>CM057823.1:130478190-130810690 GCA_030068075.1 Paguma larvata | reverse complement strand
GTTCCAGGAAGGAGATGCTCTCATTTGCTTAAGGAGCCCAGGGGCCTTCTGAAGGGAGAATGACAGCACTCAGATAACTTATCCCTGAAACTCAGCGTTAGAGAAGTCTTTTGGGGCAAGTTGCCAGGGTCCTAACTAAGGCTCATGGTCAGGTTAAGGCAAAGGGTCTTTCGAAAGAAAATCACCTTGAGGGTGGAAAGAAGTAGGACTGGTAGTCTGTTGTGTCCTGAGCCACCAAGTGTCAGTGATCATTCTAGGCCCATGAGCCTGAAGACATGAGTGTGTGCTAGGGCAGTGCCTTAGGAGACGGGCATGTCCTCAGGAAGCGGCTGTGTGAATGCTGACCTTACAAAATGGGTCCATCTGGTGGCTAACTCTTAGGTCAAACTTCACACTGTGAAGCGGCTAAATCCAGGCCATAGTCTCCAGGATTCTCGGGAGATTGGATTATCCTCCCTGGGTCCCGAATGATGTCCGAAACATCCCGCCCTCCCTCAGAAAGTAGGCACACACTCCTAGGGGGAAGTATGGAGGGAAGCTACATTGACCTTGGTAAGAGGAAATTCAGATATTTCATTTTGGGGTACCACAGGATGAGGGAGCCTACTGCATCTCACATAGGACAGCCATATGTCTTCATCATATGCTGTATGGGGGCGGTGAATGGTGTCCCCCAAGTATTCAAGTCCATCTAAAACCTCACAAGATGACTTTGTTTGGAAATAGGGTATTTGCAGATGGAATTAATTAAGATGCGGTCAAACCGGACTAAGCTGGGCCTTTAATCCAGTTACTGGTGTCCTTGCACAAAGGCCATGTGGGCATACAGAGACACAGACACACAGGGCAAGAGGCCACATGAAGACAGAGACAGAGATCAGAGTGATGCCGCCACAAGCTAGGAGGGCCAGGGACCACTGGTCACCACCGGAAACTGGCAGAGGCAAGGAAGGATCTTTTCCCAGACTCCTCAAAGGGAGCGCGATCCTGCCAATATTTTGATTTCCGGCTTCTAGCCTCCAGAAGTAAGAGAATAAATTTTCTGATTTTTAAAGACACCCGGTTTGTAGTACTTTGGTTATGGCAGCCCCAGGAAACTAATACACAGGCATTTATAGAATGATCTGAATATTGAAAAGATGATAGAGAGAGAGAGAGAGATGGGCCTATCCACATACGTGTGTATGCGTAAGAGAAAGCATATAGAAAAGTGGCGTGGGGCAGGCAAGAGCACATAGCAAAATGTGAGTGGCGGTGATTTTTAGCGGTAGGGGAATGAATGACTTTCGTTTCCTTCTTTCTTCACTTCCAATTTTCTATAAGCAGTAATTATTATTTTAATATTCAGCACTAAATGAAATGCACACCCGATTGATGCTTCTGACAGACCAACACCCAAATCTGTAAATCAGATGGTCTTAAATCCCATTTCAAAAAGTACTTATATTAGCATTTAACCAATACCGCCCACTTAAAGTATTTGTTTTTCTAAGCACAGCTGCAGTTTGCCTTTATTTATTTATTTATTTATTTATTTATTTATTTATTTATTTATTATTTCTTTGCTTAGTCTTCAGTGAAAAGATAATCCTCTCCAAGTTACGGCACTTTCGAGTCTGACGCAGTTTCATGGAGTTTTAAACGTTCTCGATTGTCCCTTCCAACCACGTCGATGTTTAAAACCAGCTGGTGTTCTAGTCTTCTTAGGAGTAAATGAAAGCATCTCAGTAATGACAACAGCCAGGCTTACTATGTGCCGGACACCATTCCAAGTGGTCTACACACATCAGCCTATGCTCCTATCCCCTTCTGTCTCCCAAATGTACAGTTTGGGTGATTAATTATGTGCCACCCTGCCTAGGAGGTCCTATTATTAACTCCCATTTCACAAATGATGAAACCAAGGTTCAGAGGAATTAAGTGACCTGCTCAGGTTCACTGCCCAGGAGGTAAGTGACAGAGCTGGGCTTTGAACCCAAGCCCCAGAATCCATGCTCTTCTAAGTACTATCCCATACTGCCTCACATTGAGTCTGGCAGGAGGACATGGAAGAGTGTATATGCTACAGGTGAAATAGAACTTTTTTCCTAAGTACTTACTCACTGGGCTCTTGAAGTGTTATCGAAAATCTATTTCATATCCTACAAATAAGCATGATAGAGAGTAAAACGGACTTAATGTTTTCCCCTTAAGTCCTGGAAAATGAGTCTGGAACTGTTCTTACATAACAGCACAGCAATTAGGCAAGGACATGGTCAGAAAATCAAAAGGCTGCAGAGACCGACTGACCACAGGGCACAGAACAAACCAGTCTCTGACTTACAATCCTCTCCTGCCTTCCATTTACCCTTAGGATCAAATCTAATTGTCCTCACCTGGACTCCAACCGTGTCCACCTTTCTAGTCTCACGGGTTTTCTTTCAGCTTCTGGAACGTTTCATCCTTTTGGTACTTTAGAGTCTTTCTCTGCACGTACTGTTCCCTCTGCCAGAAAAGTCCTTCCTTCTCCATTGCCTTTGCCGAGAAAATTCAAGAATTAAACCTCACTTCTGAGAGAAGTGCTTCCTGACCCTTGTCCCCACCCAAGGGATCCTCTGTGTTGCGCACGCCAAGGGCTCATCCTGCTCGCTTTCATAACACTCACGGCTCGCTGCCAACCTCTGTCTGCATTACGCTGGAGGGGTCCTTACACGGGTCACCCAGTGCCGTGCCCCCAGCATCCGCGCACATCTGGAAATATTTGTGGACTGAATTCCTGGCCGCCAGACAGACTAAGGGAAAGAGAAGATCCGTCCCCCTCCACGCACACATACCCTTCGGGTTTGAGACATTTACAACTAATGAAAGCTATAAACAAGAATACATCAGTCATAGTACTGCAAAATGAACAGAATAGGGGTAATGGTGTGGCTGAAGCTACACAATTTAGTTATCCAGAAAAGCAAATGGTTAAATTCATTAAATAGGAGTTTAAGATGTCTGTATTAGTTATGGTGGGTTTTAATTTGCATGTAAGAATTTGCAATTCTTACGTCTCACATCGTGCAGAAAGATCCAGAGCCCATCTCACACCAGGATACGATCCCCATCAGGAAGACACAAAAAAACCTTGAATTAATGCATGATTATCTTTCACAGTGGCTAATTGTTTTTCCCTTACGGAGATATTAATCACGACATGTATAAATATCAATTATAGCTATTTCTACAGGGAGAGGTAACTAAAAAGCAAGCAAATTGATTTTAATGGCATTTATAAATTGTTTTATTAGTTCATATAACTCAGAAGTCAGCTGCCTGGTTACTCCCTAGGTGTCCCAGAGTTATGGGGGTCACTCTTACATATTTAAATAAAAACTGTCAACTATACAGTGTATCAGAGGATGATAGGTTGATAAATGCTGGCGAGAAAAGTTAGCAGGAAAGAGGAATAGGGAGTGAGGGAACATTGCGATGTTAGGGTAGGCAAAGAAAACAGCCTCACTGAGAGGATGGCTTTTAAGAAAAGATTCAAAGTTGATGAAGATGGGGTGGAGGTAGGGAGGTAGGTACGGAGAGGGCGAGAGCTTTCCAGGATGAGGGAACAGCAAGTACAAAGGCCCTGGGGCAGAAGCATGCCTGGTGAGTTCAGGAACTGCACGGAGGCCGATCTAGCTGCAGTGGAACCAACAAAGAAGAAAGAAGCAAAAGATGAAGTCTGAAATATTTAGGGGTAGGAAATGGGAGGAGGGAGCCTTGTAAGGCTGTTGTAAAGTCTTGGCTTCTATTTAAATTAAATGAGGGGTGCCTGAGTGGCTCAGTCAGTTAAGCATCTGACTTCAGCTCAGGTCATGAGCACATGGTTTGTGAGTTGGAGCCCCACATAAGGCTGTGTGCTGACAGCTCAGAGCCTGGAGCCTGCTTCGGATTCTGTGTCCCCCTCTCTCTCTGCCCCTTCCCCGATCACACTTTGAATCTTCCTCTCTGTCAAAAATAAATAAACATTTAAGATAAATAAATAAATAAGATGAGAAGTCATCGGAGGGTGTGACAAGAAGTGTGGTATCATCTGACCGCTTCTTAAGTATAGACCGAAGGGTCAAGGGTGATCAGCCTGGATTCTACTGTGAAAAAGCAGGCAAGAGGCCTGGACCAGGGACGTGGCAATGTCTGATGAGAAATGGACAGATTATAGACATGTTTGAAGATATGGCCGCTTCTCTACTTACAGTTGACCCTTAGACATCACGGGTTGGAACTGCGCAGATCCGTTCATAGGAAGACCTTTCCCAATACGGTACAGTACTGGGGATGGATTTTCTCTTATGATTTTTATCATACCATTTTCTTTTCTCTAGCTTACCTTATGTCCGTAAGGCTTCAAGTCCACAGTAGGCTATCAGTAGTTACATTTTGGGGGAGTCAAAAGTGCTATGCCGATTTTCAACCACGCAGGGTTGAAACCCCCGCATTGTTCATGGACCAGTTGTACTTCCCTTTAAATATGGATACATATAACCTCATTTTCTTCCAGGAAGCTTGTATTACCAAAAATTTAGGGAGCAGCCATTTAACAAAGAATTAATGTACTGCTTATAATTTTAAAAACCAAAGGTAACTCAAATTATTTCTACTTAAAAACATTTTTTAAGTTGTTTTTTTTTTTTTTTGAGATAGAGAGAGAGAGATTCAGAGTGTGAGCAGGAAAGGGGCAGAGAGAGAGGAGACACAGAATCCAAAGCAGGCTCCAGGCTCTAAGCTGTCAGCACAGAGCCCGATGTGGGGCTTGAACCCACAAACCACAAGATCATAACCTGAGCCAAAGTCAGACGCCCAACCGACTGAGCCACCCAGGTGCCCCTAATACTTCTGTTTGAAAGGAATCAATTATTCCCTGAAATGACGGGACTGCAGTCATGCCTTGGCAGTCGGCAAGGGTTGTGAGCTCTAATCTGTCACCATCTACCACCCTCACACTCAGTCGAAGAGAAAGCACTTCTGGCCGTGATGAGCGTGATGAGGACGCCGTGAGGCCGCAAGCCAGGCTCACCTGACTGTGGGCCGCAAACGTACCTCTGGGCTCCCCAACCACGTTAGATAAGTGACCAGGTCGAATCGCACAACAGAAGTGGTTGACCACTCTGGACACCCCAACTCTCCCTCCCCACAGAGAGAGGAGAGTAACTTTTCGCGGACCTGCTGTTAACGTGCTGTTGCTGACATTGAAGAAGACTTGTTTGTGTCACTTAAGAGGAGAGCATTCACAGTACTTTTCTTAGGCTCCGTGTTTCAAGGACCTGGGAATTTTCTGCATTACAGGCCACGTAGGCGACTGACAAGCTAGTGCTTAGCAACTGCCCTTCCGCCCTCAATTTCTGTGTCTGCCCCCATCCACTGTTGAGTGTGTGCACTGCAGTTTCATTTCTTATTCCATTCTGCTGAGATAATTGCACATTCGGGGGAATGGCATCCAAAATACCGAGGAGAAAACCAGACAAGGGAAAGGTGACTTCTTCGAGGACTTTTGTTAATTTAAGCCTTTATTTTGGCTTGTGCTTTCTGGCTTCTTATTTTCTGTATTTATTCCTCAGGGTTGGAGTAATTGCATTTCTGGTCTCTCTTATTTGGGTGACCACAATAGGCTTAGTAATTCTATTATAACACCTCGAAGGTTTCTTCTGTGCCAACAGATTGGGTTTCTTTGTGCTGTTTATCTTTAATGCTGTTCGTTGCTTCTCGGTCCCCACCCCTTTTCAAATTTTCTACTATTTGCACACAGGTTTCTTTCTGCACCTGAAATTGCTCGCCGAGACATCTGTGTTCTGCAAACAAATGGCAAAGAGGCTGACACTGTAAACTGTCGCCTTCTCTTTCTCCAAGTGTGCTTGCATTTCTGTGACAGTTTGGGCTATGAACTCATTTCCTAGCGTTTGGCAGCATGCCAGGATTGTTGAGGCACCCACCACACCCCCCCTGCAACCCCCCGGAGATTTTCTTAGAGTCATGATTAACTCACACAGCTATCTCTCGTTTGCCTCTCATCTCTGACTGGCTCCCTGCTGCCTCTTTTGGGGGGAATTTTGGTTTTAAATGAGAAATAATTATTTTCTAGGTTAGATTCTCCAAGGTTGCCATTCAACTGGGGTTATCCTCTTAAAAAAGGGGTTTCTTATTTTGGAACTGAGAAGAAGGGGAATTCCACGAAAAAACAACAGTGAAAAGAGTGAGGTTTAAAACACACGCCCGCTCAAATATTCATTTAAATTTAGAAATATTCACACAATATCATCAAATCACTCTCCCGTTTTAGATAGTTGAGCCGATCGCCAATTAGTCTTCCTCGTTGCCTTGTTGGAGTCTGTCTTTGAAGGCTGGTTCTCCGGGAGCGGTCGTCAAGGCAACCTGGACCACCAGGCTGGTCTCCTGAGTTCATCCTGCCAGTCCCCAACTCCGGGAGAACGATTGTGTGGTGGGGGCTTTGTTCCGCACCTTATAATAGCTTTACTTTGAGTAAAATGAAGAATCCCTGGGTAATTGGGGGAAATGTTTTACATCTTTCGATGAGGTGTTGAAAAAATGATGCCATCATTTTGTTCACCAGCTGGGTTTTAAAACATGTGCCCCCTAACGGGTCACTAACGTTGTATACAATTTGTCACCCCCAGAGACTTTTGTATGTGGACTTAAAACGACGTCCGAATGAAAGTCTGGGTCAGGAACACCACCCAGATTTTCAACTCTGCGAAGATGAAAATCGTGGTCTAAATATTACTCATAGTCTCCCTTTCTCTACTGGTGTCAATGTAAGACTCAAGGAATAAGAGAATCCTCACCCTCTCAGTATGAAATTTTCTTTTTAAAAAAATTTTTTTAATGTTTATTTATTTTTGAGAGAGAGAGAGACAGACAGCGCATGAGCAGGGGAGGGGCACAGACAGAGTGGAAGACAGAGAATCTGAAATAGTCTCCAGGGTCGGAGCTGTCAGCACAGAGCCTGATGGGGAAGGGCTCGAACTCAGGAATGGTGAGATCATGACCTGAGCGGAAGTCCGACGCTTAACCGACTGAGCCACCCAGGCGCCCCTCAGTATGAAATTTTCAATGTTTCTTTCAAGACACCTTTTAGAATTTTTTTTTCCTTAAGCCATTGTCTTCTAATGTAAGGGTTTTAAAACAGATAATTTCTCATTTGTTTTCTTTAGAGAAAATCCATAAAACTATCATTTGACTCTATTCTGAACTTAGCTATTCCCTAAAGTCATCTTTTTAAATGAAAAGAGGAACTTGGAAAAATAATTTTGTTTCCGACATAATTAGAAATTAGTAGATCAACTTTCCTAGCTTAGCAACTTTGTACTAACACTTGTACTAACAAAATTATTAGGGAGCATGCAGAGATGAATATGACTCAGTCCCTGCCCTCAAAAGGCTTGTAGTCTTTGGGGTATCTGGCTGGCTCAGTCAGTAGAGCAAGAGTCGGGATTCTTGATTTTGGGATCATGAGTTCAAGTCCCACATTGGGCATAGAACTTACAAAAAAAAAAGTTTATTCTCTACTGGAGGAGACAAAAATCTGTATTTATTCATTCGATAAATATTTATTGAGCATTTATTATGTACCAGGAATTATGCTAAGTCTTAGAGAGCATGTTAAAAACCAAGATATTCATGATCCCTACTCTGATGACATTTACACGCTAGTTGGGAAGAAATTAAAATAAGCAGAAGTACAAGAACGACTTCAGAGAGAATCTGATGTGGCAGGTTTTCAAGAATGAACGGGAGTGGGCCAGACTTGTGAGGAAGCTAGGCATGCTGTAGATGGAGCGCCTAGTATCTGAAAGGAACGGAGGCATGAAGAGCAAGGGGTGTTTGAGGAACTACACGTGTGTATTGCTGGATGATAACACTGCAGGCCCGAGGGGGGAGGATCTCATATGCAGTAATAAAGGGTTTGTGTCCTTCTTGCAGCGGACGAAAGCCACGGAAAGATATTGATCCGAGGAACCACATAAGTGACTGAGAGCAGCACGAAGGATGAATCGGAGATGCAGGAGTGGAGGCAGGCAGGCCGACGAGAGCGTGCTGGTGGTCCAGGCAAGCCTGACCGAGGACAGGACGCTCTGCACGCTGCGGAGAGGTTTAGCAGGTAGAATCGTGGAGATCCCACCGATAGCCCGCAGGCGCGGGGAGAGGCTGCTTCGGGAGGGAGGGAGACGCAGTCATCCGCGGGAGATGAGGAGCTCAGGCTGCCCGCGGGGAGGTGAGGCGCGCAGGGCTCGGGGACGCTCGGGGCCGGGGCCACTGTCCTCTCCACTCTTCGGTCTCGGTGCTGGGTGTCTGCTCCGCGATGCTCACCGCCAACTCTCCCAGGCCCGCCGCCCTGATCTGCTAACAGGCTAGTGCGGCCTCGGCTCCGGTCCCTCCTCCACGAAACTCCCTCTTCGTGCCGCCCCCAGCGTCACACAACTGAGATGTGGATCTGTCTGTCCTGATTCGTTCCTGACATGACATTTGGTGTCCTCTCCTGATTAATTCCTTTCGGGGGCCCACGCCTGGCCGGGGTGGTAAAGGCCAAGCTTTCAGCACAGCCGGCCAGCCCTCCGTCAGTGGCCTGGCCCACATCACAGACAGCCCGGCTCACACATTTTGCTCACACACCAGCCGCCCCGGCCCCCCTGCAGCTCCCTGACCCAGCTGGGCCGGTTTCTGCTCCTGCTGTTACTTCTTACCTGTGGGGTTGAAGAAATAGGAGCAAACGGGCTAATCAGTGAGGCCAGGATGTGGAGGAAGCAAGCCGTCAAGGAAGAAAGGCCTGCCGAGAACCTGTGCTGGCATTTTAGGGGGGCTGTCGATTGTAGGGATGGGGACAAATGTGTGGGTGGTTGAAAGGACGGAAGTCGGATGCAGAGGGAACGTTGGCTTTGGGACATTTCTGCCAATCACAAGAACCATCTGACGGGCAATTTCGGCTCAGGGACTTGCCGGGGACCTGGCCCGGGTTCTCTCAAAACGGTGTTGCAGGCCGAAGCTCTTCCATCCCAGCCCTTCCCGCCCTCCTTTCACACACCTGGGTCCTGGGTTGAAGCTTCTCCCCCATTACTCCTGCTCCCTCCCCGCCTCATCTTCTCAGGCCTTTCTCTCCGTAAACCTCCCATATTCCTAATTCCATTTTGGGGTCTGGCTCCTCAAGGACCCAAAAGAAAGTGAAGAAATAACCACACACGTAAGCGTTTGGAGGCGAGGCCACCTGTGGAGAACCACTGAGCTTCGTTTATTACATAAGAAGATCCGGCAACTGAGATGATAGGAATGAATCTTAGCGTTTTGGAAGTTTCTCGAAGAATGTTCGGAAGAATATGACAGCCGTACTCCCCCTCCCACCATTTCTTTCCCTCTCCTAAAAATGCCACGTGAACAATAGGACCAAATTTTCTGAACCCCGAAGGCAAGATACGGTGTGATCTTAAGTGTGTTTGTGTCAAGAGGCCGAAATTCTTTTTTTTTTTTTTTTTTAATGTTTATTTATTTTTGAGACAGAGAGAGACAGAGCATGAGCGGGGTAGGGGCAGAGAGAGAGGGAGACACAGAATGTGAAGCAGGCTTCAGGCTCTGAGTTGTCAGCACAGAGCCCGACGCGGGGCTCGAACCCACAGATCGCGAGATCATGACCTGAGCCGAAGTGGGATGCTTAACCGACTGAGCCACCCAGGCGCCCTGACTTAGGGCCTTTCTGATGCTATTTTTGTCTCACTGCTTCAGTGACTTTGGATGTTTTCTTCCAATCGATTAGGATTAGATGCATTTTTCTAAGGTTCTGTTGGGAAAAGCCAGGGACCTGCACTCATTACAACCACTGCTTGTTCCCCACAGTCCAGCAGGTTCTCCCCGTCTCTCCAGCTTTCCCGGTTACCTCGGGCTCCCCTGCACGGGCCTGGATGGGCCTGGCTGGGAGCGTGGATGTGGACGGTGAGCAAATGCAGGTGGGCTAGGTGGGGGGGACAGGAAGTGGGGTCTCAGTTTCTTTTCTTTGTTTACAGTCATGGGCGGGGCCGCCCTGGAGGGGCTCTGGGCTTTTCCACCCCACGTCATTGTGTGAACTCCTGTGGCGAGCCGTTGAATGTCAAGGTGTCTCAGTTAGGGGCCTGGTAGGGAAGAGGTGCTACAGTCAAACGGGGTTGTTGGAGGAGAGCTTTAAAAAGGCAGGTGTTACACCTGGCTCGGTCGGTAGAGCATCTGACTTTGGCTCATGTCATGATCTCACGGTTCATGAGATTGAGCCCCATGTTGGGTTCTGTGCTGACAGCCCAGAGCGTGGAGCCTGCTTCAGATTCTGTGTCTCTCTCACTCTCTGCACCTCCCCCTCTCACACTCTGTCTCTCTCTCAAAAATAATAAACATTTAAAAAAATTAAAAAGGCATGTGTTCGCTGAATTTCTCAGAAAGCAGATGTTGGGGCAGGAATTAGGGGTGTAACTGATTTGTGGGGGCTATGCCTGTGGAAGATAATAGGGGGGGAAGGAGGAATGAACAGGGAAAGACTTCATTCTTTGATGCAGATTGGATACCAAAAAAAGAAAAGAGGAAAGAAGCAGAATTGGGCAGGGGAGACCCAGAGCACGATTCAGATCTGACACAACTGTAGCTGGCCCAACGGGGGCTGGAAGCCATGACTGCCAGTGAGGGGAGTCTTTCTTATTGGACAGAAGTGGTGCCCACCATGCTCAGTCATGGACTAGGGCTGTTCAGGAAGAGCATGGCAAACAAACAACCAAGCAACAGGTTCTGAAGTGTGAGGGCCGTCCGTTCACCATGACTCTGTTCAGGCCCGGCAAGTTCTTTCTTGAGAGAAGGTCTGACAGGGGCACTTCCACGGCTGTCTTATGGACTACTCCCCAATGCCCAGGCTGAGCGTTGAACAACCACGAGCAATAGAGTAGAGTTGGTCAGAGAGGGGCACCATTACCCTTGTAGCTCCAAGGACACAGACAGGATCATGACTGTCAGTTCAGGGGGCAGCCGGTCTGCAGGGAGAGAAACTGGAAATAAACACCTGGGCCTCCCCTCCTCCCTCCATCCTGCTGGTGCTCCCCATTCTCCATGCCAGCTCACTTATAGGATGCATGCTGGCAGCCGAGCAGAGAGCAGGGTGGACGGGCAAATAAAATACACCTGAGCGTCCAAGGGCAGACAAAGAGGAGATGCAAAGTCTCTAAGAGAGAGAGAATCCAGCCTTGGGCTCCATCTCCCTGCCTTCTCTCTCTCTTCCCCTCCCTCCTTCGCTCCCTTCCCCAACCTCCAATAAATTACTCTCTGATGCAGACTGGATACCTATAACAGAAAAGAGGAAAGAAGCAGAATTGGGCTGGGGAGACCCAGAGTGATTGGGTTGACTCGCTGTGCTTCTCCCAGCTGTCTGCCTCCGGGAGTCACTGGAGCTTCTGCACAACCACTCCCCACCCCCTCAGCAGCTCCACTTGCAAAGGCAAGGGCCTTAGGAAGGAACCAGCAATATAGAGCAATTTATTGGAGGTTGGGAGAGGGAAGGGGGGAGGGGAGGAAAGAGAGGACAGGGAGATGGAGAAGGAGAAGGAGAAGGAGAAGGAGGAGGAGGAAGAAGAGGAAGAAGGGGAAAAGAAGAAGAGGAGAAGGAGGAGGGGGAGGGGCAGGGGAAGTAGGAGGAGAAGAATGAAGAGGAGGAGGAGGGAGAGATTGAGAGGGAGAGGAGAGGAGGGGGAGGAGAGGGCTGGGAAGAGAGGAGAGAGGGAGATCGAGAGTCCTTATTCACACATATCACACACATGCACCATCTCTCTCTTCTGCTTTTTTGGCTCTCACATTGGAGCTGATGAAAGGACCAGAATCTGAATCCAGTGACACTCCCAGATTATTTTTAAACCTGTCTATGCAGTCCGTGTTCCCAAGTTCTGCCCATCTTTCAGAGGTCTTGGGGCTTTGTGGAGTGACCTGTGGCCATCTGTACACTCGGCCCCTTAGGTCTTTCTTATCACTTCCTACAGAAGACTCCGCTGTTATCGGCTCGCTTTCTCCGGCGGCCTGTAGGCGTTTGCCTCGTGATGTTATTTCACAGACATTCACAGCCACAGGAAACGCGACTTCTGCTTCCGAGGAGTGGACAATGCTGGGCAAATTACTTTTGGCAGCAAGCAGTTAAGATTATTTTTTAATGATTCAAGGCCTCGGCCGATGGTATTCAAAACAGGTCTTCTGGAGCTGAACCCGGAGCTGACAGATGGTTTCTCTCCTAACTTAGTTTGACTGAGTGAGACATTTGATTTGAGCTTCTATTAAAGAGAAATAATGTATTTAATTGCTTCAAGATGTTTGGCCTATATTAAGTGAAAGAATGTAACTCCTTTTGTCTATAATACTGACACTTCCCTCTCCCACCCCCCAAGTAATATATCCAAATTCTTAAGTGCAGGCTTAGGACTTACTAAGTCACTTATTTATCTACAACATTTAGAAAAGCTATTGTGAGGAGCGTCTGGGCGGCTCAGTTGGTTGAGCGTCTGACTCCTGATTTAGGCTCAGGTCATGATCCCAGGGATCAAGCCCCACGATGGGCTCCATGCTGAGTGTGGAGCCTGCTTAAGATTTTCTCTCTCTCCCTCTGCCTCTTTCCCCCACTTCTTGAGCATGTTCTTTCTCTCTCTCTCTCAAATAAAATTAAAAATTTTTTAAAAATTATTGTGAAAAAATACCCAAGTGATGTGATTGTACTTGGACAATGAGATGGGAGATGGGGAAGGTTTGATTCCTTACCTTGAGGTGAATTTGTCTCCTTCTTAAGAGTCGAAAACAAGATCCATCTATCTCCCCACAATACTCCATCCTATGCCTTCCCCATGGTGGAAGCTAATCAAATTCCTGTTGATTATTAAGAAGAAAGGCAACACATTCTTTGGTGATATGATGCTGGTTTGAAGGCAGCCCTCTCTGTGGAATCACTTACAGTGCAAAATGAAAATAAAGACCTGGCTGAGACAAGGCTTACCTTAATCACCTCTTTAAAGATTCTCTCTCCATTTGCAGTCAGATTCTGGTGTTGGGGGTCAGCCCTGACACCATCTTGGCCTGTTGCCTTCTTAATATGATCTTGTTCTTGTGGCTTCATGGGCAACTCCTCAGAATGGATGTGCAGCTTTCTAACTCTGACTGTCTCAGAGTGGCTCTGTGACTTGGACAGTCTTCACAAATTGAGGTGTACCTTGTGTCCCCCACCACATGTATTTCTCGTTTAAAAAAATTTTTTTAATCTTTATTTTCGAGAGAGAGAAAGACAGAGCGTGAGTGGGAGAGGAACAGAGAGAGAGGGAGACACAGAATCTGAAGCAGGCTCCAGGCTCTGAGCTGTCAGCACAGAGCCCGATGTGGGGCTCGAACTCACAAACTGCGAGATCATGACCTGAGCCAAAGTTGGATGCTTAACTGACTGAGCCACCTGGGCACCCCACCACATGTATTTCTTAGAGGCTGGTGAAGGGGGCTCCTGGGTGGCTCAGTCGGGTAAGTGTCCAGCTTCAGCTCAGGGCATGATATCGTGGTCTGTGAGTATGAGCCCCTCATCGGGCTCTGTGCTGACAGCTCAGAGCCTGGAGCCTGCTTCAGATTCTGTGTCTCCCTCTCTCTCTGCCTCTCCCCTGCTCACACTCTGTCTGTCTCTCTCTCAAAAATAAATAAACATAAAAAAATTTTTTTTAAAGTTGGTGAAGACTTTGAAAAGTTGAACCATGTTTTCAAAGCCTGCTTATGAAAGGAAATCTGTACCAATTACTTTTGTAAAATTATAAGTTGTCTTCAATTTTTTTTTACTTTTGTAAATTTGGATTGCTGGTTCAACTGTTGGTGAAAGTAGGGCCTACCTGTGTTCATATACAATGACAGCTCAACCAAAATTTTAGAGGTTCTGCTTACATGGCAAGCTCTCTGCTGGGAGCTTACGGTTCAGTTGTGCCCAAGACAGACAGGGGCTTGCCTTCCTGGGGTCTCATATTTAACAGGGCAAACAAAGGAACGAGTTACAAAGATAAGACATGGCAATGCTAGATAGGGTTTATTTCTGCATTGCACTACATTGTATCCATCCACCCACACATCAATCCATCCACCCATCCATCCATCCATTCACCATCCTTCCATCCATCCATCCCAATCCATCCATCCATCCATTCACCATCCTTCCATCCATCCATCCCCATCTACCCATCCATCTATCCATCCATTCACCATCCTTCCATCCATCCATCCCCATCCTTTCATCCATCCATGCATCCTTCCATCCATCCATCCTTCCATCCATCCATTCACCATCCTTCCATCCATCCATCCCCATCCATCCATCCATCCATGCATCCATCCACTCACCTTCCTTACATCCATCCATCCATCCATCCATACCCATCCATATATCCATGCATCCATCCCCATCCATCCATCCATCCACCATCTTTCCATCCATCCATCTCCATCCATCCATCCATCCATGCATCCTTCCATTCACCATCCTTCCATCCCCATGCATCCATGCATCTGTGCATCCATCCATCTATCCATCTATCTATCCATCTGTTCTTCCGTTCATTCATTCATTAACACTTATCAAGCACCTCTCCTCTCTCAGACCCTATTCTATGGATTGGAAAACCCTTGTCGATTAAGACCAGCATGGTTTGCATGGCTCTTAAAAGTGAGTTGTGAATTCTTTGTGCATCATTTTTTGGTACCATTGAAATAGATTTATAAAATCGAGCCATTTATAGTCAAAACTAGGTGTAGTTAGGGAAAATACTTTCCTGATGGAGATTTTTTTCTTTTTCTTATTTTGGTCATTATTTTTTTCTAAAGGTGGTGTGTCAAGCGAAATTTCAGTGACTTGAGGTGTTATTTGTGGACTGATTTGCTGAGGTTCTATGGTAATGCCAGTGGTCTTTCAGGTCTGATGTGCTTTCATTTGTTTTTGTTTTTTATGCAAAAGAAATTGATAAAATGCATTATGATAAGTGGCCTAGAAATTGTCATAAAGGATGTTCTTCTGAATTAAAAGTAGCCTGTAAGTGCTATATATGCACCAGCCAGGTACACTCATCTATTCCGAATGGGAAAGCCAAGTGAAAAGGGGGTAGCAGAAAAATAGATAAATATGCATACTTTCAAAAGAGTAATTATATTTTTACACCTCTTCAAGCTGTCCCATTTTCCCCTTCTCTCTTCTGTGGCAGTGCTGAATTTAAAGCAAATGGAAAAACAACAGACTGAATGTCACAATCAGATTCTATCAATCAGATGAAAAAGATGAACTTGTTGGGAAGGTTTAAATTATCTCTCTGTGCACACTCAGCCTAGTTCTAACACAGAGTGTGGGTCTTCGGCAGCCAAATCATTACGGCATGTGATGGCTAGTGACCTTATTTTGAAGCATGTTCTTGTTTCCAAGATTTATAATGCTGGAACTTTTGGACACAGCAATGCTCCATTTAAGGCCATCTCTCAAATGAAAACTTAAAAACAAGACAATACAAAACAAAACGAAAACACCCCCCCCGCCCCCCCGCCCTCCCTCCCCCCGCCCCCCACAATTGTTGAGAAATATCTAGCCATTGCAATGGCCTTCCAGGAAAATCAACCAGCCTCAGGATTCTGCTTTTCCATCTACAAAAGTTTACTTTGCTTCGACAGAGGTGATTTCCTAAGAACGCTGTGGCCTACAATCTCTTCCTTTTTTCTTCTTTTATAGAGATACAATATTGGGATGGCTTCCAGCCACACTCGCTTTGCTTGGGTAGAGCAGAATCTAACATTTTCTAAGCTTGCTTGCTATTGATTCCTGTAGGTTTTGATCAAAGAAGGGACCTAAGCAATCATTTGTTTCAGAGGTGACGGAAGTGGGAGTTTTGCATATTTCTTCTTAGGCTGGTTGTCTCCCAACAAAGTAACAATCTAAATCTAACCATCCCTGGGTTGTGTAAATGTAGGCAGAAGAGCCAAATAATGCAAAAAAAAAAAAAACACACATCAAAATGGCCTGTCCAGAGAGCCACCCCTGCTGCCACCAAGATGGAGACTTTGTACCGGGTCTCGATCTTAGTGCTTGAATGCCCCAACCTGAAGCCGAAGGTGGTGGTATCTCAGGTCCTCATCACAGGAGGAATACTTTATGATGTTATTGTTGGACCTCCAAGTATTGGCTCTGTGACTGATGAAAATGGACATTAGAGGCCAGTAGCTTTCTTAGCCCACAGAGTAAATGGGACAATATATTGTGAAAGGACTCGAATCTAGCTTCCTATTTACAGCGGGAGGCTTAAGATTTATAATCCCAGACCGATCAAATGCACCAGACATTCCAAACATCAATAAGATTTCTCCTTCTATTCATTGGATTCATCTGTGTCCTATTGAGGGTTTTCAAGGCTAGAGTATTCATGAGAAAGAAACTGCCGGGCTATCTGATGGGTTCAAATGACTTTTGAGAAGAGATCAGTGGATATTGGATTAGCTCCTGTTAATAATGAAGTTTTAAAGGCTGTACCAATCTTCTGATGTGAACTATGGAAAAGAATGAAAAGCAGCAGAAAAGAAGCATCTAGTGAAAACATAGGAAGCATGTTAAAGCTTGAACTAGAACGTCTTCTTTGTATCAAAGAGACAAGCTTACCACACACAGTATTTTCTCCCACTGGCCTTCGCCGATCTACCAATGCTGTTAAGGGGCATTTTCTTCTTAGTTTTTCATTTTTTGGAGAAAATATACTCCATTTCTACAACTATAATATTGAATAAAGTGATTACTTTTTACAGCTTCCTTAGTGTGTTTTGGAAATGACATTTCTGACTTTCAAAAATTAATATAAAATCATGAAGCAAGATCCCCTGGGCTGAGAACTCTGGACAGACGATCAGTTTTACTTACGGTGCTTTGCCTCTCAACAGTACATTATTTCCGACATGCATGCAAGACGGTTTCATGCACAATAAGATGTATGAAAGAAGCAGAAATAAATAATTTTTCTAATAAAAATTTAAAAAACCAGCCTGTCCATTTTGTGTCTTGAAACTGATCCAGGACCCCAGCTTCCAATAGACTTAAAAAGGTGGTTGGAAAGAGTTCAGTGTATCGTTGCTTAAAATTTCCCACGTAGAGGCAAAATCAAGGTCTTCACTTTTAAAAATAGCGATCTGAATCCATAAAGGGCAAAAGATCCACTTTGAGATCATTTTTCACCCGGGTTGGCTAGGGTGCATCTGTGTACGCATTCTTGCTAGTGAGCTGATTTACCTGTGTTACAAATACCTCGTTCCAGCAGGGCCTGTAGAGAACAAGTGCTCATTGGTTGGCACATTGGAACAAGAGCTCTATGATGCTGGGCTTTTAAGTTCAGAGAAATGAGTCGTGGCATTCATAGGCAGCAATTTCAGGACCAGGGGAGAAGTGAGTGGGTCTTCCGGATCCCTCCACCTCAGGTGTGGGAAGTCTGTTTGCCGGCTCTGGGAAGTCATCACCTACACTGCTGATTTCACTCTTCCTTTGAGACACTGGATATCCCAGTTAGCCAGTTCGTCCTCACTCAATGATCAGAATGATCACGACATGTATCAGGTGGGCTCACCCCTTCCCTCTCACCGCCACCCTCACACATGACGTTGTCATACAGCTTTGGAAAAAGGAGCACCCTCTACAATCAGCTCTTCTGTTTTATGATCCATACACTGTGAGCACCAGCTTTTAAGAGATCTGATCATAAAAATACAACCATGCCCTGCTCCAGTGGGACCCAGGTACTTTGTCCACCGACAGCATAGGGTTTGGTGATGCCACCCACCAGTCGATGCTTCTATCAGAAAAGCAACTTTGGACATTTCTCCCAATGACATGAAAGGTAGCCTTGCAGAGGATCAGAAAGGGAAGGATGGGAACACTGATTTAATAAATCCTGAGTTGCAGGGATTTGAATTGGTGGTCAAAGGTCAAGTCAACATTCTGCTTAGTAACTATAGGTCAGGAGCTATAAGGAAGGAGACTTTCTCAGGGCATAAGCCTCCTGGCCCTAGCTAACTGGGGCTGCTGTCCGCTGGCCTTTTCCTCTTTAACCTGTGGGAAGTCGAGGCAGCCTGCCTGCGCTGACTGGTCTCCCAGCTGCCCAGGCAGAGGCGTCGCTCGAGAGGGAAAGCAAGTGAGAAGACGGTCAGGGAGCCACAGTAGCTGCTGCAACACAGGCTTGCAGCCTTGCCGGCACCACCCCGCCCCTCCAGCCCCCCAGGCCAGCGCTTTCCTTCCTCTTGCCTCTGACTTGCAGATTTAGACGTCAGGAACATTCTTGGGGATGGGGGCGGGTGGTTATGAACTCCATAGCCCAGAGGGAGAGCAGGAGAGGAGTTTCCCGGTCATTTATAGCACTTCCTTGACGTTGAGGAAAGGGAAGGAAAGGATTTTGACGAATATCTTGTACTGAAAATGGGGACATGAAAAAAAAAAAAGGTTATAAAGGTTAGGATACTTCTTTCCTTCCTTGTTTCACATGAGCAGCCACTGAGAAGTCAGCTGGCTTCTAGTGTCTTCTATAATTGAGGACAGGAGTGACATGGATAAATGAACGTCACAGATAATCCCCAAAGCTCATCCTTATCCATTAGCTTCAGACTACCCAGCTCCCGCTGAGGAGAAAAGCAAGTGGGGCTCGTCCTCTGATGGGGGCGTGAAGGCACAGTTAGGAAGCCAAGGTTCCGAGGGACTCTCAGGGGACTGGAGAGTGCTGGGCTTTTTCACAGGTGGGGAAATGATTCCCAGCTGGACAGCTGGGTGGGACAATCCAGTCAGTTCCTTTACCGAAGGGTGGCTGCTGGCTGCATTGTAGGGGAGGTGAACTTCCCTCTAGCCTCTTAGGGTCAGGCTGGGCCTGAGAATTAAGTTGACATTAGGACAAGTTAACGAGAAAGGAGCAGACTTTATTATTACCTGCTCATGGGAGCCTTCACAGGAAAACGAAGACCCAAAAAGTGGTTGGGCCCAAGTGCTTATGTACCAGATTGGACAAAGAGTACTAATTCCGAAAGAGTGCCAAAAATATATGGGGACGCTAAAGGAAGATAAGGGTTATTTTAACAAGGTTTGTTTGATTCTCGTGGCGCCTTCTCCCTGTCTCTGGTGATAAGAATGTTTCTTTCCTCCTGATATAGAGAAGGCAGCTCTCACATCAGAGTTTCATCTCCTGCTTTTAGGGAGAAAAAGGGAGATCAGAGGGCCCTTTTTGCATCTGCTATTTTCAAGTGCTTTAATTAATTAATTAATTAATTAAAAATAAGCTCTACCCCCAAAGTGAGGCTTGAACACATGACTCAGAGATCAATAGTCACATGCTCAGGGCACCTGGCTGGCTCGGTCAGTAGATCACGTGACTCCAGGTAACACACTAAGTTAGATCATGAGTAGAATTTGAAATCTTGCCATTTGTGACAACATGGATGGAAATTGAGAGCATTATGCTAAGTGAAGACAGACAGAAAAAAAATACCATATGATCTCTCTTATACGAACAATCTAAGAGAAAAAACAACAATGAACTCATAGATAATAGAGAACAGATTTGTGGAGCATGGGGGTCTACAAAATGGTGAAGGTGGTCAAAAGGTATACACTTCTATTACAAAATAAATACCACGGGGATGTACGGCATGGTGACTATGACTAATAATATTGTATTTCATATTTGAAAGTTGCTAAGAGAGTAGATCTTAAAAGGTCTCATAAGAAAAAAAATTCCCTCACTGCAAATGGTGAAAGATGTTAACAAGACTTACGACTGCGGTGATCATCTTGCAATATACACAGGCTTAGCCAGACAGGTGCCCCCTCCCTTTTTTTGCAATATATTCAAATATCAAGTCACTATGCTGAACACTTGAAATGAATATAGTGTTGTATGTCAATTATACCTTAATTTAAAAAAGGGAGGAGAATTCAAACTCAAATCTTGAACTTGAGTCCATCGCTATTTCTACTACTCCAAGCCAGAGCTTTTTACAGTACTTTCTTTCATTAAACTGTTTTTCATGGATTACTTTCATTTTTGTTGCTTCATTATATTTTGAAAATGAATGAAACGCATGCAGGTTTGTTTTTTTTTTTTTTACCAAGAACATTCCTTTCAGCCTCAGTCTGTGTTCTCTCACTCAGACTCAATTATTTCCCCCTCACTTTTGACCTCCTAGATTCCAGAAACGATGGGGACAGCTTGAGAGGTGTTTCAAATCGTAAAGCAGGCACGTTCCTATCTCTGTTGCTGTCGGTGACCATTAGGGCTTGGTGGGATCTTAGCCAGAGTCCGGTTTCATTCTCCCTTTGTAGAGGAGAAAACCAGAGCCAGAAAGACTGGTTTCCTCAAGGCCACACAGCTGGCCAGTAGCGCGCTTGAGTTCCTCTGCCATATCAGGCTAGCTCCATGTAGCTGCCATGACACACATGGAATCACTTCCCCTCGTCTCCCCTCACCTGGATGCATGGGTGGACGCTTCTGAAATAGGCCTTGTAGGACACAGGAGATTAAGGACAGGACATCCCCTTACTTTAAACTGAACCAACCTCTCTAGGGCCACCTTGGATAGTCTTGGAAACACCTTCCTTAGAGGCTACTGACATCTGCAAGGAACGTTAATGTGGAAGACTCTAGAGTGATCTAACCTTCGTCCATCCACTCCTTCAACAAAATCATCCCAATTCTCATTCGTGGGCACTGTTGCAGACATATACGTGGCAGTTAGGTTCAGAGGAGTGAGGTTCTGGATTTCTTTTGACCGCTTGGGGAATATCCTCCTTTTGTGAGAAGATTTCAAACCGTTTTTCCAAACGTAGCCTTTTCTATTAATGGACAAGCAATAAGTTTAATACCTTTAAGGGGTCAAAGATTCTCAGAAATACTCCTAATCAAGGTCATTTTAGGTCGTGTTGATATAAACTCATCTTGGGATGTAATTACACTCTACCAATGCTCCATACAAGGTCTCAGCTATGTGTGGCTGAAATATGAAGCAGACAGAAAACGCCACAGTCATATCCAAAGGGTCCAATGGCTGGAATCCCACTCAACTGCAGGCAGGCTAAGAAGTCTGTATCTGATGGCAGGGGCACAGGTGCTTCAGGGCAAAAGGGCAGAAGGGAAAAGTTGGGAGGCAGGACTGGAGGCAGAGCCGAGCCCATCTCTCATGCCCCTGGTCACCACGAGAGGGGCCTGGTGAGGTTGGGGAAGGAAGTATCCTTCATGCTTTTTTGGGTGACAGGTAGGAGTAGAGGTTCTCATTTGTCAGCTGGAAGCAATACAAGTGACAGTGTTGGTGAGTGAGAAGCGGGGAGCGACACCACTGAGGGTTCCGCATTCCAAAAAATATAGCCAATTTACCCACTGGCATCAGGCTGATGGGATACGGGAGGCCTAGTCTTAGGTGCTGTTAGTCCAGTGCTCGAATCAAATGGGAATCACGTGGTTATCATGGAGCTTCAGGTGCCCCTGAGAGAACATCCTCTGAACAACATTGAAGTACCTGGTCAAGAACACCAATGAATTCATCATCATTTATTGTAAATCACTCATAGCGTACACATTATTAATGGCAAAATTACACTGTTAAACACCTGCCGGATGAAGAACTTCGTTGTGACAATTTCCTGTTGGCATCACTTCTGTTTCCAACATTTTAAATTAAAATTCTAAATTCCCACATCCTTCCCGCAAAGATCTATCTTAGAAGTGCTCCAACATCTTTCTTTTGCTCTAACAACTAACACAAAGCGCACGCGGTCCCATTAATTCGACATGCTCTTTACAAGGCAACTTAACACACAAATTTTTTTTTTTTAGTCCAGAAGCTACATAATGATCACTTTATATATTGCTGCAAAATCGATGAAGGCCGCATGCAGGAGAAACATTAGTAGACACCGAGTTCTAGATAACCGTCAGTTATTAAGGTCTGATGGCCTAGCATGGAAAATTAATATGCTTATTTAGCGGGAGTAGCTAAAGTACATGCATCAGTGGCTGGGATCAATTAGAATATAAATTAGGTGCCTAAACATTTAAATGAGAGCTTAATTTGAGCTTAATTTGATGTCTGGCACATCCGAGTTAGACACCTTTAAAATGACAATAGCAAAGAGAACAAAATCAAACACCTCAACAGGCACTGCTTTACAGGGTTGGCTGGCCTTAATCGGGACACAAAACCAGCCGGGTGGGGAATAGATCTCTTTGAAGCAAAGACAGTGGAGTATCAACGAGCTGTAAACAGGGCAAGAAAATAAGAGAGCCGTTTCCTGCATTGTCATTTTTGAAAGTTTTCAATTCTCTTATTTAAAAAACAACAACCAAACACACACGCACAGTAATTACAAAACAGAAACATTTTCTAGTTACTTAGGCCCTCTCTTCTGTGCTCTACCCTGCCTCTCTGCTCCTTTGGATAATGTGTTTAAAAACAGTGCTGGGTTGACTGGAAGAAAAGAAAGCAAATGCTCTCCTGAATCACACTGAAAAAAGAGTAAATTCCTGCATCCTGTCAGGGTTAACATCACGTACAAGCACATGACCGTCTGCGTTTGACATATCCTAGCTACAGCGATGAGATCACATGTTCACACTCTAAGGTTAAATCATAGTTACATTGATGCTAAAAACTTTTTTTCATTGATTGTTATATCTTGACATTATTTTGAGACAAACAAAAAGTTCTCAAACCACATAGATTCCGCTCCCTCCCCCACCTCTCCCCCCTCCCACATCCAATGAACAAGAGAACTATAAGAACAAAAGCCATGAACTAAGGTGTCGATGGCAGACATGTTGGATGCCAGTTCCAGGTTCAAGTGCTGCCATCTCCAGTCCTCGCTTTCCGGGCCTTGATCATCGGCTTGGTTGCTCGTTTGCGGTCACTGGCCAGTCCCAGCCAGCACATGAGGTCAATGAACCAAGTGGTAGGGTTGAAATTCAAGCCAAATTCACTCGCGGAGTAGTCAAAGGGAAAGGTGTGGTGGTAATTGTGGAAGCCTTCGCCTGGAAGACAAAGTGGGCATTGAAATAACTCATCCCCACCTCTCTGCACAGCTTTATTTTCCCCCCTTATTTATTGAGAGTCTACCATGTGCAAGGCACTATGTCGGACTCTCTGGGCAGAGGACTTGCGTCTGCCCTTAGGAAGAATTTACTTAGTTGACTAGACTAAATCTGAAGAGAAAAAAAAAAGGTTATCAGCGCAGAGTCACAAGATTAATTTCCCCGTATGAACTACGACCATGATTTTGGAACTGTACTTAGTAAGCTCAATGCTAAATGACTAATAACAGATCCTCCTTTTGATGCATTTTTGTAAAAGGAAAACAGCCTCTGTGGGCTGGAGCGATTAAAGGAAGGCTCGTTGGGAGAGCCTGGACAAGCCAGATGAGCACTGTTCAGATGGGTACGTAAACTGAGGAGCCGGACTTTACATGTCCCAAATCTGCCCAGATATTATTCTACCCCTCCTGGTGAAGAGCTTTTCCTTCTTTGCCTTTTTTTTTTTTTTTAAATTAAGGTGTTTTCAGGAGGGATCTTAGGGCTTCTTTCATTTGACTTTCTTAAACAGCTTTATTGAGATATAATTCACCATATAATTCATCCATTTGAAGTACAATTTAATGGCTTTTAGTATTTTCACATAGTCGGGCATCCATCACCACGATGAATTTTGTAACACTTTCATTACCTCAAAGGAAGCTCCACACTCCTGAGCGGTCATCCCCCAACCATTCCCCCATCCCTCCAGCCCTACTTTCTTTCTCTGTCGTGGTTAATTTTATGTGTCAGTCTGACCGGCCGAGGCATGACCGGATTAAACATTTCCGTGTGGCGTGTCTGTGAGGGTGTTTCTGGATGAGACGAGCCTTTGAATCGGTAAACTCAGTAAAGCAGATTACCCTCTCCAGAGGGGGTGCGCATCACTCAATCCGTTAAGGGCTCGGAACAGCACAAATGGTGGAGGAAGGGGAATTTGCCCCCTTTGTTCTGACTCACGGACTGAACTGGATCTATCTCTTCTTCCTTCGCCCCCAGCCTGGGATTTATATCATCTGCTCCCCTGGTTCTCAGGCCTTTGGACTCAGATTTAATCATATCACTGGCTTTCCTGAGTCTCCAGCTTGCAGACGGCAGATTGTGGGATTTCTCAGCTCCTGTAATCATGCAAGCCAGCTCCTCATAATAAATCCTTCTCTCCCCTTCCCTCTCCCTCTCCCCTCCTCCTTTCCCTACACATATACACATATGTATATGCGCGCATACATATATACACACACGAAACAGAAGGATATCTATTTATGTCCTACAAATATATATATTTATATTTATATAGATATTGTACTGTTTCCCTATATATATGGAGATTTATTAGGAGGGACATACAATATATATTACACTATGTATAAAAACTGTATAGTGTATGTATAACAACATATATACAAATATACACACATGTACTGATTCTGTTTCTCTGGACAACCCTAATATAATCTCTGTAGCTTTGCCTATTCTGAACATTTCATATAAACAAGATCATACAATATGCAGCCTTTTGTGACTGGCTTTTTTCACTTAGCATCATGTTTTCAAGGTTGTAGCAGATATCAGTACTTCATTTCTTTTCATTGCCAGATAGTATTCCATTGTATGGATGGACCATACTGCATTTATCCATCCATCAGTTGACAGACTACTGGATTATTTCTGCTTTTTGGCTATTCAGAATAAGGTTGCTATGGATATTCATATACCAGTTTTTGTGTGAACATATATTTTTATATTTTTATTTCTCTTTGTGTATAAATCTGGGAGTGGAGTTGGTGGATCCTATGATAACTATTTTTAACCATCTAAGGCACTGCCACATTCCTCCTTCACTTCTTAAGTAGGCCCTGCTCATCATGTAGTTCTTCTTCTATTGACCACAGTTGAAGATTCCTGCTCTAACGAATACATCAGATGGATGGATGTGGTTTGCAGTTTTCTTTTTTATGTATGTATGTATTTATTTTTTATGTTTATTCATTTTTGACAGAGAGAGAGAGACAGAGCACAAGTGGGAGAGGGGCAGAGAGAGAGGGAGACACAGAATCCGAAGCAGGCTCCAGGCTCTGAGCTGTCAGCACAGAGCCCCACGCGGGGTTTAACTCATGAACCACAAAATGATGACCTGAGCTGAAGTCAGACACTCAACAGACTGAGCCGCCCAGGCGCCCCTGAAGTTTTCTTTTTAATTTAGGTCTTCTTTACCCTGCCTCTTCCACCCTCATAATTTTTAGTGTTTTTCCTGCACTAGAGTTTAGTATAGAGGAGTTTCCCCCGCTGTTTTCAGAAGCAGACACTGTTCTGAGAACCCTGTGTCTCCCCATCTATCACACAGTTCAGTGTGATGGCAGCCTTTCCAGAACCTCAATGAAGACTCTGACTGGGAGCCCAGTGTTGACTCAGGTGGACTTGAAGCCAATACCCAGCTCTTCAGGGACAGTGCCATGGTCACGGTCCTTGGGTTTTCTGGCCCACCGTCCCCACATAGGATGGTAACAGTCCATCCTGTCCCCTTCCTGTCTGCTCTCAGGGTCAACACCGGATGTGGCCCCCCCTCACTGCAGTCCTGTGGGAAGATGAAGGGTGAGGAGGAGGAAGAAGTAGAAGCATCAGAAACTCCTTCCAAGACACTCTTCTCTCTGCTTAGCCAGTGTTCCCATAGATCACCTCAGATCACTGTTGTCACACGACAACACGAGATCCCTGGGGTCTTAATAAGTACATGAACCTAACAACGTGGTGGCAGAAACTCCTCGCTAGGTGATGCAGAGACCATTGCTACTTAGCCGCACGGTCTTCCCTTCCTGGGGTCGCTCTCCATGCTCAAGGCTCAGCATACCAAGAAGCCCGAGTTACTTCTAGAAAGATACAGCTAATGTTTATATATTATTTACTGTGTTTCAGTCACAGTGCTGAGTGCTTGAATGGGTATTAACGCCTATAAACCTCCCATCTCTGAGCTAGCTGCTGTGATTCTCCCCATTTAAAAAATGAGGATGTAAATGTACAGAAGGGACAAGTGATTTCCTAAGACCATAAAGCTAGTTAGAAGCTAAGCACTTACTTTGTGCTAAGCACTGCTGCAAAGACTATGTATTAGCTCATCTAACCCTCCGGTGATCTCAGGAGCAGGTAGATGCTACTATTATCTTCACTTTACAGATGAAGACACAAGGTACGGAGGAGACAGATAACTTTCTAAGTGGAGGAACCAAGACTCAGCCAAACTTGTCAGGATCCAGAGGCCTTGCTCTGAGCCATTCTGTGGCACCACGAGATGCCACACTCTTGTTTCTTCCCATTTCTCTGTTTGAAGGCCTCTTCCCTTACAGTCAGTCAAATGATTGGACAGCTGAATGGTCAGGGAAGTTTGAGAGAAAAGTCAGCTGCTACTCCTCCTTCAGGAAAATTTCCATGGTAAAAATAAATAGCTCCTAATTATTGATCATTTGCTATATGACAGACATTTTACTAAGCAGTTTACATATAATATCTTACTTGATCCTCACAACGTCTCTGTGAAGTAAGCATCTCTATTCCCATTTCACAGGTAAGAAAACTCTAAATCAGAGAGATTAGGTGACTTGTCCAAGAATTAGGATTCCAATACCAAAGTCCAAGCTCATCCCATCTGACTCCATTCCACTGCCTCTCTTTACAGATCCCAGGAAACCTTTGAAGAAAATCTGAGCTGCCATCCTCCCCATTGGCTCTCACACTCCTACTCACCGATGGCACCCAGGGTGACAAGTGGGTTCTGCCGAGGGCTGATGTGCTTGTCATAGGGCCGGTTTCCATACATGTGGGCAGCACTGTTGACTAGCCAGCTGATGTTGAGCGAGATGGTGTAGCGGAGGACGGAGGCCAAGAAGTAGGAGTTCCACAGACTCTCTTCCCAGGCACACCAGGGGACCAGCGTGGGGATCACAAAGCACATGAGCACCACGGTGATCTTATAGTACCTGGAAGGCGGGACATTTTGCTGTCATTGGGCACCTGTCGATGGTGGCAGGAACGGGATGAACAAGCTACAGGAAAAGCCAGGAACTGTGCCAGTCATTTCCTTCAACTCTTGCTGGATAAGAAGGACCCCGTTGTGTGTTGCTCTGTACAGGGGTCACAAACCCATATACCTACAAGGGTGATGCAAGGAACCCAGATTTGAGAATTAGGATGGGTAGAATGCCATGGGAAGTGGTAGGGCCTGCAGCATACTTCAGAGGAATTTCAACATAAAACAATCCATGTCGTACCGGCGAAACTCGTGTATCTTAGAGCTACGTTTCTCCTACAGGTCACCAGTTTGACAGTTCCTCGCTACTTCTTTGAGCAGTCAATCAACTTGGTTATCAGGGTTTCCTAAACAATTTCAAGAACTATGCATTTCTTGAATAATTTCCAGGCACATGATTCTGTACTAACTCAGCCTGATAAAAAGGTAACAATCCAACCCCCTCTCAAAAATGTTCTCTGTTCACTGGAGATTACATTCCAAGCCAGCATAAAAAATAAACAAGAAGTACGGGAATGAGCATGGACACATGAAAGGTAATCTTTGAAAAGAAACCATCAATAGCGTGCTTTCTAGACCTGTGTATACAGGAAACACTTACTGAGCACTTACAAATGCCGGGTCATGAGTACTGGTGATACAACGACAAATTCGACATAGTCCCCATCCCAGGCTTCAGTCAGGTGGAACCACTGTTCCCCACCCTCTAGCCATCTGGAACCAGCTCTTTGCAGGCACAGGAAAGGGATCGTGGTATGAGTTCATAGCTCTTTCCTCCCTGGCCTCACACTGGCTAATCAAGCTTCCAGAAGGCCAATGTTAAGGTACGGATGTATGAAATGGGAGGTGGCACAGTGAGAGAGAATGACATTCACGAGGTAGAAGACTTGAACTTGGGTCTAGATCTGATTCTGGAAGCTGAACAAGTATTTTTTTTTTTTTTTCATTCTTTCACTCTGCTCTTGTGCACGGTTAGATGGTTCCACAGAGCATGAGGCAAGGGCTTGTGTGCTGACCGTCTATTTTGGGAAAAGCGAGACAGGGAAGGAGGGAATGCCACGCCAGGGGTGCCCATGCTTTGGACACCTGAATTTGGACCTTGATGGGATAGATTATACCTCAGAGTTATTCTCTCAAGGAATGAAATAAGGGGCTATTTTCCCATTGGTTCCAACTCCCTCCTGGTCAAGGGATGTCACAGGGGATGTTAGCTCCCTCACACTTCCACATTTGCTCGGGTCAGGATGGCTGATGGCATTTCTGGAAGCGACCAGGCGGGAAATAAGAAATAAGCAGTTTGGCTGAGCAAGGTGCTGTCGGGTGACACCTGGGCCAGCAGGTGGCTGCAGCAACAGCTGGAGTAAAAAGATGGGCAGCGATGCTTCGGATTCCGTGTCTCCCTCTCTCTCTGTCCCTCCCCCACTCATGCTCTTCTCTCTCTGTCTCGAAAGTGAATAAAAGTTAAAAAAAAAAAAAAAAGATGGGCAGAGAGTAGGAGGTGGGGCACAAGAGGTGTCCAACACAGGTAGTAATTATAATACCTCTAGGGATTCTTGAGGATCTAATAACTAATGTATACTATGTGCATATTACATGTTACAGCTATTCCGAGACCTTTCCATGTACTGACTCATTTAATTCTAATAAAAACTCTAGGAGGAAGCGACCATTATTATCACCAGTCTACAGAGCAACAGAAAGATTATGTAGCTGGACCAAGGTCACAAGACTAAGAAGTAGCATGACCAAGATTCAGATCCAGGCGGAAACACTTCGGAGACTATCATGCTATTCTGCTTTTGCAAATGAAATCATGTGTGTAAGTGTGTTTTGCAGATTGCTAGCTGCACGTGTCCGTTCCCATACAATTTGCTTTTCTTGGGCAACATGTTAACCCATCAGCGCCCATTTTCAAGTTACTGGGATACAAGATGGCTGCATTTTAGTGGAAAGAGGGTACCTAGGAGGTCAGATGAGTAGGCTATGGCTGGAGGGGCAAAGACAACAGACAATGAAGGGACTGGTGGTCTTAGATTAGGCTCCCTAGAGTCACATGCAGAAGGATTTTGGAGACTGCTCTTGAGAGATATTTGGAAGGAAGAGAGGAAGTCAGGTCGGGCTGAAGCAGCTCATCCCCAACGGGTTTCAGCAGATCCAACAGGGAGCTCTAAAGGATGACCCTTTAGAGTTGTTCCAAATTGAAAGGTAATACCTGCATCATCCAGTCTTTGGCTCAGGGTGCAGGGTGCAGCGTAGTTCCATGTGGGCAAGGGCAATTCCCAGAGAGGACAGCAGCTGCGAGGTGGGAGCATCAGCTGAAGAGGAGATCTGGGTGAAGCTCGCAGATACTGGCCAAGGCCCTGGGAACTAGTGGTCAGTGTGTGGAGGGATGGGGGGGCCGTTTTTATGTTGTAAAGCATCATAGAATGGTAAACTCCCCAACTCTGCCATTTCCTAGCTGTGTTATCTTGAGTAAATTATTTAATTGCACTGAGCCCCAGGTTTCTCTTCTGTAAAATGTGGTGTTACCAAATTTATTGAGTTCCTACTATGTACCAGGTACTGTCCTGGCACCAGAGATATAATGTGAACAAACCAGATAAAAATCCCTGCCCTTGGGGAGCAGGGTTATTCTGGTAGGAAGATTTGATAAATATATATATATGTTTGATAATATATATATATATGTTATGTATATACCATACAAAAATTTACACATATGTATATTCTGGTAGGGAATAAAGCTAATAAACAATATAAATAAACAATATATAGAGCATGTTAGTAGTAAATTCTAAGATAAAAATAAAGCAGAGAAGGAGAATATGAAGTCAAGGGCAAGTGCTGAAATTTAAAATAGGGTGTTGAGGGAAGGACTTAGTGACATTACAGCTTTTGAGTAAAGACATGAAAGAAGTGAGAAGTTAGGCATGTGGCTAAATGGAGCAGAAAATTCCAGGCAGAGGAAACCCCAAGTACAAAGGCCCTGCAGCAGGAGTATTCCGGGCACATCCAGGGACAAGCAGGAGAGTTGGGGCTAAAGCAGGTGAACAAAGGGGAGAATGTAGAAAATAAGAGAAAAATGGTGAGTTGAGTCACAGAAGGTGTGGCAGGTCATCAAAAGGGTTTCAACCTTTACTCTGAGTGAGATGGAGCCTTGGGCAGGTTTGGATCAAAGGAGCGGGGTGATCTGACTTACAGGTTAGCAGGATCATCCCTAGTTTGTGTTGAGAATGGACTGTGGGGGGAGGGGCAGAAGCAGGGGCAGTATTGAGGAGGCTGCTACAAAATCTGGGCAGGAGAAGACATTGGCTTGGACTAGGATGGGGGTGGCGGGTGTGAAAAATAGTCAAATTCTGGATATATTTTGAAAATAGAGTAACAGGACTTGTTACCACACTGGATATTGGAGAGAAAGGAGTCAAGGATGATACTAAGGATGGATATGTCATTAGTCAATAGCAGGGAGCACCGAGGGGGTGCTGGTTTCTGGCAGCATATGAGGAGCTCGATCTTAGACACATCAGGTGGGAAATGCCCACAACACATTCAAGGGGCGATGTCAAGTAGGCAGCTTGATGTTCAGGTCTGGAGATCAGAGGTGCTCTAGAAAAGGTTTGACAGGAATGGAATTTGGAAACTCATCAGCATATTAATGTATGACACTCACATACATACATCTGAGTTCCACAATAGCCCTGTGAGATATCTATCTATCTATCTATCTGTCTATCTTTTTATTTATTATTTATTTTTAAATTTTATTTAAATCCAAATTATTAACATACAGTGCAGTATTGGTTTCAGGAGTAGAACCCAATGATTCATCACTTACATATAACTTACATATAACATATATATGTTACATACGACACCCAGTCTCATCCCAACAAGTGCCCTCCTTAATGCCCATCACCCATTTAGCCAATTTCCCCACCCAACACCATCCCTGTGAGGAACTTATTTATTATAGCCTCACTTTGTAGGACCTTTCTGGTGCTCCAGAGAGGTCATGGGACTTCCTCTGGCCATACTGGTTGTACAAAGCACAGGCATCGTGCTATACACTTGGCTTACCAAGAACAGGACACGGGGATAGGTAAACCAGTGTGGGATCTGGCCATTGCCGTAAGAGTTGCACATATCTGAATAAAAATACGACACTCCAGCTGGACCGAACTTCCTCCCATTCCTCAGGCACCACCTTCTCTCTGTCCCCTGTGTCTATGACACTCTTGGCCTAGCTTACTTGATATTTCCAAATATCAGTCTGAACATCACTTCCGCTAGGGGAATTTCTTTGGTCCACCAGAGCAGGCAGGGTGCCCCTATCCGGCATTACTGTTATATGTTGTACTTCTCATCTTCATACTTGCTGGTTAGTAGGCAGCCTCACCCACTAGGTCAGTGGTCTCAGCCCTGACTCACATTCGCATCAACTGGGTGACCATTTAAAAATGGCTGATGTCGGGAACCCATTGCAGACCAGCTCAATCGAATCCGAATTTCTGTTCTGGGCACTGATATTTTTAAAGCCTCCCCATTGCAGACAGACATGGATGGTAGCCTCCCTATAATCCACCCCCATCCTTTCTTTCTTGTTGGAATGTCCTGATTTTGTTCAGATATCTAACTGTTCTCCCGGCAGCCATGACCTTCAGGGAATGTGGACTCTACCCAGGACGTGAGTCCCGATTGGTTTGAGGCGACCGACAGTGACCTCATTCACATTCCCAACAATCAGTCTAGGAATTGGTCAATAGTGGTTGGTAAGACATGAGGGGGAAAAGGGTAGAGTCTTTTTAAAAGGAAATAACAAATGTTGGTAAAGATGTAGAGAAATTGGAACCTTTATGCATTGCTGGTAGGAAAGCAAAATGGCACAGCTGCTATAGAAAATAATTTCTCAAAGGGTTAAACATCCAATCATCATATGACCCAGTGATTCAACTCCTAGGTATATGTTCAGAAGAATGGAAGGCAGAGGTTTCAACATATATTTGTACACCAATGTTCATAGAAGCGCTATTCAGAGTAGCTAAAAGCTGGAAACAGGCGAAGTTTCCATTAATAGATGAGTGGATAAACAAAATGTTACATATACGCGATGGAATATTATTCCACCATAAAAAGGAACAAAGTTTTTATATATGCTGTAAGATTCATGGACGGATGGACCTTGGAAACATGTTTAGGGAAATAAACTAGACACAGAGGACAAATATTGTTATAATTCCACTTATAAGAGGTACCTAGAATAGGCAAATTCATGAAAATAGAAAGTGGAGTAGATGTTCCGAGCAGCTGGAGGGAAGGGGACAGAGAAAAGGAAGTGTCTGTTTCATGAGTATAGTTTCTGTTGGGAATGATGAAAAAGTTTTGGGTATAGATATTGCTGATGGTTATACAACCTCGTGAATGTATTTAATGCCACAGAATTGTACACTTATGGTAAAAGCAACAAATACCACGTTGTGTATATTTTATCACCATAAAAAAGAGCAACATGAGAGGATATTTTCTTGACCATAGATGGCTTCTCTTTTTTCACAGTGGTGCCAGGACCTACTACAGCCACCTGTCCATGAACAAGGACCAGGAAGAAGACTGAAAAACAAAGCAGACCCTTGAGGCTGACAGAGCAGAAAGATGGAAAGGTTCCTTGAATGAGCCACTGAACTGACCAACCCCAAAGTGGCTTTATCCCCGAAGTCTTATTCTGGGACAAGCCAGCTGGGTCGGGACCTTCTGTGGAGTAGCTGAACGCATCCTAGAATCTGTAGTGGACGCTGTCATGCCATCTGGATTTCCTTTCAGTGGAGCGTTGCTGTCAGTGCCGCCTCTGCTAGAGAGAGCCGCCCTGCCCCAGGTCATGCCCTCTCCTAACAACCCTCTCCAGTGACTAACCTTACATAAGGGGAGCAGTCCACTGCCTGGTCCCACTGCCTCACCTCTCAATGATTCTAAGTGTCACCCCAACTTCAGAGGCCATCATAAGGTAGGCTGAGGCCTTCGTTGGGACCGATCAGGGCCCAGCTTCTTCCTTTGCCCAATCCTTTTTCCACCACTTCTTCCACAGGTGTTGACCCCAAAGACTCTCTCCAGTACACTTCTTATGACGTAATATCCACCTCGGAGCCAGCTTTCAGGGTAACCTGTACTGCGACATGGATCCACTGCTGGGCCAGCAGAGTTCAGCAAGAGGGCGCTCTCCAGAGCCTAGCACAGGGGCTTGAGCATCAACACGCACTCCTACGTATTTGAGGGACAATTAAGTAAATGATTCTTTTGTTAATAAATTATGAGTTGTCAGCTTCTCAGGAACGTAAAAACACTACAGTGACTCAGAGCACAAAGCAAGAGAGATAAAACGCCCAGTTTTCCAAAAAACAACACAAGCCACACGATAAATGTGCAGCCTGCTTTGGGGTTCTTCCTGAGACACTTATCTCCTGGGTTGGTGCAACACAGGATTGTGAATACGAAGCCAACAACTTGATTAAAGACATTTGTGCTCATCTGGGCCCCAAACCCCAGCTTCCAACAAGTTTCACTGTGAGGCGTCGCAGCTCCAGTTTAACAGAGTGATTTCTGAGCATGAGCTTCTAGGCCATGCTCTGAGCTGCCGAATCTGGCAAAACATTGACAATATTTAAGATAATCGCCACTCTAACAGGTTTGGTCTTGCTTTAGAATGTGGGTGGTTTCCTCCTTGTCTTCCTGTGAACACTCAGACTCTGAGATAGAAGAAGACTCCTAATATCATCAAGGGAGAGCAAAATAATGGGTAAGGACTAGAGAGAAGGGTTGGTGTGAATCCAAGAAAGACCCAAGGAAGGGTAGTTCTCTTCCACAGATTTGAAACTAGAGCACCACAGGCTTCAACACAAAACACAGAAGTCAAAGTACTCAAGCTCACTCTACAGGCAGCTCTGGATTACCTTCCTATTGCTTTAAAGTGACAGCATAGGGTCGCCTGGGTGGTTCAGTTGGTTAAGAGTCCGACTCTTAGTTTGAGTTCAGGTCATGAACTCAGAGTTCGAGCCCTGAGTCAGGCTCTGTGCTGGCAGCATAGAATCTGCTTGGGATTCTCTCTCTCTCTCTCTGCCCCTCCCCTGATCACTCTCTGTCTCTCTCTCAAAATAAATAAATAAGCTTAAAAAAATTTTTTAAGTGACAGCTTATCAGAAAAGACCTACACCAGATGTTGGAACCCTTCCCATTCCCACCATCTCACAATTCCTCATCACACGAATTCCACAGTGAAGATGGTTTTCAGCATTTAGCTCAAGATAAGAAGTCCATTCACACAATCAAACGTCATCACACACCATGATGCTCTAGTCCAAGTAAGTTTCAGTGGTAGGACACAAATGAAGATATGGGCCCTCATCTTACAACTTTAAGACTTTGAAAACTATCCTTATTCCAATAAACTGGATCACAATAAAGAGAACTGAAACATTAAAAATAGACTTGGGGTTGCCTGGGTAGCTCAGTTGGTTGAGCATCCAACTCTTGATTTCAGCTCAGGTCATGGGATTGAGCCCCGTCTTGGGTGTGGAGTCTGCTTAAGGTTCTCTCTCTCTGCCCCTTTCCACTGCTTGTGTTCTCTCTCTCTTTCTCTAAAATAAATAAATAAATAAATAATCAAATAAAACAAAAAATAGGCTTGAGACCAAAAATTTATTCTATGGAGAAGAAAGGGAAAGGATTTGGGATTTCTTTCTTTCTTTTCTCTCCCACCATTCCCAAATCTGGGTGTGCTAAGCATCTTAAAACTCTTTTTTCTTTAGATGAAAAAGAAATTGCTGTTCTCTGCCTGCAAGCATTTCCTCCTGCTTGACTAATCCTAAGCACAGCAGTCCGGAGCCAGTGGTGTGTGAGATCTCCAGAGGGAAAATCGTGAGAGCATGAAGGAAGGGGAAATATCTGCCGACTGCTGACTTCCGAGGGGGGCTGGCCTGAGGAAATGTGAAAAGAAGCAAATACCACCGCGGGTGGGAGAGGAATTACAGCCCCACAAACATATCCTAATGATGAGCAATGGGCTGTCACTGGCATCTTGATTAAACTTGTTTGGTCTTGGGATTTCACTTAAAGCCTAGCCAGAAATTCATTTTCCCTACAACTTTTGCATCTTGTAGGGAACCAGGCAATATCATCTGGCTGCTTACTCAACATTCATTTAGGGGAGACATAACACGCCCTGGCAGTTTGTAAATGGAATGGATGGAACACTCGCTCCCCCCTCCTTTGTCCCCTCTGGTGTCACCCACAAGGAGGTGCAAGATGTGATTCGTTTAGATGCAGACCTGAAGACGGAAGTCCGCTGATGGGGGAGTTCTTTGGAGTGTTTGAGAAAACCTTCCAGACTGTTTGCATTGCTGAGGTTGAAAATGGCCTCCGCTGCTGTGATTTTACCTCTCTGGTGTTGCAGTGGCTTTGAGAGAGCTCACGATGACTGCATTCGAAGTGTGCTCTGCAAGTCTTAATCATTCCAGATTTGGCTCTGACCCTCGATTAGTCTTGACATCGCTTCCCCTGTGCTGCTTCATGATAAGCATTCCCGTAGAAGAAAATCTTTTAATTGGACTATCTAGATGCATAATCATCATCTTCTGGATGCCTCTTCTCCCCCGTGAAGGAAGCAGAGATGGGGGATGACTGCCCCCACAAAAACGGCTCTGCTGGATTGCGATGCAGTGGGGAAAAGACGTATTTTTATTTTCTCTCTGGCCTTCCACTTTATTTGCTTTTGAGGCCTGAGTGGAGGTCAGTTGCATCCATCCACTTGAATTTAATCTGTCTTTGTACAAACAGTTTGCGTTCATTCTCTGAGCAGCAGCTTAAAAGATAAACACAATCATTTCAGAATTTCAACACAAAGAGCATTATTTGCACCTCACTAACAACGAAGTGCTTCAAGAAAAGACCCAGGCATGCTGATTGCTGAGACCGAGGAAGGAGGGTTAAAAGATCTTTTTCCTTTTTCAAAGATTTGATTCCATCATCGTAAGTAGATGGCAAGTTCTTTGTGGGCAGGATTTGTCTTGATCCAGTCACTTCGCCCTTGGTTTCTTGAACACAAAATGCTTCTTAACACAGTAGGTGCCCAGGAAGCAGCTAAATTGTTGACCTGCGCCAGAAGGAAGGAGGGCAAGGATTCATCTGTCTTTGGCGAAAGCAATTAGGTCAGTTCATCCTTTTAATGGTTTGCCTCTTAGAGCTTCTCTAGTTGTCTCAATACAGATTTAAGTTCATTAGACTGATGTTCTGTTCTCTCTCCAGGGCTCTTGGTCTCTGTCTTTGTCTTTTTCTGCTCTTCCTCCCGCCTGCCTGCCTCCCTCCTTTCCTGATTAGTTTTCAATTGTTCTCAATAAGTAATCAGAACACAGACTAATTCCTGATGGTATGTAGAATCGGATGACTAAAATGAACACTTAAAATTGCTTACAGGATGATTTTTTAAACTAAGCTGTTGCTGCCTTGCCACTTTCTCTCACCCTTAAAACCGTGTTCCATTTTCATCCTTGCTGTCTGAGATAAAGTGAGCACTGCAGGAAGAAACATAACCACTTTTCTTAATCTGAGGCCTGTGAAATTGTGTGCAAACACTTTTGTGTATTTCCATTTGCTGGGGTTCAAAGTCCACAGCTTCCATCAAATTCTCAAAGAGATACTCGGTTTCCGATGTGGTTGTCGATGAACTTGGATTTTCTTTGTTTACTTTAGAATTTGACTTAAGATTCAAGGAAGAAAATCTAATTCACGTGAAGGAAGGGTCAATCAAAAGAATTTAAAGAATAGTGCTTCTAAAAATGAGACTGCCCTTTTTTAGCAGTAAAATGTTAAAAGGGATTGAAGTGACACTAGATACAAGTGTGTGTGTGTGTGTGTGCGCGCGCGCGCGTGCACGTGGGCACTTCCCTGATCATTCTAGCCCGCATACGTGGGCCTTGTGATGGAAGGATGGTGACCAACTGACAAAGTTCAATTTTCCACCCCCACCCAAGGGAGCAAGTTTAATTCCAAACTCTCATCAATGATAAGCTACTCACAGGCAGCCAGTCTCTGCAGGAAAGGAGCCGATGGAGTCATTTCGGCCACCTTCATCATCAGTAGCACCTGCTGCCGCTGAGCTGATGAGGTGGACCGACCATTTTTCTTGTTGAGAATGAACAGGCTGATATAAACAAGGCTTCTTCATTTTACATTTGAAAGCCAGGACCCTTGAGCACAATGCGTGCTTTCTAGCACATTTCCTAAATTCAAGCTGCAATGTCCTTCCAAAGCTCCCCAGGTCTTCAAAACTCAGCTCAAATTGATTTCTTCTAGAAAGCCTACCCTCATAGATCCCCTCTCAACTAGGGTTATTGCATTATTGAACATCCCATCAGTGCAGCTGTGCTGTAAAGACTCAAGAAGACGATCATTTTAGATAGTTGAATTGTCTGATGAGCTGACGGAATACACATTCAACTACACCAACTTAAAAAAATTATATGTGAAAATCACTATCCATTTTTCTGCCTTCTTAATCAGTTTACGGAACAAAACTTGACCTTCCTTGATGGTGATGAGTGTCTTATACTGGATTCCCCAGAAGGCAAGCCTTAAGACAAAAGCTTATAAACTACTATTTTATAAAAGGAGCTCAATCTAAGGGAAACGGAATGTGAGGGAGCTGACAAGAGTGTGTGTGACCGAGCCGGCCACTGCTTTATCATCTCAGTCTGGTGGGACCATCTTCCAAAAGACCATATGGATGACTGAGCCTCAGAACACTCCCTCTGAGAGGAGGATGTGGGAAGAATGTGTCTCCCAGCAACCTGCTCCCATCACTCCCACCCGCCCCCCACCACATGAACTTTAGGATTATGAATAGGAATGTTTAGAGGTGTCACAGGCTCTAGCACCAAATGGATGCCTCAAGGGGCACCTGGGTGGCTCAGTCGGTTAAGTGGCCGACTTCAGCTCAGGTCATGATCTCACAGTCTGTGAGTTCGAGCCCCGCGTCGGGCTTTGTGCTGATGGCTCAGAGCCTGGAGCCTGCTTCGGATTCTGTGTCTGTCTCTCTCTCTCTATGCCCTTCCCCTGCTTACGCTCTGTTTCTCGAAAGTAAATAAATGTTAAAAAAAAATTAAAAAAAAAAATAAAACAAAAAGGATGCCTCAAGTCAGGAGGCACACGTAGTGCTAACATGACACCCTATAGGATGAACCTACCCAAAAGCTAGTTGGAGTGCATAGACAGCTGTGCAGAACGTGTAGGTGAGAGCCCCAGGACAGAGCGGGTCTAGAGAATTTACAGTGGTGCCCTACCTGCAGGTGTCTGATGCAATGAGGTTTGGAACAAAGGTGTGTGCTCTATGTTCTGTCCGCAGAGTCCATTGAGGTGTGAAGAGTCATTATAAGAACTAGATTCTACACTGGGGCACCTGGGTGGTTCAGTCGATTAAGTGTCTGACTTCGGCTAAGGTAATGATCTCATGTTTGTGAGTTCAAGCTCTGTGTCAGGCTCTGTGCGGACAGCTCAGGCCTGGGGCCTGCTTTGGATTCTGTGTCTCCCTCTCTCTGCCCTTCTCCTGCTTATGCTCTCTCTCTCTCAAAAATAAATAAGCATTAAAAAATTATAAATAAAAGGACTGGATTCTACATTCACTTATTAAATCTTGTTGATCCCTCCCTCATTTTCAGGTACACTGATAAGCTGTCACTTGTGTTTGTCAGTGTTCTCTCCTGCAGTAGCTTCTCTGTCACCTTCTAACTTGTTTCTCTCAATCTGCAAAAGGTGTGAAAACCAGACAGCTGGGTTTGTTCAACTTGTGTGCAAATGAAGAACACACAGGCTCTGGGTGACAGCTGAAGAGGGTCACCTGAGTCGAGACCCAAAATGCAAAATTACTAGGAATGTGACATTTCTTCAAAGATCTCTTTCTACGGAGGTAGAGGATGCAACATGCACTTTGGAATTTAGGGAATTCCATGAAATCACGTGAATCTGGCACTGAGTATCTCCAGTGATGGTTCTCTTTGTTTATTTACAGGTCCTTGGTTTTATTCCTGTTAATTGCAAGTACTATATGCCTGAGTTTCTGACTGGTGAGACACTAGCATATTTAGTTTCCACTGCACTCTGTGCATTTGAACTTAATGATATTGTCATGCTGCTTGTGATTTCCTTGAAGATACTTCCATATAAACAGTGTGAGGTAGGGGTGCACGTGTATGTGTGTGTGTGTGTGTGCGCGCGCGCGCATGCATGTGCACGTGTGTGTGTGTGTGTGTGTGTGTTTTATTCATCATTCTATGGACAGTTCATTAACATTTGAAGTACCCTAATCAGGAATCCATATTTGAGGCACGCTTAGTTAGCATTTCACTAACTCTAATGAGTTCATAAGTCAGAGGTCCATTACAGGCTTTAACTAGTTTTATCTCCAATCATCCCAAAGAGTCTGTAAAATCAGTGGTTGAAATATGTGCATGGTCTAGAAATACTATGCCGCTTCCTCTCGACAGCCTATATCCCTCAGAGTGGTGTCACCGAAGGCTTTGCTCCATCCTGTGCCCAACTGCTGACAGAATTCTGTTGCTGGATTCTGACAAGAAGGTGGCACTATCTCAACACTCCTTCCATGCACAGAGCTTACTGGCATGTCCAAAAGACCAGGAAGTGGGGCTTTGTCGAGCTTCCAACGCACTGCATGGCTGTCTTCGTCCCTAATTGTTAATCGTGGTAGACTTTGGTCGGAGGCAGGATTCTGCTGTAGGGAAGACCCATTTCCTTTCTCCTCGTCTCCCACCAGATTTGGCCAAGGTCAGATCCCGGCAGACATGGCCAAAGGGGTCCCTTGTTGCACCATCTATGATTCGGTAGTGCTCTTTCAGCATCAGAGGTACCACGAGCCCTGGACAGGATCACCATTGGTGTGATGAGGCACTGCATGAATGGGCAGTGTGCTTATGGAACTTCCCTACCTCACCCTGGGAGGAAGGCCCCCCCCCAGCTGTGGAGCCATATTGTGAGGGAACGGAATGTACCAGGGCTGGCGGGGCAAGTCCAGGTGCCACTTGCTTCAGCCACTGAGGGTTCTGGCATCATACACAAATGATCACACCAAAGGCTGGTTCTCAGCTGTGGGTTGTCCAGCACTCTCCACAAACTGCATAGTAAACATACTCCTCAGTCCAAAAAGGATTGTGGGGGGGGTTGCTAGGTATTTCAGTAATCTCAATAATTAGAAAGACGATAGGACATAGTCACCGTCCTCAAGGAGTTTTTGGTCCAACGAGAGAGGTACACCAGTGTATCATTTTAATACAGCATGATAAACAGAAAGGTGAGACAGGCCCATGATTCTGTAGACTTGCTGAGAAGGCGCCCCTAGCGCATTCCAGGACAACAGACCTCAAACTCTTTGGTCTTAGGACCCTTTTACATATTTTAAATATTATTTAGAGCTCCAAAGAGCTTTTGTTTATATGGGACATATCTACCAACATTTACTGTATGGGAATCTAAAGCTGCAAAGGCAGTATCACGGAACAGCCCGACGTGTGAGGGGAATGGCATAGTTAGAGAGTGAAGTACAAGGCAGGAAGTACCAAGACGGAACTAAGCAATGCCAGGGAGATGACAGACAGTTGGAACTTTTCCCAAGGGGAAGTCTTGAAAAAGTTTTAAGCAGTAGACAACTGGCCCACATCTATGTGTAATTTCTTATTCTCAATGACTCAGAACTGCAATAAATATAAAACACACACACAAAGTAAGCAGGCAATAGGATGAAGCAGAGGAAGAAGAAAGATGATATTCCCTATACTATTACAACATAGCTCGGTAGAAAGAGCATGTGCTTTGGACTTGGACAGAGTTTGCTTAAATTCTGTTTACAAAATATTTCCTAAGTCAGCTTCTCAGAGGCTCAGATTCCATCACTGGTAAGGATAGGAGAGATCTGAGTTACATGGGCAGAGAACAGTCTGCTACATCGTGAGTACTCACTATACTGAAATCTAGATGATAAAGGATGTTACAGAGTAATAAAAAATAAGAACTGGAGCCTATTATTGTTATTCTAAGATCAGATGTAGGCCTGAAACACGATCAACGAGCTTATTAGAATTTTGTATTTTCGACTTCAGCTCAGGTCATGATCTCCCAGTTTGTGGGTTTGAGCCCTGCATTAGGCTCTGTGCTGATGGCTCAGAATGGAGCCTGCTTCAGATTCTGTGTCTCCCTCTCTGCCCCTCCCCCGCTCATGCTCTGTCTCTGTCTCTCTCTCAAAAATAAACATTAAAAAAAAGTTAAAAAAAGAATTTTGTATTTTCAAGAGCAAAAAGATTCCGAATGAGAACCTGAGAGGAATCACCTAAAAGTAAATGTTTTGCCTCCTTGCATGCCAGGCAGCATCAGCTCACAGCTATCCACAGCGGTGGAGGAAGCAGACTGATAGCTCCAAGAGAAAGACCTCGGGTCTCCCAGTTATCATCATTTTTGGCAAGACAACTTGGACCCAGATTCTCAATACAAACTTTGAATGGCTTATGTTGCAATCTCCCCACTCTTCTTTCTCTTTTCCTGGTAGTATTTGGTACCGATAATAAGGAGCAAAGGCACAGAGAGCACAGAGAAAAAGAATTATGACTGCGTATTAAATAGAGCCATCACAGTTTACAAACTTTCTCTGTGCATGGGCACTCTCATGAGAAGGGCTTTCCTAACTTCTATTCCTCTTTTTCTCTGGAAGCACTTTGCCTTGAAGATCCAGAAATCCCCTCATCATCACCTTGGATTCTGAGACGCTTCATATTTCATTCTTGCCTTGAAGGGTTAGTTAGTAAGTCACCCATGATGCGTTGCTTTCTCAATCCATTAAAACAAATATTGGCTCTCTGACTGTAAATGAAAGTTTTCATTATCCTAAAAATCCAGGTTCTGAGGGAGACAGAATTTGAAAGTCTGTTCATTTATCTTAAAACATGTATATGTAGATATACGGGGTTTCTTTTCTCTCAATCCCTTGATAGTTAGGACATCTGAGTAATTGTTTTTTCTCTGTTTTAAAATGAAAGACAAGAGTAGGTTTATAAGAGAAAGCCAAATGTCAGAAGAGATAGCACACTTCAGTTGAGTCAATGAGCATGTTTTGACAAATCACATTATCTCAGCACTAACGGTCTTTGTATCTGTGTGACAGATCTGTTATTGTTTTAGATGAAATAGGTAATGGGAGGTGAAGCCGGTGACTTGGACAGGGAGACAGTTCAAAGCTGATTTCTGACAAGGGTTTCCTCAGCCAGAGGGCTGACAGTAATGTCTTTGGTTTTTCTTTCACCAGGAATTCATCCTTTTAATTTTTATAATTTTCTGTTTTTTAGACGGAAGAATTGGACTCTTAGAACACCCTTTGCAATGAGGTATGCTCCCCAGGAAGGGAGGATCCTCTCATTCATTCATTTTTTTTTTCATTTTCTGAATCTGTGGAAGCATTTCTTTAAGAAAAAGCAAGGAGAGGGGCACCTGGGTGGCTCAGTGGGTTAAGTGTCCAACTTTGGCTCTGGTCATGATCTTGTGGTTTGTGAGTTTGAGCCCCCCATCGGGCTCTGGGCTGACAGATCAGAGCCTGGAACCTGTTTTGGATTCTGGGTCTCCCTCTCTCACTGCCCCTCCCCCGCTCTCTCTTAAAAACAAACATTAAAAGTTTTGAATTTAAAAAAAGAAAGAAAAAGCAAGGAGGGAGGAAGGTGAGTTTTCATTTCTATGGCTGATTAAGTTGGCTATCTGGATGGTGGTCTCCACTGGAGCCCTCTGCCTTTGGGCAACAACCTCGGTGGTGTCCTCTCCAGGGGTGGTGCCCAGTGGTGCTTGCAAAAAGTCGGGGGCTCCTTGACGGTTTCTGCTGTCCGCTGGGATATCTAGGGAGGGGAGATGAGGTGTCTGGGTATCCACTTCCTGTCCCTCTCACGGAGATAAAAACAGTGATTTCTGTTAACACTAACCACAAAAATTACAGGATGTGTAGGAATAAACCCAGCCAGAAACATATAAGATCTATATTTAGAAAACTACAAACATTTACTGAAAGATGTAAATGAAGTGGTAACGAAGGGTTAGACTGTTCTGGGAGAATGGGAGTGTCGAGAGAAGGTCAGGAACCATGCAGACCTCAAGGGCCTCATTCTACCCTTTCCTCCTTTACTGTGAATTGTCTCAGCTATTTTCATAGCCTCTGGCTATTTTATAGATGTGTGTCTTTCCTTTCTTCCCAATTAAATGATATGATTAATAAAAGCAAGGACTATCCCTTTTCTTCTCTGTATATCTTCCACATCCCTTAGTACAGAAATGCCTCTACTTACCACTTTTCCACCTAAGGAAGTTCACAGTATGGAGAAAGCAGGGGAAGAAAGAGCACATCCACTCCGCCCACCACCGGCCGATGGTATTAGCAGCCACGAGCCAGCATTCTGCCACACACTGTCTGTCAGTCAGGGGGATGCGGGCTCGATTTGTGCTCGCTTCTGAGCTATTTTATGAACATCAGTACCATCGTCAGTTTGAAAAGCATAAAAGTAGTGATTCCATTTACAATGCCGCAAAAAAGAGACACACGTTTATGACGGAAAAAAAAGTGGAGATCGTTTTTCAGGACTGAAAGTGGTGAGCGAAGGTTTAATGCTGCAGGCGCTGCCGGCAGAGCTGGAAGAACCCTGAAGGCCAAGGACCTGATTGAAAAGGGAGGAACAAGTGTCGGTGGAACGAGAAAGGCAACTTTTGGGGGTTGTGGCCAGTAGCAGCAATGAATGATATCCCGTGGCCTAAACTTTGTCAGTCCTGGTGGAGGTCAGGAGTTTATGAGTGAACTTAAGCCTAGGCATGGTGAAAAGTGTGGACAAGTCTGGTGTGAAGTAAGGGTGGCTCTGTGGGTTCAACGGGCCACCCAAATTGGGAAAACCTCGTGTGGTGGCGAAGGAGGGTGACGCAGCCACAGAGGTCCACATTTGGGGGGAAATGCTGAATAGAATGTAAGGAAGAGAGGAGCCCTCCTGGCTGAAAGCTTCGAAGGGCCCACGTATGTTTTTATTTACGTTTGTATTAAACATAAATATATATTTGTATATTTGTATTTATTTATGTTTGTATATTTGTATTTACTTACGGTTTTTTTTCCGGAGATGCCTCCAGAAACTGGTAACTTAAGCCTCTCTTGGTCACTTCAAACTTACAAAAAAAAATGGACCCCTGAGCAGGGTTTTAGAACTAAGGTCTTCTTGAATGGAATAGCTCCCATGTGGTGCCTTATGCGTGGTTAAATGCACAAATATTTTTTGCACATCTCCTTTTTGATGGACACTTTCACGTACATTAACTAATTTATTCACTCAGTAATTTTGTAAGATATCTATCACCACTATCACCATTTTATGGCTGTGGAAACGAAATCTTGGAGAACGCCAAACGTGAGCTCTTTTGATTCCAAGATTCTGTTTTTACCTCTCCACACATTGCTGCTTCTTTGTGTCAACTGAATTAATGAAAGAATAAATAACCCAATGCAATATACATTATAATTCCCATCTATGTTTCACACAGTTAAAAAATGCCTTGATTTTTTTAATGCACATCTACTACTTCATATAATGTCACAAATACATGTAACATACATAATGCCAGTGGTGTTACTTTATATAATATCACCAAGTCCCACTGCTGTGTGTTTCTTTTCTGACCTTCAAAATATCTCCAGGGTCCCAGAAGGAGCATGCAGCATTAAAAGGCACTTTGAAGAGTGGTTTCAGTGAGTATATAATGAAGCCAAATAGGACACTCCCAGAAGGGTTACTTTTCAATATGTATCTTTGATGCAATTCACAAAACATCTTTCAGTGCAGCCTCCTGGTTAAGGACCCTTCCTTGTCTCTGGAAATCCTTTGTACCAACCAGGAATAGAGAAAATGATTGGGAATTCTAACCACGGTTGTTTAGTGCAGTTTCTCCTGTGTAAAGTGTGGCTATAACAAAACCTATCTCTCAACCTAATCATTCCATGACACGTTCAATACGATACAACACGGTGAAGTGAAGACTGAGGAATTAAAATAAATTGTGTCAAAGGAAAATCTCCCTAGTATCTCTGACATGACAACCTGCACATGAATAATCTAAATATTCATTTTGGGTAACAGAACTGCTATCAACAAATTCGTTACTGAAGACAATATTTTCACTTCAACTGTCAACTGACAAGAGGTCCCCATAATATACTGCCATTAGCAGTTTGCATCAGTAACAAAGAAAATACACTTGAATTTCACCAATAGGCATGAATCATACTCTTTCTATTTTAAAAAGGGACTCAGCCTCATTAAAAAATTTCACGAAATAGCTGTCACAAGGATATTAACCTCGTAAATCATTTCATGGCAAGAACTACATGTTGGACAGTAAGTAATGGATTTGTTTCCAGTTAAACAATTTATTTCTTACTTTAAAAATATGCATTTGTGCCTTCAGATGCCTCTTGTTTGAACAACTTCTCCTATATTACTCTCTTTCTAGCTTAGTAGTTGCTGGATTCTTTAGAAAGAGAGTCTTCCATGAAGCAAACCGGCACTAAAAGGACTGTTATTACTTATCAAGTAATATATCCCCGCTCAGAGCACCAGGGATAGTAGGAGCAAGAAGTATGTAAATGCTCCATGTGTTACTTTGCCTGTGTAGACATCACACTCATTTGTGGCTGTTCTACCTTCCTGTTCCAGGAGGGGCAGAAGGATTCTAGGTAGGAAAGTGGGTTTTGGCATCTCACTTTGTCAGATCATCTTCTTCAACAAAAATGGAGGAAGGAGATGAAAAGATGGTGTCTTTGTCCTTGACCAACAGTGGATTTGGACTTGTGAGGAAAATAACTATGTATCCCTTTTAAATGGCAAATGGTGAAAAAACACATGAACACATATTTAGTCTCACTAGTAATCAAAGATCTGCAAATCTGTTATGACTATGAGTACCACAAACTGAGAAATGTACATATTATCTGACTCAGCTATTCTGATTTTTGCCAAAGGAAAATATCATAGCTATGATCAAAACTTTATGTATAAAGTCATTCATCTCACCATTGTTTTAATGATATAAAAGGTGATAATCCTTCAATGTTCATCAGAAATAATGACCTGTCTTCACAATGAAATATTAAGTAGGCACTAAAACTGGAAAGATTTCACAGGATTCCATTAGGCAAAAACTCTAGGTCTATAAAATTGAAGCAGAGTTCTGCTTCCACTTAGGATGTAGAAAGTCACAAGAAAACATTGTTTCCATCAGAACTATGAGAAAAGATGGGCAATATACAAAATAATAACTTTTCTTGAGCCCATCAGAGTCCAGGTCACATAGCAACTAAGGGAATTGAATTCCAAAGAGTGGAAAGCCCATCCACGAACTTTTTCACTTGGCAGAGGATAAAGAAGGATGGGGCCACCATATTAGTGGATGAGAAGAAATTAGCTAAAAATTTAATGACTCCTTAAAGGCCAAGTGTGGGCTAATGTGTCACTTTGGAATAGCTTAGGGCCTCAGCCACGAGGGAGTTTGCACTCATCTTCCAGGTATTTTCTCTAGACCTGCATTAGATGTTCACAAAAAAGTCAGAGGCAAAGTAAAAGACTGGAGAGAGCTCCACTCCACTGTATAGACATGCAGGAGGTGACCAGCTGCCACCAAATGATAAGCACAACATCTTGACCTCTCTCCCAGAGACTTCTCTTGCAAAGCCAAAGTCTTTAGCTGTTGAGGGAGGGTAGAAAACCTTTTGCCTCTAGGACCAGGCAAAAGTCCAATACTTCTGGAAGAATAAGAGAAAACCTGCTTGTCACTGAGAGAGGAGTAGGAAACTCTCCCCCACTCCCAGAAATAGGCAGACTCACTGCTGCTGAGGGAGAGGTGAAAGCAAAAACCTGGCTTGTGTCCAGGATCTTGCACTGCTCCTAAGCAGAGATCTCCTATTGTTGGAGAAGCGAAACTGCTCAAGAAGACTTAACCCCAAGGTTCAGGTATACAGGGCTTGCCTAAGTCTGATACAGGACTAAGACAAAAAAGAAATCCCAACCCCCTACATTGACATGCATAGAGAAGCAAGCAATAGAAGTCTCCCCTAGTTTGGATAAGGTCAAGACCACAGAGAGAGATGTCCTCTGTGGTGCAAGTAGGCAGGGACAGCTGAAAGCTGAAGGAAAAAGCATTAATTCTTAGAAATCCTCTCTGGTACTCCAGGGTCTACCCTAAGGATTTGATAATAGCAGCTATCCACTGGAGTCTGGGGTACACTAAACCCAAATCTAACTTAACTCCTGATTTACTGACTCAACCTCCACTCTTTCCCATTCCCTCCCCCCACATTAATGGTCTGAAAGAAGAATAGGTGTGGCTATTCTTAAGCATAAATTATATTTACCTTAGTATTTCTATTCTTGTAGAGATGTCCAGCATATAATTAAAATTACAAATCACATCAAAATGCAAGAAAAAAAAAAACACTGTCAAGAGATAAAGCAATTAACAGAACCAGACTCAAATATGATTCAGCTGTTGCAACTATCAGGAACTTTCACTATAATTAACACATTAAAGAGATCTAGTGAAAAAGGTGGACAATATGCATGAACAGATGGGAGACACCATCAGAGAGATAGAAGATATAGAAGTGTCAAATGCAAATGCTCTACTTAAAAAACGGTATCAGAGATAAAGAATTCCTTAGATGGCTTCATTAGCAGACAAGACATAGCTAAGGAAAGGATTAGTGAACTTGAAGATATGTCAATAGATATTATTCAAATGGAAATATAAGGTAAAAAGGAGTGAATTAAATAAAACAGTAGCTCCTAGAGCTATGGAACAACATCAAATGGTATAACATTGGTGTCATTGCAGTCCCTGAGGAAGGAGAGAGAAAACAAGGCCAAAAATAGTCTGGAGAGATAACAACCAAGAATTTTCCAAAATTTATGAGAGAAAACAAGCCACAGATCCAAGAAGCCCAAAGAATCTTGAGCAAAACAAACAAACAAAAACAAAAAACAAAAAACCCTAGACACATCAGAGTCAAAATGCTGAAAAGCAATGACAGAGAAAAATTCTTGAAGACAGTGAGAATAAAGAAATATCACATGCAGAGGAATAATAATAAGAATCACAGTAGACTTCTCAGAGACCATGCAAAGCATAAGACAAGGGATTGGCATATTTTAAAATCTGTAAAAAAAAAAAAAAATGGGGCGCCTGGGTGGCTCAGTTGGTTAAGTGGCCGACTTTGGCTCGGGTCATGATCTCACAGTCTGTGAGTTCCAACCCCACGTGGGGCTCTGTGCTGACGGCTCAGAGCCTGGAGCCTGCTTCGGATTCTGTGTCTCCCTCTCTCTCTGCCCTTCCCCTGCTCATACTCTGTCTCTATGTCTCTCAAATATAAATAAACATTAAAAAAAAAAAAACTTGCCAATCTAGAATTTTAGGTCCAATAAAAATACCTTTCAAAAATGAAGATTGGGGCGCCTGGGTGGCTCAGTGGGTTAGGCGGCCGACTTCAGCTCAGGTCATGATCTCACAGTCTGTGAGTTCGAGCCCCACATCAGGCTCTGTGCTGACGGCTCATCAGAGCCTGGAGCCTGCTTCAGATTCTGTGTCTCCCTCTCTCTCTGCCCTTCTCCTGCTCACGCTCTGTCTCTATGTCTCAAAAATAAAAATAAACGTTTAAAAAAAATGAAGATTAAAATAAAGACCTCAGAAAAACAAAAGCTGAGAATGTATTGCCAATAGACCTGTGCCACAAGAACTGTTAAAGGTAGTTCTTCAGGCAGAAGGATGATATCAAATGGAAATTCAGATACACACACACAGAAAACAAAGAGGCTAGATAAGAAATAAAGAAGGCAAATATGAAATATATTTTTCTTATTTAATTACTTTGAAATAGTATATAGAGAATGAATAAAGTTTTGTAAAAAGAAAGCAGAGCATGGTTCATTAAAAAGAACTTTAGAAAGATATACAGCAAAATTTTAACTGATTTTTTCTAAGTGGAAGGATTACAAATGATTTTATCCTTTATGAAGCTTATTCGCATTTTCTAAATTTTCTGCAATTAACTTTTATGACATTTTGTGCTAAAAATGGAATTTTATTCTCAGGTTCTGTCTTAATTATTTTTTAAAGATGATGTTTGGATCCCAAGCTCTGAGATTATAAAAATTTTATAAGGTAATTGTTGGAGGAAATAATAACTAGAAAATAAGTTTTCTGTTTTGAGAAGTTTTCTCCACTTTTTTACCTTTCTCATAAAAAAGACACAATGAAAAGGCAAAAAGAGTCTTTTTCTCTGATGGCATAAGCATTGGTAATACATCTAACTTTTAAGAGAATAAATAAGTATTAAATAAAAGCCTCTTGTAAGAGTTATTGATGCTCTCCCTACTGGATAAAGCCTTCGAGCTGGAACCACATTTATGACTGTAGGGCTTTTTATTCCAAGAAAATATTAAAAGATAATTCTCTATGTGGTCTCAAAAGACATCCAAGAATTGATGATATTTAAGTATTACTGAGAATTATACTTCTACAAAAATGTCTTCCATAAAATTTAATCTTGCCTTGACTACTACATAATTACTTAATTTTTACATTAAAATTTAGCTAATATTTCTTTGCAGCTTTGGTAGTAACTAATATTTTACTAGAGAGAACAATTTAGTGCAAACATCTGCTATTCTTTTTTGACATGGTTAATTGAGGGCACAGGGAGCCAGAATATTTAGAATTCAAGTCCAGAATCCAGATACCATCTTCTACATGATACAGTTGTTGAAAGGATCAGAGATAATGTGTGAAAAGACACAATGTAAGAGCATAGTAGGCAGTTAATAAATGGTAGCTATTACTGGCTACTGAAGTATATCAAAGATGCATGAAGATGCCTTCACTGCCATCAGCGATGAAGCTAGCAGTTCCAGAATCCATTGACACCTGTTAGTTCATATGTCTAACATGCTGGTCAATGATGTATTCAAATTCCAGACATTTGAGAAACTGTCTCCTTATCTTGCCAGGAGAATTTCATATAGAAATGGAATGATTAGTGTGGGAAAGAAAAAGGACTATTAGTGCAGTTGATGTATTTTATGTACACACACACACACACACACACACACACACACACACACACAGAGGGGGGGGGCAAGTTCTCACAAAGTTCTCATAGGAAAAGTACCTCTTACAGAGGCAAACAAATAACATTTTGACCTGGAAATTTTTAAAAAGTCAAAATCAGCCATTGCATTAAATGCCACATTGGTTTCTCTCTTGCCCAAAATTTTAACCACTAAAATAGGGAAATTTTGGTGTTAATGCTACAGCTTCAATATTGGATCATCTCGGTCTCGTATCCTATAGTATGATTTGGCTCTTTGGCTATAGCGATCGGTTGCTTTAGAAAGGCCAAAGGTTTAAGAAGAGTAAAGGATGTTCTACCTCTTCCATTGACTTTTAATAAAAGAAACCTAATTAAACACAGTTCACACTTTTTTAGCTGATTTGATCATTTTCCTTGGAACTTAAGAGATTCATAATTTTAACTTCTGGCAACTACAGGTAGACGCAAGGAACACTCTTCAAAGAAAATTGTTTCATCCTCAAAACTTTCACAGCACCAGGACAAGATGCAATAATTTGAAGTGAGGACAGAATGGGAGAGAAGATTCCAGGGCTCAAGCTGTTAACCAAAGGTAGACTGTCCCTCAAAAATGGAAGCCAAGATTAAAGGAGAGAGAATATTTACATGCACAAGTAACATATGGAAGGAATAAATCAGAAAAAGATCATGATATGAGGAGAGAATATAAGAGGACAAAAAACCCTCATCTCCCAAAAAGAAGAAAAAGTTCTGCCCGGGCAATTGGTTAAATGGTTTTTATTCTGTAATAAAACTATGCAAGAGGAAGAACGTCACGGCTTGGAGAACATGGTGTAATTGATGAGGGGAAAACGTCCCCATGCAGAGAAGGGCACAGAGGAAGGAACAAAGCCCTCTGGCAGGTGAAGAGACAAAGACTGTGAGGACAGAAAGAGGCAAACAGACAAGAGGAAGTGAACCAAAACGGATTCATGGAGCAGGGACTGAGTAACAGGAGAAATGGAAAGGGGAGCAGCAAAAGTGTCTTTCTGTGGAGAGAGATGTCCAGTCAGGCAGGGGGGCAGATGTATGGTGGGCTTCCTCTCTCACATCCCCAAACCCACATGGGAAAACTCTAGAAAGAGGGAGCAAGTATCCTCCAGAATCTGGTTCTCCTGTTGACTGTTCCATCCCCAGCACCTAGCACAACTCCTGATATATAGTGGGTGCTCAAAATATAGTTGTTGAATGAAAAGTGATACGTGCAGAAATGAGAAGAAAGCAGAATCCCCTGAGAAATGCCATGTGCCTCATCGTTTACGTTATTTATTTTTGTTGTTATTTTTTAATTTTATGTAAATTCAAGTTAGTTAACATATCGTACAACAATGGTTTCAGAAGTAGAATTTAGTGATTCATCACTTATACATAACATCCAGTGCTCATCCCGACAAGTGCCCTCTTTAATGCTCATCATGCATTTAGCCCACCCCTCACCCACCTCCCCTACACAGCAACCCTCAGTTTTTTCTTTGTATGGTTTGCCTCCCTCTCTGTTTTTATGTTATTTTTCCTCCCTTCCCCTATGTTCATCTGTTTTGTTTCTTATTCCACATATGAGTGAAATCATAGGATATTTATCTTTCTCTGACTGACTTATTTTGCTTAGCATAATACATTCTAGTTCCACCCATGTTGCTGCAAATGGCAAGATTTCATTCTTTTTGAATATTTGTAATATTCCATTGTGTATATATATATATGTAATACATGTAATATTCCATATATCTGTATATATATATACCACATCTTCTCTATCCATTCATCAGTTGATGGACATTTAGGCTCTTTCCATAATTTGGATATTGTTGATAGTGCTGTTGTAAACATTGGGGGTGCATGTGCCCCTTTGAATCAGCATTTTTATATCCTTTGGATAAATTCCTAGCAGTGCAATTGCTGGGTTGCAGGGTAGCTTTATTTTTAATTTTGCCCTCAAAATTAAACCTCCACACTGTCTTCCAGAGTGGCTGCACCTGTTTGCATTCTCACCAGCAGTGCAAAAGTGTTCTCCTTTCTCCACATCCTCACCAAAATCTGTTGTTTCCTGAGTTGATTTTCTCATGGCTTACATTATTAAGGTGTGAGTTGGCAGAGAGTATACCAAAGAGCTGGGGTGTGCAGATAGCATAAACAAGTGATGTCCACCTTGGGGTCAGTTTGGTTTTCTGTTGCAGGACCATTAGGGACCCAACCGAGATAGGCAGTGATCAAACTAAGGGTAACTGATGAGCAAAGAAGTAGCAGAGGGTGGTCATGCTTAAAAGGCACTGCCTCTATGTGTCCAGATCTCACCCACCATGTCTAGATGTCTGAATATCTCATCGTCCAGGGCCTCTCATTTGGGGATCATTTTCTGTAGAGTTTTCCACAAAACACAACCTACCAACCAAGGCCTTGAATGTACTCAGCCACTCAGCATCACTAATATCTAGAGAGGAACTGTTCTATTAACTTAGCAACAAGTAGGGTAGGTCCCCAAGGAAAATGGACTCCGAATAGAGAGAGACTCCCTGGGGGCCCCACGTGGAACCCTGATGAAAGAGCATTGGATTTTGTCAGCTGAAATGGGGTTATGTTGGTTGTAAATTCCCAGATGACTCATCCCATTTCCCAGGGGATCCCCCACATGGAAGATGAGGGGATGAGACAGAGAAGTGAAGATGAGTCAGTTGTAGACTTGTCTGAGTGCTCTGCCCTGGCAATTTGATGTCACCAACGCAGAAATACACGTGGGGTTTAGACAAAGGCTTGACATAAAGTCACAAAAAGGAGGGTATCACTGAGAGATCTGGTGCTCATTGTTGAAGAAAGAAAAAAAGACTAATGAGAACAGAGCAGGGGAGAAGTTGAAGTGAAAGAGGCCTCCAAGAGATTCTACCCAATCAAGTGTCAATCTTATCCGAATGGCAGGATTTATACATTTTCATACCTTTCCAGGGTACCAAAACAGAAGTGCTTTACCCTTCTGAATCATTCCAACCATTTTTCTCTTAGCTAATCCCATTACGATGGCAATGAGGCAAGGACCTTGTTTTCGAGTGTCTGGACTAGACTAGCATCCTGGTCAATTACTTCAAAAATGCACATGACAGCGTCTGCATGCTATTTCTAAGGGGATTTCTTATCTACTATGGGAACCGATGGGATAAGCAAAGCATTAGGAGGAACAGCCTCTGAATTTTTATCCTCATTCTGCCGTCTCAGAAAAATTATGTGAGATTCCAGTTTTTGCTGAGAAAATGGTGGCAGAAAGGCCACTCACTAGCTTTACAATGAAAACGTTCTCTGATTGAGCCACTTGTGATGGCTAGTCATTTTGCTAAAGTAATTAATTAAGTACCTACAGGAGAACCTGCTAATTGCTTACCTCATATCAACTCACACTTTCTTCCATAGGAACAAAACCAGGAATTTATGTAAGGGTGCAAGGCATCAACCAAGAGACCATATTTCCCAACACGGTTAATGAGAGGTACGTGGATAGGCTGTGTGTGTCTCCTGGGAAAGCTCCTTATAGGCGGCTGACTCAGGTGAGCAGTGTTACTCCTCACCCTCACTCTCACCTTCCTTCTGATTAGGGCTCTAGTGGTCATGATGGACCTTAAAATGAAAGAATGAAAGTCACATGCTAAGTTTGGTGGAGCAGAAAGATCAAAGAATCTGGTTTTCAACTGACACTGTGGTGCTACCATAACCTGGGCCTTCGCAATTCTTTTACATGTGAGGGAAATAAACTTCTATTCTGTTTAGGCCAAACAATTCCTAACTGATAGACCTACTCCCAATCTTATGAGTGGCCCCCTTCCAGGCTCATCCCAACATTGGTCTTGGCCCAGACCAAGAGCAGAGGTGAAGACCCTTGGCCTGTGATCTGCCCCATTCTCTTCCCACTCCTAGCTCTGTCCTTTTTCTATGGACAACCAAGTTCAGCCTCAGGCTAACACTGCCTTTGGCCAGGGTTCAGGACTAGGGTATACACACCTCTACCAGGGGGACAGAACCCTAGAGAGGCTGGTGTAGGCTCTGGAAGTAGGCTATAGAGAAGTAGGGAAATCCAGGTTCCTTGGAGCCCAAGGCACGGTATACAAGTGGGAGAAGATTCCAGGTGGTATGTGCCTCTGCTCTGTGATCTCCTCACCCTGTGGGGAAAAGCACTGCCCTTGTAGGCACAGGACCTAGGGTAGGGCTCAGTTGCTACAGTCTGAATGTGATATCCCTAGCTTCTCTCCCTCTCACCTCCTATTGCCTGCCTTTTTGTCCTTCACAACTGGGCAGTAGAGCAAAACTCGAAGCAGTCAGTTAACTACTTGTTATCATAGCCTTGGTAAAATGATCTTTTAGAGGAAAAGTCTAGAATTATAGCTTGAACTGTGTTGTTTTCCTGTTATCTTTCTATTGTACTGTGTAATGAAAAGTTGTGCCTGGGTCTCTGGCAAGCTTTTCTTTGGTTAACTTGTCATGAGGATGGTTGAGCACAAGTTTATCAACCAACTGCAGTATTAGTGCCGGAGCAGCACTAACATTAGTGAATCAGCGGCAATCCCCGGGCACTAACACCAAAACTGGAACAGAGCCTGGTGCCCTCAGAGAACCAGAAGGGAGCAGGTGGGGATTCTGATTAGGAGAGGAACTCTATAAGGTGTGCTACTGAAGCGACCCAGGACTGAATCTCTGTTACACAAGGAGTCCCCCACTCAGCTGAGGGTAGCAAGGACAGACCTGATGTGGCAGTGCTGCCAATGACAGGGCCCACTCCTCCTCCAGCTCACCCCTCAAGTGCAAGGCCTCATTCTTTAAGGAATCTGTTGCCTCCACATAGTCTGACTGGCAAGACCAATAAAGCTGGCTTCACGGACTTGAAAATACCCAAACCCTCATACTATCTCTGTGTATTCTGGACGCTCTCTCCTTTAGCGCAGTGATTCTAAGCCTTATTTCAGATTATGGATCTCTGTGTTCTCCAGGCTGGATAATTACCAAAGAACATAGGTACTCACCTACACTTCATACAACTGTTGTAACAGCAACCCTTTTCAAACAGCAAGGTATAATCAAAAGAACATGGAGCAAATAATTTGAGATGTAAGTGCTTGCCACACGGTAAATATTTGCGTCCCCCCAAAATTCACACGTTGAAACCTAATCCCCAACGCAATGGCATTAGGAGGTGGGCCTTTGGGAGGTGATTAGGTCATGGGGGTGGAGGCCTCACAAATGGGATTAGTGTCCTTACAAAAGAGACCCCAGAGAGCTCCTTCCCCCCTTCTGCCATGTGTAGAAACAGCAATAAGGAGGCTGTCTACGAACCAGGAGGAGAGCTCTTACCAGACACCAAATCTGTGGCACCTTGATCTTGGACTTCCCAGCCTCCAAAACTGTGAGAAATAAATGTAGTTGTCTAAGTTACCTAGTCTATGGTATCTTTGTTAGAGCAGCCCCCAAAGACCAAGACAATACTTCTATCTCCAACTTTCTATCTATATTTTGTTTATTCATTTTCCCATAGAAGAAATGGGAGGCATGAGCTAAATGATTTATAAAGTCCCTCCCTATTCTTTTTCTAAAATATAATTTATTGTCAAATTGGCTTCCATACAATACCCAGTGCTCATCCCAGCAAGTGCCCTCCTCAATGCCCATCACCCACTTTCCCCTCTCCCCCACCCCCCATCGACCCTCAGTTTGTTCTCTGTATTTAAGAATCTCTTATGATTTGCCTCCTTCCCTCTCTGTTTGTAACTTTTTTTTTCCTCTTCCCTTCCCCCACGGACTTCTGTTAAGTTTCTCAAGATCCACATATGAGTGAAAACATATGGTATCTGTCTTTCTCTGACTGACTTATCTCACTTAGCATAATACCCTCCAGTTCCATCCACGTTGCTGCAAATGGCAGGATTTCATCCTTTCTCATTGCCAAGTAGTACCTCCCTATTCTAAAGTTCAATGGCTGTATATAGTCCTATGTATTGACAGATATATTAAATATCCTTTCTCCCATCTTCATCTAACTTCTCGTCATCTTTCAGGTCTTGGCTTAGAAGCTAGTTCCTACCCTAGGCCCTCTTTCACCCTCACCAGCCTGCACTGTGTTCCCGTGGTGCCTGTACTACCCTTTTATAGCACTTCTCTCACTAGGGTATAGTTGTCTATACATTTATTTGTGGGTTTCCCGCTGGACCACAAGTTTGGGGGATACAGAAACCAGTCTTTAAGGTTGTATCCTCAACACCAATTCTTGGCAGGAACTCAATGATAGATATGAAATGATGATATGAGTGGATGGATAGCTACAACTGCCTTTGGTCACTGGGCTGGTGAGGAGAGATGTTCTCAGATAACTATTTAGGGAACATGCTGAAATAGTCTCTGTTCTTCTGCCTCCGTTTAGAAATAGTCTTTGGACATAAGTGCCATGAGTACACATCTAGTGAATCAAATTATCATATTTTTATGGAAAAAGATGAAATATTCCATTTTTATGATGAGAGAAACCCAGACTATTATACTCAGTTCAGTTCTCATTAATAAAACAGAAGATCCTCTGCCTTCTCATCTGAGCTCTTCGAATTAATCTAAGGCCTTATGGTCCCAAAGCATTACTAATTATATAGCAACATCATTTATATCACAGAATTGGAAACGACACACGCATTCAGTTGCAGAGTGATCGATAAATAAACCGTGACACTCAACGAGTGAACTCACACAGCCTTCAACAATGGTGACTCCAAGAGAATCTGCGGTAAAAAGCAAGACGTAAAATTACATACGCAGTATGCCTGTCACCATGAGAAATAGAACAGATACGTGGATAAAATATGGAAAGATATACTACAGATTATTAATGGTGGCTGTGTTTGGGTTAGGACTTGAATTATTTTCTTTCCATTGTTCTGAATTTTGCGGATTTTCTTTAATGATTTTTAATGCTTCATGTTTACGGGGAAAAATCAAAATAAACAGATCATTTAATTGTTCATTGAAAACCTCTTGTCATTTTCTGCTAGCAAACTTTTGGCTACTGACACTGGGTGTGTCCGCCTGAAAGAGCCGTGCTGAGGCACACAGTGACCCTCTGGAGAAACCAGCAGAAGCAGGGGACGGAAGCACACTAAATCCTCTGGACAAGTAACCGCCTGTGTAATAATAACCATCACAGATCTAGGCTCTTAACTATGAGCCAGGCATTTCCCATACATTTTCTCCCCATTGTGTCCTCATAAGAACTGTAGGAGATCATTTTCAAGAGCAAATCTTTGCTAGCACGTGGAGGAACCACAAAGTTTGATCCCAGGCAGTCTATCTCCATGGTCCGCCATTTTCTCATCATGCGCTCCTATCCGCTCCAGTGTAAAGAGAGAGGCCGAGGGGAAAGCGAGCACAATTCCAAGCCACACTTCTTTTCATGCAAGAATCTCTTGCGGCAGACAAAGGCACAGCCTCTGTTTCTACTTTCAGGAGTTTCTATTCAGATAAGGTCTCAAATAGGTCTCTTGCTTGTCAGTGGAGACGGTCTCTGGTAATCACTTTTTCACCATATTATCTCAAGAGTCTAACCAGAGTGCAATCCATAAATCGTCTCTGTTTGCACATAAATTCATTACTTTGGGGCAAAAAGCCCATTTATAAACGCTCCCATAGTGGCCAACTTCGCAGGTCCAGATCAACATGGATATAGTCGATGCCAGCTTCCTGGTTAAAAGGTGAAAAATAGCCACCCTCTATTTGCCAGCACAATTACAAGTGATTTTCTCCACGTGCCTGTTGAGAGTGGATTTACCCTGCGAATGCTGACTGGCTGAATATGCTCAGCTAACACCACTAGTGCACACAAGCACTTTGAGGCTCTCTGTTACATGGTCACATTTTCTTGGCACAGAAACCTACTCGTGTAACATTTCCAGGAGTCAGGGGAGGGGAGCCATCACCATCAGAGAATTCCAGGAGAACAGAGAAGGATACCTGGAGAGGGTCCAATGCCGTTGGAGTCAAGGATCACTAAAATAAATCAAGTTCTCCCCGCCCTCCCCACCACCCCAGCGAAACTCTAACGGGGAAGTAGGGAACTACAGAAACAGAGTCCATGAAATCAGTCATGTGGGTTGGTCTGAAGGAAACATTGCGCATAAAGGAAATCCATTTCAAATTAAAATTAAAACAATTGTGTAAACAGGGAAGACTTGATGAGCAAAAGAAAACGAATAAACAGAGATAAATCCTAACGAGAAGGGTAAGTGGTATGAGGAGAGCTACTTGGGGTATTATTGCACCCCATTGTGCTCTGTCTCTTGGTCCTGTCCCTGGAGGGACAGCTCTATGGTGTCTGTTCACTTACTTTCTCTGGAATCGGACCACGGGATCAGCCAGCAGGTCAGTGAGGTCAAGCTTTCTCCCCTTCTCAATGACATCTGGATGTTTGCGAACAAGCAGCCACCCGATATGGGAGAAGAAGAAGCCCCGGCGGGCATTGTGCGGGTCAGCATCAGTCTCTGAGTACTTGTGGTGGACTCGGTGGTCCCTGGACCACTCGAAGATGTCATTCTGCAGAGAGAACACACACGCTGAGTGAAGAGACAAAGCACCCTGGTGCCTTCTTGAAAGCTTCTCAGCCTTCCTCTGTGCCACACCCCCCCATCACCCGCACCGCTGACTTCCACTTTGCTCCCATCCTCAACCCACAATCTCTTCCCTTCAAGTTCAACCCCTGGGATTGGCTTGGGATGATTTCCATGAAAACAAGAGGAAATCCTCCCTTACTAGGGATCTTCGCTTGTGTTTGAGATGTGCTCACTGCAGGAGGTTCAGGCTCATTGAGCGAATGAGAGGGAAAACCTGAAAGTTCTGGTGGGGGTTATTGAAATCTCCTGGGAGGGCATTCAAGTCAAGAAAAGAGAGATCCAGTCTCAAAATGAAGTCTAGTTGTCAGAGGAGTGGGGCAGCCTTGAGTATGAAAGAAGTTTGGTTCTCGGCCTGAATCTCTCTGGCCTCCCTCTCATTCTTTAATGGCTTTCATGTCCAACTTACAGAGAGCAGGAAGCCAGTAAGTAAAAACCCAAAGAGCTACTTTGCCAAATCTCTGCAAAATACCAAGACACAAATAATACTGTTTGAGGACTGCTCTAACAGTGTGTCACAGGAAGGGAGGGGAAGTGATTTGGGTTCCTTGAGGAATCTGATGTACTTGGCCCTAGGAGCAGAAATGTTTAAGGTACAGTCTGAGCTTACTGGAATCCCAAGAGAGACTCTGGTGCATAGGGAAAGAGAAGCATTGTCTAGCAGATTCGGCCAAACTCAGGCACACATGGGGGACACATCCTATTGACCGTCCTATGATGGGGGACTGAAGGAGGGTATCTAGAGACTGGAAGTCTTGGGTGAACTATCAAGGGCAAGAACCAATGTCTTTTAGGCTGATATTATTAATGAAACCGTATCGGTAGCCATGGTATCTCAGTGAGATCTATAGACTTTCAGTTTACACTCAGTTTTGTTTTTCTCTGACAAGGCTTTCAAAACTTTGAGCAGGCAAATTATGCCAGGAAGTAGTGCTTTTGATAGGAAAATGAGTCTGAAAATAAATTTATAGGGGCACCTGGGTGGCTCAGTCAGTTAAGTGTCCGACTCTTGATTTAGGCTCAGGTCATGATCTCACGATTCATGAGTCTGAATCCCTCATCTGGCTATATTCTGACAGTGTGGGGCCTGCTTGGGATTCTCTCTTTTCCTCTCTTTCTCTCTCTCTGCCCCTCCCTGACTCATGCTTTCTCTCTCAAAATAAGCAAATAAACTTAAAAAATAAAATAAAAATAAATTTATATAGTGCATAAGCCCTTTAAAAAAAAGATCATAATGCTTTTTATACCATACAATTCATGACATAGTTATGTTTTCACTAGAAACCTGCCATTTCACAAGTATTGGCTTCATCATGCTAATGAGAAGACATGGAACTGTTTTGTTCTCAAAGTTCCAATAGTTTCTTTAACCAAAAGGAGGTTCGTTGACTTTTTGGTTTCTCTGGCTCACTCAATGCTGCTGGAAGGCTCCTCAACTTTGTCTATCCAATAGCACCACAGAAAGCTTCTCAATTTGCTTTACTCTTGGGTAATAGGACAGAGAGAGGGAGGGCAGAAAGACCTTAAGAGTTATGTGTTCAGCTTTGACTACAAAAAGAAAAGAGGTTCTTAGTAGTCTGTGCAAGGCAAAAATTATAGCCTGGCTTAGTGAGATAAGAAAGAAGTCTTTAGATTTTACCGGAGTATTTAAACCCAGTGGTTGGAAAGAGAAAGTATTTATTATTTATAATCATAGAATCTGAAGTTAGAAAGGAATTTCAAATGTCAGTCAAGACCACTGCAGCCCAAGGAATAACTTATTCCTTTCGCATTAGTTTATTGCATTGCCCATATGAACATAGGAAGAAAGGGGAATACTCTGTCCCCAATTCACAGACAGCAAAATTAAGGCTTAGAAGACTTTTGCTCAGGTTGGTTGGGTAGGTCAAAACAGTAATGGAAAAAAGATAGTGCTCCTTCAGTTCTTGGTTCACTGTCTTTTCAACGAGGTATTTCTCTTCTTTTCTAAATTTAGAGGGGGAAAGTTTTTTATAGAGAACTCTCATTTTCCTTGTTAAAAGGTTATGTTTGTTCTTTATCACAATGCAATTTTATAAAAACCCTGAGTAGAGGGTTCCAAAGAACCAGAAACATTATTCTCACAGAATTAAGCATAAAACAACCACAACAAAACAATGGTGATGAAGACAGGTTGGAACAGACATGTTTATTTGCTTTAACTCCTCTTCTTACCTGGATATCTTCCCAAAAGAAGCCACTTAGCCTACAATGGCGGAATGAAGCAAGGGTTTTGGCCAGATGCCAAATGGCCAAGCACATAATCGAGACCAAAATACTTTAAGATGAATTTTTAAACAAATCTTCTTATCGTTTCGCTTTTCTTTTTAATGCTAAAGCTGAGTCCAATGAAAAAGTGATTCAAAGAACAAGATGTAAGCCACCAACAGGGCAGAAGAGAGCAGGATTCATATGCTTACCCAAGGGCCTTTCTCTTCTTCTTTATCTGTATTTTGCTTTTACCCTGGAGTGATTGGGAGTAGGAGCCAACCCGTGAATGGCATTTGTCTTTGATGAAAAGCTGTGTGTACCTAGGGTGTGTTTGGAACAGTCGATCTATGTGGAAGGGCAAGTGGAGGGCTGATGAGAAGGGCGAGGTCGCTAAGCAAACCTCAGGAGGCAGAGCGTGAGAGAAAACAGCCCGTAGCTGCTGCCACAGCCCCAGCGATCTCTTGGTAATCTCTTCTGCCCCCAGAGTTCACAAAGTGCTGACTGCTCTCGTCTGGAACTGTGCGCTACTCCGTCATCCTCACTCCACGGGAAAGAAAAACAAAGCGAACTTCCACCGACGAACTGACTCTCGAGTATGTGTATTCTGTCTGTGCGCCCTGTGTGCACATTTCGGTAGGGCATGATATTACACTCAGTGGCAATTTCTGAAGCCTAAATACTTACACGTTCTAACAAATCAATTGATGAATGATTCCATTTGCGACTCAGAGTTTATACCTTACGGTACCAGGAGATCACAGTCTTAATCTGCCACCTCATTACCTTCAGAAGTGGACACTCACTTTTAGTGAGTTTATTGATCATTCCTGGCAAAGAATTGGAGTGGGAAAGAGTGCTACATTAGTTCTAAGAGCCCCGGGCAGAACTGAAGCACAGGCAGCTGGGGGTGCTCAAGAAGAACAGGAGAGAAAGAGAAGCAAATCAGTAGATGGCTCAGGTGGAGGTTTTGTTATTGGAGGAGCCACGCTATGTCCGACTTTGTGCTGTCGAAGAGAAATATAATGCAAGAATATATGTAATGAAAACTTTCCTGGTAGCCGCATTAAACAAGTGAGAAGAAACAAGTAAAATTAATTTTAATAATGTATTTTGCTTAATACATCCAAAATATCGTTTTAATATATTATTAGCATAAAATTATTAATGAGATATTTTAAATACTTTTTAGGACCAATTCTTTGAAACTGCGAGTATCTTTTTACACTTTTAATGTACCTCAATTCAGACTAGCTACATTTCAAGTGCTCGGTAGTCACGTGTGTTTAGTGGCCACTATATTGAACGGTGCAGGTCCAACTCATGGCTTGTCCACTTTGCTATATGTGTGTTATACTTTTAAAAGTTTTAAAAAATTCAGTGTTGTCTGCTGGTAAGAGTGTCAAATTGTCACAAGCCACGTGAAGGGCAAACGAGCTACATGTATCAAAAGCATTAAAATTGTGCCTATCTTTCAGTTTAGCAATTTGTTTTCTAACTTCTTTTTAAAGTTTATTTATTTATTTTTGAGAGAGAGGGAGACAGCTCGAATGGGGGCGTGGCAGAGAGAGAGGTAGACAGAGAATCCCAAACAGGCTCCATGCTGCCAGCACACACAGCCTGATGTGGGGCTCGAAGTCACAAAGCCGTGAGATCATGACCTGAGCCGAAACCAAGAATCAGATGCTTAACAGACTGAGCCACCCAGGCGTCCCTAGCAATTTGTTTTCTAGAATTTATCTTAAGGAAATAATCATGGTTGCGTGCGAAGATTTAACTGCAAAGATGCTCACTGCGGTGAAAACTGGAAAAACCCTGAATTTCCACATAATGGGATTTGATTGAGTACCTTGTGGTATATTAATTAATTGAATACTATTTATGTGTGCATGTGTGTGTATGTGTACATAGAAAGTCTCTTAAGAGAAAGATCTTAGGGTTACCTCAGGGGAGTGAGACTGGGATGGAGGAGATGAGGAGAAACTTTTATATGTTACTTTATACTCTCAAATTTTTAACATAAGCATCTGTTGGTTTTGAATTAAAAACCAGTTAACAACAACAAAAAAAGGATACTGTAACATTGACATGGGGTGATGAAAAGGAAAATAGTTAAGTGAAAAATAGTTTTCAAAATAATAAGTGTGATTTTAATCAAAATGTGTGTGTAAGCATAGAAAAAATAAAGGAAGTATGGAAGCCAACCTGTTTTAGAGAGGTCTCTCTAGGAGATGGGATGGTGGGTGATTCTTAAATTTTTCTTTTAGCTTGACTGTATTTTCTAAATTTTTATAATAAACAGGTTTGTTTGTTTGTTTTTTAATATGGGGTAAACAGATTTTTTTAAACATTTCCATACTGCTGAATCTAAACGACCCAGCTTCCACCATAGGCTCCACGTTAGAAAAAACTCTATGAAAGAGTAAAATTCGTCTAGTAATCTGGTCAGTTCCACATCTTCACACCCTTCTTCCATCTTTGTTCTTCTTAGCACCCATCGACCAATCATACCGCAATCAGTGCGACGGTGCCCTTGCTGACGTGCACCCTGTGTCTTGTACCTTTAACACTTCGCTCTCCGTCAGAGATAACGTTCCTAAACAGGGTCCCTGCTGAGACTGTGGAAATTGAAATTGATCCTGCGGTGATTTTTCTTCACAAGCACAGCCTTTGCGTATCATCTGGGACTTGAGCAAAGGTGATCGATCTCAAAGGCTCCACTGAAGCAAATTATGAAGCAACGCGCTCTATCAGAACTCCTTTTCCCCAACTTCCTTTTATGTTCAAAATAAATTCTTGAATCCAGTCCTCTAAAATGGCAATGGGGCAGCCTGTCCTTTGAAGCCCACATAATTTGCACAGTTAGCAAGATGAAGGCTAAATGCAAACAATATTTTTAGCTTGTCCCAGTCAACAGATCTGAGACCAGAAGCGTTGATCAGCGTTCCCCCAGCCTCGCTGCAAACAGATGTGTGCTTCTGACCAGACACCACTGAGGTCGTTGTGTCCCCTAGTTCAATTGTGTGCCTGCTTCAAGTTCCAAAAGAGGAAATTTACCAGGCGGCCTCAACACATAGCCAAAGGGAATTCCATCTGTGTTCATAATACATCTTTGTTTCTAGTCAGTAGTGAAAAACAAACTAGGACCAACACGTCGGCTCCAACAGTCAGGTTTTAGAGAAGAGAGAGAGAGAGAGAGTGAGTTGTGAATGAATGGCATCTTAGCTGGAAAAAGAGTCATTCTACCAAGGGATCAGAGAGGAGAGGAGAAGACACTGCAGGCTGCCTCCACTCTTTAGGGCCCATAAAGCTCATTTGAAATAGACTTTATCTCAGTCTCTGCGGTCTGAATTTAATCTTTTCCATTGCAGATGCCAACACTGTACTATTATCTAAACAGTGAAGAACACTCAGTGCTTTCCCCTTTGTTGTTACTGGGTCAGCACTGATATCCCTCCCGATAACACTGACAATCTGTAAGAAGAACCCAGAAAGTCCCCAAGAAGGGCCTGGCAGAAGCCTGTACCACCTGGCAAACTGTAGCTTCCAGAAAACAAGTTCCCACCTGCCGCCCAGCCTTCATATGGCACTCGGCCTGAGGAGGTTTTATTAAGTGTTGAAAGTTAACCTTTCCTGATAGAAAAAGTGCTGGTAAAACTTAAAGATTGCAAAGAAGGAAAGGGGCGTTTTATATTTTCTTCTATCACTCCGTGGCTTAAACCTCTTACAATGAGAAAAGCATTTTTAATACACATTCTAAAAACGGCGTGGGCAGTCCTCTTGGTAGACAAACTGGCCCCCTGTGAAACTTTCCAATTTGGCTTTTGGAGGTATTTTTGGTCAGTGATGTGACCACTGTTCTAGTCTCCTGAGCTATATCTCCTTCCCTCAAGGAGTCAAAATTTCAGGGAAGAAAGGGCCTTGAAAACAACGACAGACGGCCCAGCCGCCAAGGACACACCTTGCTCCTAGGTGTGCTTTTTAAATATCACTTCCCATTAACAGGAGCCAGGACTCTGATGATACGGTAGATGTCAGGCCTAAGGCGGGAAAAGTACAAGTGGAACGTGGCATATTCTGTTGTGTCAGAAAGTCAAGAATTGCTCAAAAAATGAAGGGAATGTGTCAAAAAAGACACAGGAGCCCATTTGTAGTGCCTCCCACTGAACAAACTGGAGTAATTTGATAAATAATTTGGGGCACTAAGATGACTAACAGTAATGGATTAAAAATCATTTGATAAAATAAGAATCCATGAGACCACAAATAAATAAATAAATAGATAAATAGATAGATAAATAAATAAATGTAGAGGTAAAAGAAATCATGGAGTGAGAGAGTCACTGTTTTGCAGGTGCCATGGCAATAGCTGATTCCAGCAAGAATCACCCGTGTATGCTGAAACTACGAGGTGAAAGGCTGATGAAGGAAAAATATTTACACAGGCTTATAGTATCTCAGCATAAATCACTTACTAATTACAAAAGGAAAAAGAGTCATCTTACAGGAGAAACTGAGCAAACACCACCTTAACGAGGTGATCAAAGTTCATACCAGCTATAATGGGATAAGGACGAAGCGATATCACGGGCCTGTGACTTGATGCTCAGGCACAGGGTTCTTAATGCCGCATTCCTGACAAATGTACAGACTGTAGGTATGAGAAAACATGAGCAAACCCACACGGGGGCCATTCTACACAACAGCTAGTCTATGCATTTGAAAATGGCAATGCCATAAAATCAAGGTAAGACTGAGGGAACATTCTAGATGGAAGGAGACTAAAGAGTCGTCACAACTCATTGTAATGCAGGACCCAGACGGGTTCTTGGGCTAGGATCATGGATCCAGCATTTTATCAACATTAAACCCCCTGATTTTGGCCCATGTTCTGTGTTCTTACAAAATGTCTTTCCTATTAGGAACTACAAAGTAAAGTACTTAGGGATGAAAAGGATGATGTTTATAGCTTAGTCTCAAAGGATTCAAAAAAGGAACACAGAAGAATGCACGCACACACATGTGGAAAGAGAAAGAGTAACAAAGCGAATGAGGCAGTAAGGTCAATACTTGGTGAGTCTGGGTGAAGGGTATCCAGGATTCCTCACGGTATTTTCGCAAGTGTTTTGTAAGTTCAAAATTCTTTCAAAACGAGGAGTTAAAACTAATAAAGAAAAATGTTAAGGCCATCTTTAAAAATCTCAGATTTTCCCCTTCCACTCCATTTCTACCCTGCCATCCTCATTCAGGCCTCTGTCAGTCTGCTTGACTCCTGTCATAGCCTTCTGACTCACAGGACCTCGGTCCTTTCCCCCTGGCAATACGTGTGGTACTCCGTGACCACCCTCCCCACATTCATCCTCCTCAAATGCCTATCATCCTCTTGTTTACCATCCAACAGCCTCTCCGGACTACTTTTCCCACCACGCTTAAACATTTCTTCTTCTCAACACTCAAAGAGCTTCAACTGGTCTGATCATCCTTATCTTTCCCACTTCATTTATTCTTTAATTGGACACATATTTACTGACTGTCGGTATGTGCTAGGAGATAAGAAACAGGCCAATCAAAGCTCTATCCTCAAGGAGTTTATAGTGTATGGAGGAGACAAACATAGAGTTAATGGAGTCAACATAAATAAAATCATTTCAGACTCGGAATAGTGCTATGAAGTAAATAGGTATGGGAAATAAGGCAAGGACAGGAAGATATGCAAGGACTTTCTTATCAGGTAATCCGCAGGCTGGGAAGAGCTGGGTGGGAGGGAGAAGGGAGCTGTCTGGGGCAGAGGGAAGGACTGGACACAATTCAGGAAGTAGGAGACGGGGTGCAAGGAGGTAGGGCAAGAGTGAAGTCTGAGAGGTACTGTGGTGTAAGAATGAATATATCTGGTCTTTGTCCCGTGTGGTTCCTGGCACAGAACTTTACAAACCCTTGGAATTTCCTGAATGATAAAAGTTTCCTGGGGCATCTGGGTGGCTCAGTCGGTTAAGTGTCCGACATTGGCTCAGGTCATGATCTTGCGGTCTGTGAGTTCGAGCCCCGCGTCGGGCTCTGTGCTGACAGCTCAGAGCCTGGAGCCTGCTTCACATTCTGTGTCTCCCTCTCTCCCTGCCCCTCCCCCGCTCATGCTTTGTCTCTCCTGCTCTCAAAAATAAATAAAACATAAAGAAAAAATTAAAAAAACATTTCCTTATTATGCTAATAGAGGGACTGTGGTGGATCCCCAGAGAGCTTCAGGATGACAGTGGTCACCAAAAACACCCACCAGGTGACTACCAGGTTGGCACTTTGGGAGGGGGACTGGAGACTGAGTTCAACCATGCAGGCAGTGATTTAATCAAGTGCACCCCTGTAATGAAACTCTGGTAAAAACTCTGGACACAGGCCTGGAGGAGCTTCTTGACCAACGAAGGCACTGATGTGCGGGTAAGGTAGCACACCTGGGTTCCACCGGGAGAGGCCATAGAAGCTCTACCCGGGGGACCCCTCAGACCTCGCCCTGTGTGTCTCTCCCGTTTGGTTGGTCTTGATTTTCTAATCAGATAATCCGATCCTTTATAATTAAAATTGTAATAAGAAGTACAACCCTCTCTTGAGTTCTGAATTGTTCTTGTGAATTATGGAACCTGAGGGAATCGTGGGAATTCGTAGCTGGTCGGTCAGGGGCACAAGGGGCCAGGAAACCCTACTCGCAGCTGTCACCTGAAGCGGAGGCAGCCACGCAGACGGCTGAGGCTTTACCTTGTGGGACCTGCCGCCAGCTCAGGGGCTTAGTGTCAGAACTGTAGTGAGGTGTGCCCTGGGTGAAGCGAGTATTGGGATGCAAAAGCCTGAGCACCCAGGGCCTTGAGGCCATCATGACAAGGCTGGATTTCATTCCAAATGCCTTGCGAAGCCACTGATTCTTTTTTTTTTTTTTTTGCTAGAGAGGGGTTTAACTCTTGAGAAGATCTGTCTGGCTGCAGTATGGAGCGGGGCAGGTGTTGCAGGAGGAAGACCAGTTTATGAGGCATTTCCGGTAGTGTAGGCAAGAAGTGGCGGTGGCTTGGACCAGAGCGGGGCACAGATGAGAGGCGTGCGGATGCTAGACATTATCTAGAAAGTGGAACTGGAAGAGATCAGCTAAAAGACAGCAGTGAGGAAAGATGAGGGAAATGAAGAAATCATGAATGATGCCCAGATTTCTGGCAGGGAAACCTAGACGCGGCTGAGCGGGAGACGGTATGCCATCACCACTCCTCCCTCTCCACCTGTGCTCAGGTCTTTCCCCTACTTTCCCCTGTCTTCCGTGCCTATGTAAATCCTTCTCACCGCTCAAGATCCAACTCCCCTTCTGCATTAGGTTTTACCCCGGTACCCTAGCCCGTATTCATATCTCTGCAGCCCTGAGAGTCAGTATGAAGCTTTTGAGCCATTTAACTCCACACAGTCTTGTAAAAGTCCCCTTTTATTATTCAAAAGGCTAGCCGGCTCTATCAGATTGTAAACTCCTTAGGCCAAGGGCCATTTCTTATACATCTCTTGTGTTCCTCATAAGCACACAGGGGTTTATGCACCTTTAAATTAAAAAGGAATTAAGTAGCAGATTTACACAAAAAGCCAGAGAGGAGTCAGCCGAGAAGATGAAGATGATCAAATGTGTCTGTCTTCTAAGAGTTCTTAAAAGCAAGGCTAGAAATTTCCTCTGGCATATAAAAGCATAAAAATTTTACTGTGAATGAAGATTGTTGATTCGACGGCTCTTGTAGCTCTTGTATCTTTGGAGCTTAATGAAGCGTGTAACATAGCGCCCCTGAAACACTGCTGGGACACGGGCTCTGACTGGCGCTGGCAGAACTGTGACAGGATGATTGAAAGCCTGAACTTTGATAAACAAGGACAAGAGATGAAAACAGCTCAATATCTAATGAGGGGGAGGGGACAGGGGAGGGAGCTGATGGAGGGTCCCAACGGTCCTGAGAGATCAGTTTCCTTTAGCATCTTCATTAATGACTGGGAGGCGAGGTATTCGCATTTTGTTAATAATGATCGTTAGCAAATTAGGAGGTGCTGCCGACATCACTGAGGACAGAGAAATAACCCAGATGGATCTAGAGGGGTTGGAAAGATGAATAGAAATTATCACAATGAGATTTGATTTCGGAAAAATGCAAATGAAGGCAGCTGGGAGAGAAATCATCCAAAATGCAAAGTGATCAGTGGGTAAGGAAACCTAGAAAGCAACGACGTGGAGTGTTTGGCAGGAGAGCAGTGGGAGTAGAGAGTAAGGAGCGACAACTCAGTGCTAGCTCAGCCCGAATGGTCGGTGGCAGGTCTGGGAAGAAACAGCTCATCGAGGAATTGCATCGTGACACAGTGTCGTTCGACACCTACACGCAGTTTTCGAGACTGTGGAGAAATAAACAAAAATCAGCCCAGACATTTGAGCCTTAGTTTCTCCAGCTGTTAGATATATACATACACATAGATGTTAGATGTTAGATGTATACGTTATACATATACGTATATGTATTATATGTACATATACATATAATATCCGATAGCTACATGTTGGCAAAAATACCCTCTACTTTACCGACTATTTCTTGGAATAAAAACTCTCTGGGTGCCTTTAAAGTATGTATCTTTTTCTTTATAAAAACGTAATCACCTTGAAATGCTTAGAAACACACCACTGTACAGACCAGCACGGGGAGTCGCTGCTCTCTCTGGGGTTAGGGCCACGTGACAGGCAGGCTAGCCCTCTGGCTCCTACAGCCATCTGCGGAACTCCCTTTTCTCAGGCCATCCCAGGCTATCACCTTTTCATTCCCTTGAGGTGCGTTTTCTTGGATGGGTTAACTCCTCTCCCCAGCTGTCGCTGGCCTAGATTCACAACGAGGAAGGGGGTGAGGTATCTTAGGGCAGGGGTCATTGTAACCCCTGCCTTACAGGGTCCATTTTTACTTGTAGGAAATCTGCCAGGTAAGCACAGTCAGAAAACTTGATGCCTCCTGTGGCCGCCTCAGGAGTTTCCTCTCTCTCTTTCTCTCTCCCCTCCCACCTCCAGCCCCTCATTGGTAGGAGAGCCCTGCCAATAATACTGACAGAGTTACAGATCGGTATGTATATGACAACAATGCTCTGATGATTCCGTAAATCACCAACTTCATGAACACAGAGGTTGCTCAAAGACAACCGAGCTGTTTACCCTTCCGACGTGACTTCCACACGTGCCCAGGAGGGCCAACGGCGGTGGAGACAACGTGAGGCACAGCATGCGAGCACCTTCCAAAAGCACGGGGAGAAACCTTCTCACGGCATCCGAGTCAGGGCCACTTCTGCTACTGCCTGTTTACACTGGAAGGAAACCAACATCGACCCAACTTGAAAGGAGGAAGGCGAACCTGTTTGTGACATGCAGAAGAAAGGCTGTGTGTCTGAGGTGTGGACTTGTGGTTAGGAAAGGTGGCAAATACTGAAACGGGATCTCTGCAGAGAGAGTTAGAGCCTGTCCGGAGAGCCACGTAAGGGCAAGGGTTCCTGAGCACGCAGGAAGGGTTCCGATGTTTTATACTCCTCCCCCACTGCCACCAGGTGCTGCTGCTAACACCCTAGCTGGCGAGCCCCTCTCCTTCACATGCACACCCACACAGACCCAGCCTTGGGGGCTGGTCTATGATCCTGAATCCAGCACAACGTCTCCAGGGCCTCATGACTGTGGTCTGAGGCTTAATCATGTCATTGAAACATAAGAGGCCATGTTGCTCCCCCTCCTCAAGTTCCGGAGTGCCTTGCCATGGCATTTAGAACAACGTCCAACCCCCCTGCTATACCTGACAGAGCCCGGCACTATGTGCGGCTGTCCCCCTCTCTATAATCTCTTCAGTAACCGTCTCCCACACCCACGTGGCCCAGCCACGCCGGCCACCTTTCTCTTCCTTGAATGCACCATTCTTGTTCCCATCTTGGCTTTGGCTCCTCCTTCCATGTGGATCCCTCTTCCCCTACTGGTCGTCTCCCTCCGGTCCCAGCTCCAATGTCACCTCCTCGGCAAGGGCTTGTCTCCCCAGCCCCTCGAAAGAAGCCACTGCCCTGGCACTCTGTCACACCGCTGTGTTTAAATTCTTCACCTTCTTTTCTCCCTCTGAATCCCTTTCTCGATTCATTTGTTTACTTGTTTATTTGTTCTCTTTCCCACTGAAATATATACTCTATGAGGACAGGGACCTGTCTGCCTTCTGTCGTGTTCTCCAGTGCCTGGAACAAGGCGTAGTCCATCTATCTGCTGAATGAAAGGATAAAAATACACACTTTGATCCTGGGAGAGGCACTGGAACCTCGTGGTGGAGCCTCGCAGTGAGAGGGGGACCTCTTAAAATTCCCCTACTGTCATTTTATCCGTGTGTGCTTGGACAGGTTACATAGACTCTTCTCTTTCCATTTCCTCGCCTATTAAATACAAAAAAGATAACAGTATCTACCTTTTAGAGGTGTTGTCAGAAGACTACATAAAGTACTTAGTGAAGTGCTGGTATATAGTAGCACTAGATACTTGTTTTCTTCTATTGTTGTAGAGTTATATACTTCCCAAAGTTTACGGCCCATGGCCATGTGATTTACTTGACGTATTTAGAGATAAAGTTTGGTCCATTTACAAATCACACTGCCATTTCCACTTTCTGGTCTGGCCCGTAAAGAGCTCGGAAGTAGCTTGTGACAACAACAACGAAAGTCCAAATGAACTGAAAAGCAACGACTCTTCTTAGATCGTCAGAGAAATGAGGCCACAGGGCAAACTGCGGTCCTGAAAAGTAGGGAGAGAAACAGGCAGTGACAGAGAATCACTGCCTCCCAGAGGCAGAAGCCCAGGAGCCAAAGCCCGCGGCTTGTGCCAGGACGGGCAGGCATACTTTAGACTATAATTGATGGACTGCTCAAGTCTTAGTGTGGACAAGCTTGAGAGTTAGAAACACGAAGGCCCGGGACTAAGGGGCCCCAACTTTCATAAATTTTACCTCCAGGAGCCCCATCAGGTTCTCATTATGAACAGCTGGTTCTCCCAGCAGGTGGAGGAGAAAAGCGTGTATTCTGAAATACACACAGAGCTCTCTGTTCTCTTTCCAAGACCTGTCCTCAAAAGAAACTAGTTTATCAGAATCTAATCAACTAGGGTTTTACCAAAGCCCAGCTGACCCGGGGAGGGGAAATACTCACCTCGGGCTCACAGACTGAGAGCTGGTCCCCTCATTTCCATGTCAATAGTGCTCTTGTATGATGAGGGACCTCAACTCAAAGAACAGAGAGCCTTAAGCCTCATTTAAGAAGAAATCTCTAGGAAAACCCGAAGACAATATGGGAGAGAAAAAACAAGGACACCAGAGGAAATTTTAGCCCCTGACACCATAGCTATAGTGCAGAGTGAGCACACAGCCCAATTCCGAGCCAGGTAAACATAAAACTTCACCCTAAACCCTATTTCTTCAGTTCCTCTTACCCAGTACATCGTGTCCAGCTTTCAACAAAGTTGCAAAGTATGCTAAAAGGCAAAAACTTCCATCTAGAAAGAAAAAGCAAGCATCGGAATTAGATTCAGATATGGCAGAGATGTTGGAATTATCAGACTGGAAATCTAAAACAACCATGATTAATATGCTAGGAAGTTTAAAAGAAAAAGTGGACACCATGCAAAAACAGATGGGTAATACAAGCAGAGAGATAGAAACTAAGAAAGGATGAAAGAAAGATGCCAGAAGTCAGAAAAACTGTAACAAATGAAGAATGCCTTTGATGGCTCACCAACAGACTGGACATAGCTAAAGAAAGAATCAATGATCTTGAAGATACATAAATAGCAACTTCCCAAGCGAAAATGCAAAAAGAAATAATGGAACAGAATATCTAGGAACCATAGGACAATTATAACAGGCGTAACAAACGTGTAATTAGAATACCACAAGGGGAAGAAATAGAAAAGAAGGAACAAACAGCAGGAATATTTGAAGTAATAATGGCTGAAATTTTTCCAAAATTAATGACAGCCACCAAACCATAGATACAGGAAGCTCAGAGAAGGCTAAGCAGGATAAATAGCAAAAAAATCTATACTTATGCATATCATAACCAAACTGTAGAGAATCAAAGGCAAAGAGAAAATAATGAAAGAAGCCAGAGGGGAAAATACCTTCCCTATAAAGGTACACTATTTATTAAGATTTATTTATTTCTTAGAATTTCTCTTAAAAAACATGAAAGCAAGAAGAAAGTGAAATAAATTATTTAATGTGTTGAAAGAAAACCCTAGAGTGCTAGAATTCCATACCCAACAAAGTTATCTACCGAAGTGAAGGAGAAATAAAGACTTTCTCAGACAAACAAAAATTGAGGGAAACTGCCATCAGTAGACCTGCCTTGCAAGAAATGATAGAAGAATGTCTTTAGAGAGAAGGAAAATGGCATAGGTTAGAAACCCAGATCTACATAAAGAAAGAAGAGCATGAGAGAGTGAAAAAATAAAAGGAAAATAAAACTTCAATTTATCCTCTTCTTAATCAATCTAACAGATAAAAGTTTGTTCAAAATAATAGTAGCAACAATGTATTTGGTGATTAGAGCTCATGGATAAGTGAAATGAATGACAGCGATGGGGACAGGAGGGGACAGGAAGGAGGAACTGGAAATGCTGCTAAAAGGTTGCTAGGAAGTGTTATAACGTTATTCGAAAATGGATTTGGATTAGTTCTAAATGTGTATTACACACCCCAAAGCAACCGCTACACAATTGTAAAAAGAAGTATGTTGATAAGTTAAAAGGCAAGAGGAAAAGAGAATCATGTAAAATGTGCAGTAAGACCAGGGAAGACCAAGAAGGAACAAAGAACAAGGGTCATGACTACCAAACAGAAACAGGGTCGACGTTGCTCCAACTATATCACTAATCGCTTTAAACGTGAATAGTTTAAATATACCAATTAAAAAACAAGATGTCACAGTGGATAAAAACAAGAGCCAACTAGAAGTTATTCACAGATCACACTGTTGGACATCACACAAGAACATCCACGGGTGAGCCTAAAGCACCCCTGGCCTGAGGATCAGGAGACAGGTTTTGCTCTGGTCTACCCACTAACTTGCTGTGTGACCTTTCACAAGTCACTGACCTTCTCTGGGCCTCTCTACTTTTATCTTTACCCTTTATTGCAAAATAAGAGGAGTTAGACTAAATCCCTTCCAGCTCAAAACCCAATGCCTCTTTACTAGATCTGATGAGTAATCATGGGCAGAGAGGAGGCTGCAGCATCTAACAGGTACCATTGGCTAAGTTCATGAGAGACCCAGCTGCAGCCAGAAGGGGTGTGTGCATGAGTGTGAGAGCACAAATCCAAAGTCCTGGCTACTGCTTGGGAAATCTGAACTCTTGCGTACCATTGGATGGTAGGAATATCTCACCCGGGTCCATATTTGACTAGGAGAAAATTATAAGGATTTGCAACCCATATTTAGGTTGACTGATATCCTACTGACAGGAAGGAGAATGGGCCAGAGAGGAGCTCAGTGGGTCTCTGCCTGAATGCAAGGGACAGAGGATCATCATAGCTTCTCGTCTATCATTCCTGCCCCGTCTTCATCTTCCAGACGAAAACACCTTCTCACTATCACCCCTGCCCCATGTGCATACATCCTCTACAGAATAAAGAGAACAGAAAATTTCAAATGCGTAAGCCCCAATTTTAAGAAGATTGTTCTTGAAGATCTCGCTTGCAGCTTCTAGGAAAAGCCCCGCTCACCGTCTTCAAACACAGATAACCATTGCATGACTCGTCCATTTTGGCCAAAAGCATGACCATTCTGATGACGTAAAGCACAGGAGAACCTCTGAAATATCTTCAAAAACCCATGAGGACATCAAAGGGAAGCTGAATCAATGACTGCACTAAATCAAGGTTGCGGGTCTGTACCCTACATGGACAGATCACAGCACAGTTTTGCTTTCCTAGGTTCTTCTCTCCCCAGGGTTAAGCGGTCTGGATCTACTGTACTCTTTCCCACTGACACGGTTATGCACATTATGGAAGCTGGCCCTATGCTGACCTTACAGATACCTTCTACCTAGGTCTTTGATGTTGTTATAAACCCCAGACCCATGAAGTACTGACATTTCCACCAGGAAATTGTGGTAATTCTAATATTCCACTAGATAGAAAGCTGTATGAAGGCAACGCTTGTGACTGTGTTTACTAATCATTACACCCACTGTGCTTAGCTCAGTGCCTCGCATAGAGTAGGTACTCACTAAATATTAAATGAATGGGGGCAAAATCCACTACAATGTGAGCCTGAAAGAAGTAGGTACAGTTCAAATTTGATGGTTTCTAAGAATACTTCTTGAAACTATTAATTCATTTCTCATTTCTTTAACAAAGTCTCATTGAGTGCCTTCTCCGTGATAGGCACCGTAACACAGAAATGAATGAATGAATGAGACAGTATGCCAATTCTCATCAAGAAGACAGGGAACAATATTCACTGAATGCAACTATAAGCTGGGCACTTTTTATTCATTATTTCATCCTTCCAACAACCTGTGAGGTAAATATTATTTGTTAACCCCTCCTTCGCAGACAGAGGAAGAGGGACTTGCCCAAAGACCCACATGGAGCAAATGGCAATGCCAAGAATTTATTCCAGTACCTGGGTACTTCCCTCTACAATGTATTTTCTCCCCAAAGTGAAAATCACAGTGTGATATTCTGTTATGTGATGTTATGCTAAGGAAACTCGGGTCATCAAAAATTGAGTTGTAAATAGTTTCACTGGGAAAGGGAAAGTAAGAATTTTATGCTCTCAATTCCAGGTTGTTTAGGTTGGAAAAAACTTTAATAATAGAGGTGCTTTGTAACTACATGAGTGTGTAATTGAAGGCTAGAAATAATAAATTGCTCAAACAAAACAAATGAAAATTGCCGAGTTAAGTCCTAAATAGCATCTAAGACCCAAGTCAATGAGTTTCTAAATTATCATTATCATAACTCATTGTTACGATAAACAAAGCACAACACTGAACTAAGATGGCTGAAGTCAAAATAAAGTGTGCGTAGTTCACATTGCCAATGATGAACAAAAGAACATAAAAACAAGCCAAGTGCTCCTCTGTGCACAACAGCTTTTTCTCCAGGACCCTGGTACTAATTCCCGACTGTGCTTGAATCACAACCAGGAGATATCCATAATATGAATTGTGTTCCCTACGATCTATTGTGTGATATCCTTTGTGCTTTACGAAGGCTCAAACTGTGGGAGGCAAATAGGGAAATGAACCCTCAGACATGAGAGCAACTTGGAGGAATGCTCAGGGTCAGGCAGTCTTGTAGGGACAGGAGGTGGCCACATGACTTGCATGTTTGAAGGTTGCCTGTTTTCCTGGGCCCCGAAGACATTTTGTGAATTGCCATTTCTTCCCAATGGGCGAAAATACATGGAGCCCGGAATCCTCTGCACTCATATATTGGTAGAAACTTTGAAAGCAAGTTGTTCCCATCCACCCTTCCTGGATCAGACGAGGAGGTGGGAAAACAGAAATCCAGAATTAACTCAAAATCCAGCAGCTCGGAAAGTGCCCCAGGTGGTGGGGAATGTTCTACAACTGGAATAGTCCTAAAGGGTCTGACCCAATCCTACCGCAGCGAGGACCCTCTCTCACATGTTTCTAGTTCCCTGCAATTTTCGATGGTTTCATAACGACTATGGGAGTGAAGTCATATTCTTATTTTTATAGGTGAAGAAACTGAGGATGAGTATGAGTAAGTGATTACCAGCAACCATCAGAGTAAGGCTCAAATCTTGCCTTCCAGCACCATATTCAATAGACCTTACCACAAAATGATAGGGTAAACTCGGGGATAAGTTTCTAGGAGCAATGAATGGCTTTCGAGTCAGACCTGACTTTGCATCCAGGGTATATATCCAGGATATGCCACTTTCAGCCATGTAATTTGGCAAGTTCATTAACCTCATTAAGCCTTAGCTCCTCATCTATAAAATGGGGACACATATAATATCTAGCTCATGGGGTTACTATGAGGGTCAAACACAATATGCAGATAGCATGCTCAGCACAGAATTTGGCCCCGGGTAGAGCCGGACAAATGTCGAGGGTATCAGGACATGGGTTCTGGGTGAAAGAATCTCTTTCCTCCTCTGTGATTTAGTATTCCTAGGGGCATGAAGCCCCTAGGGGACATTTTACCGTATCTAAAGCTACAAGGAGATAGAAATTGGGACAGAAGGGGAATGCTTGGGGAGCTGATCACTGAGCCTGGAATGGAAGCGAAGGAATGACCAGTCCACAAGGAGCAGGTCTGCGCCTCCTCCCACAGTGCCATCTGCGCTGGGTCCCTAAGGCAGAGAGGACCCTCCGTTCCCCACCTGGAAAGCCATGGAGTTGGCAACAGCCAGAAATATCCTCAGAGGCAGCTTGGCTTTATAGGACCTGTGGCTCCACAAGCGATGGGCACCAGCTGTCACGCCCAGAGCAGACAGGAGGAAGCAGAAGTAGGCTGCAAGACACAAGTGGGGAAAATGTCAGCAAATGTCACCAAGTTTCTACACATCCCCCATGCTTTTTTCTCTTCTGCACAGGCCCATGGGAAATGGTGTTAGGAGAAGAATCTGCAATGTGAAGGAAGATTGATAACTTGCAGAAATGCAGACTTTTTATTGATTTGTAGCTTTCCAGTACCAGGCAGAAGTGGTGAGAACTTTCCTCAAGAAACTTTGACCTGTGAACATTAATTTTTCTCTATCAACCAAGTCTTTTATTTGCTACTGTTTCATGTCAGTCTTGAAGCAGTCTTAACCACATTAGTGTGTATTTGTAATTCAGTCTTACATGCCCACTTTCCATAGAGCTGAGATTGATCTCTATGTTGCTTCTTGACTGGCACCTGTGCCAGGAAGTGTCTTACATGAAGACCACATATATATCTAAATAGCAGTGCCATTACCATGGCTCCATAGGCCTCGGTTTGAAGGAAATCAGGCCTGACCTAAAAGCAGTGAAGTCTGGCTCAGGACCCGAAAGAATGAGAATAAAAATGACAATAGGTACAACAGATATTTGCCTTCTAGAGGTCCCCACTTACACCATCCCTATGACCTGGGATGGCAAAGATGGCCAGGTGGGGAATGTTTTTAAAGCCAGCCTACAGTGGAGCTTATTATCCGCCACACACTTAAATATGTTATCTCTAATCCTCATGACACGCAGTAGTCATTTTATAGTTGTGGAACTGGATCTCTGAGAGTTAAATCCTGCATATAAACCCAAGTTGGCCTTGTTCCAAAGACTCTGCCAAGAGACCTCACGTTGCCTCCCAGTGGTGGGGGTGGGTTGCTCTTTGTACGAAGACCTGGGAAAGGTTACAAAAGCATGGTGTAGGGGCGCCTGGATGGCTTAGTCAAGCAACCAACTCTTGATCTGCACAGTTCGTGAGATCAAGCCCTGTTTTGGGCTCTGTGCTGACGGTGCACAGCCTGCTTGAGATTCTCTCTCTCTGCCCCTCCCTCTCTCCCTCCCTCTCTCTCTCTCAAAATAAATAAAATAAAAGTAAAAAAAGCTGTTAAAAAAAAAGCATGGTATAAAGGGGACTCACAGGGATCCTCCCCAAAATCATGATTCCTGAGATTATTACAACTACTTTAGTGCTTTTAAAGCAATATGCCCACACAATGCTAAATGTCTTACTTGGATTATCTTATTAAAAACACACCAAATACAATCCTATAGGTTTATATTATTATTAGCCCCATTTTATAGATGAGGAAACCAAAGCTTAAAGAAATTAACCAATTTCTCAGTGTCATAAAACTAGGAGGTATCTTTGCTAAGGGTCAGTCCCTAGTCTGTCTGAACCAAGAATGAAGTTCCTGACCCCTACTCTTCCCTATGCCTCTGGGAGACATCAGGTAAGTTTTATCTTTACTTCTTTACACCCCACTATCACCCTTAATACTGGATTCCAGTCTAAATTTAAAAGTGAGCTTCTTCCTTGAGGGGAGAACTCTAAACCAAGCTTTAAGTGTGTAGGATCAGGCATATTATCCTGCACAATTGCTTCTAGCACTTACCACATACAAGGCCCTCCATAAAGATCTGCCAAAGAACAAGAGATTGACTGTGAGTTCATCCCTGATCAATTGTGAACGGTACCAGGACAAGACGAGTGTTTAGGGAGACCATTATAGCACTTGTCTGGAAGAATCACTAGGACAGATTCTAGAAGGTAACTTCAGTGTCAATATACATATTTAAAGGTAGAACCATACTACATCTTCCAAAGGTCAAGTCTGACTGATCTTGATCTCAATCCATATTTATATAGTTCTAAAAACAAGACTTACCCTTGGCACTAAGATTAACGAGTCTCTGAATGCATGTGGTTTTCATGAACTTGACAAATCGTTCCCTACTTGAAAGGTTAAAAAGAAAAAACAATAATCCGCCCATAAATCACAAAAGTAACAGTACATAAAAACGTCTGGCCTCTTTTGTTATTATAATTTAATCTTGGTCATGAGTCTATGATATGGACAGCTATTTTCCATGTCATCCCTGGCCTTCATGTCTCTACTAATAATTTTTTTTCCCAGCTGTCAAGGAGTTAGGGAATAAGAAATGTATAATGGAAAAATTCAATGTGACTCTATTTTGCCAGTGGACTAAGACACTGGATTTTGGGGGCAATAAAATAAATTCCAAGATTCCTTGAAAAACATTGGCCAAAAAAGAATCCATTCAATGCATGGTTCCCAGATGGGGCCTTATCACAGACAATGGCTCCCCAGTATGGGATCTCCAGTATTTCAGCGATCACTTACATGGTTGATCTGAGTTGGGCAGTAGTGGCTATTGGTTTCTCATAGTCCTTCTTCCGGCAACAAGAATGTGGTCATGTAACCCAGGCCTGGCCTACCATAGTATCCCATCTTCCTGGCCCTGGAATAAACACGTGACCCAACTTTTCTCTCTCTTCTGGCTTAAAGACTAAAGGTCACATATGAAGGCATGATTACAATAGCAGAGAATGAAGCCAAGTAAGTGAGACATGAAGATGATGGAGATGCCAATAAGAGCTACGGGGAGAGCTGCCCGCCCTGGGTCACTGGTTGCAGCCCCCAGAGCTCTATAGTTCTTTTGATGCTGTGAGCCTCCCCGGTATTTCTCCTAGTTATATGAGGCAACAAATTCCCTTTTCTTGTTGCTAGTTTGCTCTGGACTTCCTTCTCTCTCTCTTTTTTTTAATGTTTATTATTTTGAGAGAGAGAGAGACAGAGCATGAGCAGGGGAGGGGCAGAGAGAGAAAGGGAGACAGAGAATCTGAAGCAGGCTTCAGACTCCAATCTGTCACCACAGTCTGACGCGGGGCTCGAACCCATGGACCCCAACATCATGACCTGAGCAGAAGTTGGACACTTAACTGACTGAACCACCCAGATGCCCCTGAATTTCTGATACTAAAATTCTGCAGAATCTCTGGGAAAGAAAGCAACCTCTGGCCATAGCCCAAATGAGGACAAACTACAAAACCCCTGACCTGAATATGAGACTTACATTAACAGGACTCCGTTTTACTATTTTGATAGGGCTAATTTGAGAGGTTTTTCACCTTTTTATAATGATCTTTGTGGAGATTAATATCCAAACTAGTCTTCAAATGGATGCTGCCTGTTTGGCTCTGAGACAGTCAACTACTCAGATACAGAATTGATAACTTTGGTGGGGGGGGGGAAGGAGTAACAAGCAGGATCAATAATTTTATGAAGTAGCTCCCACCTCACAGAGAAAGGAACTTGATCAATAGAAATCAGAATCATAAAATTACAGAATAGTAAGCAACAAACACCTATATCAGTCTGGATGCAAAGAAGAGTCACCAATTCGAGTTAGCTCAAATAAAAACAGAATGTTAGGGGCACCTGGGTGGCTCAGTCGGTTAAGCGTCCAACTTCAGCTCAGGTCTGATCTCACCTTCCTTGAGTTTGAGCCCTGTGTCAGGCACTATGCTGATAGCTCAGAGCCTGGAGTGCACCTCAGATTCTCTGACCCTTCCCTACTCACACTCTGTGTCTCTCTTTCTCTCATAAAATAAATATTAAAATGTTTTAATGTATTAAAAAGATATTAAATAGCCTACAGATCTCATGGTGGGGGCAGGGGTTGCAAGACAGTTTTGGTTCAGAGCCTCCAAAATGGCCCCAATGCTCCCTGCCTCCTGGTATTCACGCCTTGTGTAGTTTCTTCCCCTTCAGTAACTTGCTTCTAGCCAATAGAATACAGCAACATTGAGGGAACATCAGTTCCATGATTAGGTCACAAAAGATTGTGACTTCTGTTTTCCCAGCAGATTCTCTCTTGTGTTGGCTTTGATAGAGTAAGTTGCCACATTGGGATGCCCCATGTGGCAAGGAAGTGAGGGTGGCCTCCAGCCAACAGCCAGTGAGGAAATGAGACGTTAGTCCAATAATCCTCAAGGAACTGAGTCCTGTCAACAACAGTGTTAGTGAACTTGGAAGCAGATCCTTCCCCAGTCAAGCCTTCAGATAAGACAGCAGCCTGGGCCAAGACATTGCTGCCTTGTGAGAGATCCTGGAGCAGAGGTCCCAGCACCAGTGGTACCTGGATTCCTGCCTCACAAAAACTGTGAGAAAATAAATGTATGTTGCCTTAAATTGCTAAATTTTGGGGTAATTTGTTCTGTGGCAATAGTAATGCAAGACTCAAGTAGAAACCTTACCTTGAGGGAAAGAAGGTATGCTTTAAATCCTGGTTTAAGAACAGTTTGATGTTGCGGTGTCTGTGGCTCAGTAGGTGAAGTGTCCGACTCTTGACTTCAGCTCAGGTCATGATTTCATGGTTTGTGAGTCTGAGCCCTGTGTCAGGCTCCGCACTGACAGTGTGGACCCTGCTTGGGATTTAATCTCTCCCTCTCTCTCCCTCGCTCCCTCTCTCCCTGCCCCTCTCCTGTTCACATGCTTTCTCTCTCAAAATAAATAAACAGTTTTTAAAAAGAAGAGTTTGCTGTCTATAGGGACAGAAAGTAGATTCATGTTGCAAAGAACTGGGAGAGTAGGGAGGGAGGAGGGGGGTGACTGTTAACGAGTATAGGGGGGTTTTGGTGTGAAGAGTAATAAAAATGCTCTAAAATTGATTTTGGTAATGGCTGCATAATTCTGTGAATATACTAAAAGCCAATAGACGAGTTGTATGTCGTAAGTAATAACTCAAGGAAGCAGTCATTAAAAAAAACTACTACTGAATTCCTAATAGACTTTGTTATTATGTATACCTTCTCAATGTAGAATAAAACAGACACACCACAAAACAAAACAGAACAAAAGAAACAAAATCAACCATTTGCCTAGGATGCCACCACAGGCATCATCACCCCTGGACACTGGCACCACTGGACACTCGTGTCATACTGTGATCTCTTAAATCTTCCAAGGCTGCCAAGAAGAGTCTCTATGGCCCTTCACCTATGCCTGAATGTATCAAGACCCAAGATTCCAAGGCAGAAGCACCTATTTGTCCATGCTTAGATCACAAGGCCAGTCCTAGCTGCCAGCGACAAAGAGAGGGAACCCACAGCCCCTCTGGTTTCCATGGTGGAAGGCGGAGCCTCCCATCTATCATGAGTGCTCTACTGGAGCGATGTTTAGAGAATCACTGCAGTGTCCCCCTCTGGACCCTACAACCAGAGAACAGTCCTGGAGCGGTGTTAAGAACCAAAAATTAAAACTCCCTTAATTCTGGACCTGATCAGAGGGAGAGATGGACAGCTCCCTTCAAGCCCCATCTGTGAGCACTAGACAGAGGAGGCAGTTGGCGGAACTCTTTAACTCTGCAGAATACACACAGTCCCTCTAGCACTGGAGTGAAAGCTACTGAATAATAATAGTAGCTACTATTGACCGAGAGCTTTCCATGTGCCTGTCTGTGTTCTAAATTTATACACAGTAAGTCATTGAATACTCACCTCAAGTGTAGTCGGCGGGTAATATGATCTCTATCTTACAGATGAAGGCAACAAGACAGAAAGTGATGCAGCCAGGACGCAATCTAAGGTAGGAAGAGCCCACATTCCACACCCTTGCTGGCTGCTTGACCTCTCAGCGTTGCCTTAATTCTAATAGGAGGAGCCTAAATGCATCACGACATTTTAGTCAGCTCAAAACATAAGCTGAAAGTTAGGGCCTTTGTTTTGTGTTTTGCCTTTACCAACTGGCAAGTTCACTTCCAAAAACACCCTCACCATCATTCTGCATCCAGTTCAGCCTCAGCTTGCCTTGGAACTCAGGCAACCCAAGGCTTCATGAGACAGTTTATTGAGCTCCTATTATAGACCACGCACTGAGTTTAGAACTGGGTCTACAAGGTGCCCACACAAACGTGGGCTTTTGCCTCCTTGAGTTGATAGGAATTTGAAAAGTAAATTACTTACTGTATAATTATAAATTATGTCAAGTGCTGCAGAGGAGACAAACAGCATAATGTAAAAGAGATTAAAAGGCAAGTAATTTAGGGGCACCTGGCCGGTTCAATTGGAAGAACATGCAACTCTTGATCTTGGGGTCATGAGTTCAAGCCCCACATTGGGTGTAGAGATTATAAATAAATAAATAAATAAATAAATAAATAAATAAATAGGAGATAATTTGGTTTGGGGGACCAGAGAAGACTTCGCAGTGGAAGTGAGAATTAAGCTAACCCCTGAAAGATGAGGGGGAGGCAAGATTCAGGCAGAGAGACCCACGAATGCACAGACCTGGGCTAGGGAAGGGGGTATGACAAGACGCCTGTATCTGACCACCTCACACACGCTCAGATGGCTACTAGAACAAAACAAAAATGGAAAATTTTTGGTGACAAGTGTTGGTGAGGATGCAGAGAAACTGGAACCTTGTGAATTGCTGGTGGGACTGAAAAATGATGCAGCTGCCGTGGAAAAGTTTGGTGGTTCCTCAAAAAGTTAAACATAGAATTACCATGTGATCCAGCAATTCCACTTCTGGGTATGTATCTCCAAAGAACTGAAAACGGGTACTTTTTCACCAAAGGATGAAAACAACCCTGAAAGTCCATGAACAGATGAACGGATAAACAAAATGTGGTGTACGTACGATGGAATGTTATTTGACCATCAAGCGGAATGGATTCTGACACATGCCACAGAACATGCATGAACCTTGAGAACAGTACACTAAGTGAAATCAACTAGACACGAAAAGAGAAGTGTATAAAGCCACTTACATAAGGGACCTAGAAGAGGCAAATTCATAGAGACAGAAAGTAGAATAGAAGTTACCAGGGGAAGGAGGAAGGGAGGGATAAGGAGTTGTTTGATGGGTACAGAGTTTCAGTTTGGGACAATGAAAAAGATGGATGGTAGTGGTGTTTGCACGACATTGTGAATGTAGTTGATCACACACAATTGCACACTTAAAATGGTTAATATAATAAATTTTGTTATGTATATTTTACCACAATTTTTTAAAAGCAGGGGCGCCTGGGTGGCTCAGTCGGTTAAGCGTCCGACTTTAGCTCGGGTCATGATCTCATGGTCTGTGAGTTCGAGCCCCGCGTCGGGCTCTGTGCTGATGGCTCAGAGCCTGAAGCCTGCTTCGGATTCTGCGTCTGCCTCTCTCTCTCTCTCTCTCTCTCTCTCTCTCTCTCTGCCCTTCCCCTGCTCATGCTCTGTCTCTCAAAAATAAATAAACGTTAAAAAAAAAAAAAAAGCATGTGTTTGAAGCCCAGGGTGGGAGGGGAAGGGGAGGTCAAAAAAAGGTTAAAGAGGTTTAAATGTAGGGTCAAACAGGTCTTGTTGGCTGCGCTGAGGTGACTGGATGCTTCCCGCAGGTCAAGGGAAGCTATTAAAGGGCATTCAGCATGGAAGTATTTAGAAAATGCATGGAGAGTAGAGGGGGGAAACAGTCACCATCCCACATCAGTCCCTGTTAATATTTTCCTATACAACTCCCTCTACTACTTCTTAAAACAATCTTCTTTTTTTTTTTTTTAATGTTTATTTTTGAAAGACTGTGAACAGGGGAGGGGCAGAGAGCGAGGGAGACACAGAATCTGAACCAGGCTCCAGGTTCTGAGCTGTCAGCACAGAGCCCAACACCAGGGTCGAACCCACGAACAGCAAGATCATGACCTGAGCTGAGCTGGAAGTCGGATGCTCAACTGACTGAGACACCCAGGTGCCCTTTAAAACAATCTTTTTTTGTTCACCTTCAAATACCTTGCATACATAAGATCGTTACAACTCCTATTGCAGCAGTGATCGAATGAAAAGATCAATATTTGGGAACAGAGTGCAAAAGGAAGTTGGTTCCCTTGATTTCTTAAACCAACGCACAATATAAAAATTCCTCTTTAGGGGTGCCTGGCTGGCTCAGTCGGTTCAGCATTTGACGTTGGCTCAGGTCATGATCTTACGGTTCGTGAGTTTGAGGCCCTCGTCCTGCCGTCTGGAGCCCAACTCAGATTCTCTGTCTCCCTCTCTCTCTGCCTTTCCCCGCTCGTGCATGCTCTCTCTCTCAAAAATAAACATTAAAAAAAATTAAAAATAAAAATAAAAGTTCCTCTTTAAAAACAAACACGCAGCACTGCCTAACAAAGTGTCAGAAGGAGGGTGGAGAAGGGAGCCTGCTCACACTGAATGTCAGCCATGGACCATCACTTTGCCAATACACTTAATCTTATTGCTTTACTTCTATGAGGTAGATGTCATAACGCCCATTTTACAGATTTGCAAAACTGAGGCCCAGAGTGTTAAGTAAATGCCTTGCGATCTCCGGACAGAGCTAGAGCCCCGACGCTGTATCAGTCCAGCCCCAAGCCCTCCCTCCTGATGCAGTGGTTCTCAGTCCTGGCTGCGCATCGCCGTGTGTTGGCTCTTCCAAGCTGCGGTCCACAGAGCAGAGTGAATTCGAGATGAGGGCCAGGAGAGTCGGCCTCTCTCTCCAGAGGTGATTCTGATGCACAACCAGAGCTGAGAAACCGCCGCCCTGTGAGGTACACCCTAGGACACCATCTGGTTCCATCCCCTCCATTTACAAACGGAGCAGCCGAGATCCAACGAGGATTAGGTGCTCTCTCTAACCCACCCAGACGCCGACCCTCTGTGGAGCCAGGGGCTCCAGAGGGGCCTCGAGCCCCATAAATTCTAAGTGACCCTCAGGATAGGGAGACCGGGCTGCCCTTTCACGTGAACTCCGGTCTTGTCAGCTTCTCCTCCCAGCGGCTCCCTTTGATGCTGTGAGCTGTCCCCACCAGGCCCCAGACAGTGGGGACTTTGATACCTAGGCACCCAGCTGGGAGAGGGCGGGGTATGCAGCAGGGCTCCGGCCACAGAAACCTGCAGGAAGATGTGATTAGCACCAACGAATTCTCTTCCACCAAGAGGAGGGGGGAGGGTTGCAATCAGAGCGACCAGCAGGGTGAAGTCTCCTGGGGGAGGGGCGGAAGCTGCAATAGAGAAGGGACTGTACTTGGATGCCTGCTTGGCCAGGCAGCTCAAGTGCTTCAAAAGTCAGTACGGCGCTCTGGCCAGTACATGGCTGTTTCTCCTCTCCAGTCCTTCCTAGATTCAGAAGATAGTTAAGAAGAGGCCAACGGACCCATAGATGGAGAGACACAGATAAAGAATACATATAGAAGACAGATACGTACATACATAGGTCTACGATTGGCAACGCAGCATTATGGTTAAAATGAACCTGGAGGGCACCTGGGTGGGTCATTCAGTTAAGCGTCCAACTTCAACTCAGGTCAGCATCTCATGGTTCGTAAGTTCGAGCCCCACATCAGGCTCTCTGCTATCAATACGGAGCTCGCTTCAGATCCTCTGTCCCCTCCTCTCTCTGTACCTCCCCCACTCACTCTCTCTCTTTCTCTCTCTCTCAAAAATAAATATTTTTAAAAATAATAAAATGAACCCGGGACTGAATCCCTTGAATATCGCTTATTAGTGTGACAGTCTCTAAACCTTGGGTCCTCCATCTGTAAAGGGGACGGAACTGTATCTGCTTCACAACAAACGTGTTATAAAGATGCAGAGAGGTAAGCATGCGAAATGCAAGCCCTGCCTGGTGAGCAGTGAACGCCGGCACGCATTACTGCCCCTCTCATGAAGGCCACTCCGCTGCCTCTGTAAAATGTTCCCTTTCCTGATAACCCCCTCTGAAGACACCTACACTTATCACTCCAAGCCCGCGCTATCTCAAGGGGGCAGGTGATTTTGTCTCCTCCTCGCCCCCAAGGGACATTGAGCAAAGTCTTTAGACATTATTAGCTGTCACACACCCAAACTTGAAGGGCGCTCCTGGCATCCAGCAGGTAGAGGCCAGGGATGCTGCTATGCAGCCCATGTGCCCAGACTCTCCCTCCAACAAGGAATGATCATTACCAAAATGTCACCAGCGCCAAGGCAGAGAATCCTGCTCTACTCTTAGCAGAGTTCTTGGCAGCCTTCTTGTCCATTCTCCCGGTGTGACTGCACCTGTCTTGCTTCCTTACACCTCTCTGGTTTCATGGGGAGCTGTAGGAGTAATTATCTCTGAAGTTATTTAATAAATAGGCTGAAAACAAAGGACCGGGGTGAAAGATCGATAGTATTTTAGGGCACTGCTTCTCCAACTTTCATGTGTATACACGTCACCAGGGGATCATGTTTCCACATAGATGCTGGGCCCCCCTCCCGGAGATTCTGACTCAGTGGGTCTGTGAAGGGTTCACAGGTCTAGGGTCCCAGAGTGTTCTGGTGACCGGCCAGCCCTGAGAGAGAGAGGTCCTGATAGGGGGCTGCCAGCGACAGGACGAGGCCCTCCGTGGCCACTCATCTCACAAAATGGTGTTAACAAAAGAATTTCAACTAGACCTGCCATCCTCCCTGTAAAGATTTGGGCTTACAAGTTTCAAGATTCTGAGGCAAATTCCTCTTAGGTACTATTTCAACAGCTCCCTCGAAAGCAGAACATTTTCACAGGGTCTTGCAGGCTGAAAAGCCAAAGGTTTCTGTTTACTGTTAAAACCTTCTAACTTCTGGTCCTCAGCCCCCTCAGGTCCTCAGCCCCCTAGGTTCTCTGAGGTGAATTTAGAAGAGCAAACTCATTCAGAGTTCATGATTCAGGATAACTCCCATCGCCCATCTTTCTCTCTCTCTCTCTCGAACAATCAAAATCAAACACAATTACTGAAATTAGAGATAACTGAGCACAAAGAGAATAATTTACTGCACTATGGATACATTGAATTTCTTTTTCCATTAATTATTTAGTTTTGATTTTCTCTTGGACAGTAAGCGTGTATGTGGTGTGTGCGTGTGAGAGAGAGAGAAGAGAGAGGGAGGGATGGAGAGAGGGAGGGAGGTGTGCGTACATACATTTTGCTATAGCTATGTACATGTTCATTAATGTCTCTGACCACAGATGAGCAACTAGAAAGTCAGGAACGTAGATGCCTCTGAAGGAAGACTAAGATTAAAATCGTGACCCAAACTGATCAATTTGGGGGAAGTGGCAAAATAAAAAAGGATAATTTCTGCTCTCCTCATCCGAAATATCTGGGTACCTAGGGGTCATCATCCTTCTCGCTCTCTTTTTCCTAACAAGCAATTTCTCTAAGGAAATCAAGACAGCTAGTGGTTGGAGCTTAGGACCCGGAAGTCTAGCCAGGAGTTAGCAGGCACCTTCTCAGCAATGAAGCATAAAGACCGGGAGACCCAGACCCCCAGAGGGCCGAGCCCTGGAGGAGCATCTTGGGGAAAAGCTCTGACAAGAGAAGCCCAGGGCGCCACCGCTGCCTTTATGTCTGAGCAAAAGAGCTGGTAAATGAAGTCGAACGAAAGCCCCCTGGGAGGCACTGCTTTCTGTCCCTATTTCTCTTCAATCCCTTCATTCACCTCATGCTCTCTCGAGACCAGAGGAAGGTCCTTCCGGGGGCGTGGCATGAACACAGTGGATTCTGACCCAACCTCCCCCACCCAGCAACCACAGGCCAAGGACACAGATGAAAAACATTTGGTGGTAAGGTGTCCTTGGTGCCCCCAAAGGAGAAAATGACAAAACACAGTCTTTTTACCACCATAATGAACCTGCCTTAAGTAGGAGATTTTTTTTTTAATTTAATAATAAAGTGTTCTATCAAGATACTAAGAAATCCCCTTCGATTGTCTGGTTACTGACTGCATTACTGAGGCAGCCTGACCTAGTTCATGAACCCCGGTTTCAATGGTTTTCTTCACACATTTTTATTCCTGCCAAGTCTCTGTAAGCTGCTGTGAATAACCCAGGGAAGATTTGTTTTTTCTTTGCAGCATAATCCAGAGCCTGGTTTCCTGTTCTTCCCTGGTTTTGATGCATAAAAGTCAACCTGATTTTATTTATTTATTTTTTAATTTTTATGTTTTATTTATTTTTGAGAGAAAGAAACAACGCAAGCAGGGGAGGGACAGAGAGAGAGGGAGACACAGAATCCAAAACAGGCTCCAGGCTCCGAGCTGTCAGCCCAGAGCCCAACGTGGGGCTCGAACTCACAAACCATGAGACCGGTGCCCTGAGCCGAAGTCGGACACTTAACCGACTGAGCCACCCAGGTGCCCCGCAACATGATTTTAATAGGTTGCCTTAGCAAAATGTAATTATCCATTCATTCGTTTCTCAGCAAACAAGTACCTTCCATGTACTAGGTTTTCTGCAAGGTACCAAGTATGAGAACGGTCAGCATCGCTCCCCAGGGAGGCTCCTGGCTAGGCAACTTCCCCAGCCACAATCAGCCCAAAGATTTTTTTTTTAAGCTGAGCCAACAATTAAAAATAAATAATTTAAAAATTTTTCAAATCTCTATTTCTGGCTTCTCTGGAAAAATGGAAAGTTGTACCAGGCCACCTCACTTTCCTGCAGGGCCACGTTCTACTAGAGCTAAATGCCCCTTCCCCTAAGACAGTCACCTCCACGGACCCCATGTACCTATAAGCACTCAGAATCAACCCTCTTTGTTTATTGCTTGCCCGGCCCCTGATCTGGATGGAGCATCACTTGGACTAAGTTATTCATTAGGTAGAGTAGACACAGTGCTGAAAGCCCATAGTACTTTTCCTTCTGAAGGAAAACAAATGAATATAATACGAAATACATGATAACGAGTCTGGCCTAGGTTGTACTTCTCTTTATACCAGCACAGTTGTAAACTGTACCTTCTAATATTTTCAAGGCAGAAGGGGCCCACACTGGCAAAAGTTATACTGCAACTCTGAACAGAGCTGAATGATAACAACTCCTTAATTGGAAAATGGTGATTACATGGGAAAAATTGAAGCATTTAAGATTTTCCTCATCTTTTTAGAAAGGACTATATAACTCATTTCCCGTTGATGAGAGAAAGCTCTTCTTTTTGGAAAAGTGCCAGGTAACAATTGGAGATTTGGGGGAAAATCACCTTCTGCCATCCCCAGTTGTCCAGGCGCTGTGGCTCCTGTCTCAACCTTCCCTTCACGGCCTGGGTGCTCAACTCCCAAATGCCCGCACTGTTGGTGTCTGTAAGCTCATGGCCGAATCTCTCTCCGGGCACTGCCCCATGGAGGACGCTGGCCAGCCCAAGGCCTTGCTCCTTCCGGTGGTAGCCTATGTCCAATGCTTGGTGGATAAAGGGGCACAAAGGCCTGGCCCTTTGCCTCAATTTGTGATATCTCTGAAGACCCATCTGGTCCACAGCTGCCTGTGGTGTAGGCTGAGGTCTCTGTTGCAGCTGTGGTGTACCTCGACTTCTCTCTCTGCCCAGTCCTGCTTCTCCTAGTCTCTCATGCGCGTCACCAAGCACAGTGACACCAGCTGAGAAACCAGCACACAAATCTGCATCCCAGAATGTGTTTCCTGGGCAACCCAAACTAAGACTCCAATAAATAATGGATTCCAGCGAGACTCATCAATGGATGCTGCTGTGAGTTGAATTGTGTCCCCCCTCCCCAAATTTTTATGTTGAAGTCTGGACCCCCAGTGACCCCAGAATGTGACCTTATTTGGAGATATTTTCTTTACAGACATATTCAAGTTAAAAGGAGTTCATTAGGGTGGGCATTAGTCCAATGGGACCAGGGTGCTTCTAAGAAGAGGAGATTTGGACCAGGCACCCAGAGAGGGAAGGGAATGTGGGGTGACACAGGGGCACATCTACAAGTCAAGGAGAGAGGTGCCTGCACTGGATGCCGCCCTCACAGCCCTCACCAGGAACCAATCCTGCCGACACCTTGATTTCAGGCTGCTACTGTCCAGAACTGTGAGCTATAAATTCCTGCTGGTTAACCCCCAGTCTGTGGAACTTCCGAGAGCAGCCCTTGTGAACGAATACAGATGCTAAAATCATTAGGTCAAAGGGCTGCCAGGAATCAGGATATTCCCATGGTGTCAAAGCATTACCCTCCAGATTGCCTACTGGCTGTGAAGGGGGAAACCGCATTTTACGAGAGAGGAATCTGACCCTTTACCACTTAGCATCAGTAAGAGTGGAAGAACTTGACATCAGGTGCCTTTTTTCGCAGTTATTTTTATTTTTATTTTACTTATTTAAATTCAAGTTAGTTAACACACAGTGTAGTCTTGGCTTCAGGAGTAGAGCCCTGTGATTCATCACTTACATATGACACCCAGTGCTCATCCCAACAAGTGCCCTCCTTAATCTCCATCACATATTTAGCCCATCCCCCCCCCACCCAACACCCCTCCAGCAACCTTCAGTTTGTTCTTTATATTTAAGGGTCTCTTATGGTTTGCCTCCCTCTCTGTTTTTATCTTATTTTTCCTTCTCTTCCCCTATGTTCATCTGTTGTGTTTCTCAATTCCACATGAATGAAATCATATGATATTTGTCTTTCTCTGACTTGTTTCGCTTAGCATAATACCCTCTAGTTCCATCCATGTTGTTGCAAATAGCAAGATTTCATTCTTTTCCATTGTTGAGTAATATTCCATTCATCAGTCAATGGACATTTGGGCTCTTTCCATACTTTGGCTATTGTCGATAGTGCTGCTATAAACATTGGGGTGCATGTGCCCCTTCGAAACAGCACACCTGTATCCCTTGGATAAATACCTAGTAGTGCAATTGCTGGGTTGTAGAGTAGCTCTGTTTTTAACTTTTTGAGGAACCTCCATACTGTTTTCCAGAGTGACTGCACCAGTTTGCATTCTCATCAACCACGCAAAAGAGTTCCTCTTTTTCCACATCCTTGCCAACATCTGTTGTCTTCCAAGTTGTTCATTCTAGTCATTCTGACAGGTGTGAGGTGATATCTCATTGTGGTTTTGATTTGTATTTCCCTGATGATGAGTGATGTTGAGCATCTTTTCATGTGTCTCTTAGCCATCTGGATGTCTTCTTTGGAAAAGTGTCTATTCATGTCTTCTGCCCATTTCTTCACTGGAGTATTTATTCTTTGGGGGGGTGTTGAGTTTATAAATTTTGGATACTAACCCTTTATTTGATATATCATTTGCAAATATCTTCTCCCATTCTGTCAGTTGCTTAAGTTTTGTTGATTGTTTCCTTCGCTGTGCAGAAGCTTTTTATCTTGATGATTTCCCAATAGTTCATTTTTGCTTTTATTTCCCTTGCCTCTGGAGACATGTCTAGTAAGAAGTTGCTGTGGCTGAGGTCAAAGAGGTTGCTGCCTGTTTTTCCTGTAGGATTTTGATGGTTTCCTGTCTCACATTTAGGTCTTTCATCCATTTTGGACTTATATTTCTGTATGGTATAAGAAAGCAGTCCAGTTTCATTCTTCTACATGTCACTGTTCAGTTTTCACAACACCATTTGCTGAAGAGACTTTTTTTTTTCCATTGGATACTCTTTCCTGCTTTGTCAAAGATTAGTTGACCATATATTTGTAGGTCCATTTCTGGGTTCTTTATTTTATTCCATTAATCTATGTTTCTGTTTTTGTGACAATACCATACTGTCTTAATGATTACAGCTTTGTAATACAGCTTAAAGTCCAGAATTGTGATACCTCCAGCTTTGATTTTCTTTTTCAACATTACTTGGATTATTTGGGGTCTTTTCTGGTTCCATACAAATTTTAGGATTGTTTGTTCTAGCTCTATGAAGAATGCTGTATTATTTTGACAAGGATTGCATTGTATGTATAGATTGCTTTGGGTAGTATCAACATTTTCACACTATTTCTTCTTCAAATCCATGAGTGTAGGATGCTTTTCCATTTCTTTGTGTCTTCTTCAAACTCTTTCATAAGCTTTCTATAGTTTTCAGCATACAAATCTTTTATCTCTTTGGTTAGGTGTATTGCTAGGATCTTATGGTTTTTAGTGCAATTGTAAATGGGATTGACGCCTTGCTTTCTCTTTGTGCTGCTTCTTTATTGGTGTATAGAAATGCAACTGATTTCTGCACATTGATTTTATATCCTGTGACTTTGCTGAATTCATGTATCAGCTCTAGCAGTTTTTTGGTGGAGTCTTTCAGGTTTCCCAAGTAGAGTATCATGTCACCTGCGAAGAGCGAAAGTTTGACTTTTTCCTTGCAGATTTGGATGCCTTTTATTTCTTTCTATTGTCTGATTGTTGAGGCTAGGATTTCCAAAATTCCGTTGAATAACAGTGGTGAGAGTGAACATCCTGTCGTGTTCCTGACCTCAGGGGGAAAGTTCTCAGTTTTTCTCCATTGAGAAATATCATTATTTCGCTGAGATATCATTATTTCATTGAGATGATATTAGCTGTGGGCTTTTCATATATGTCTTTTATGATGTTATATTCCTCCTATCCCTACTTTCTTGAGGATTTTTATCAAGAAAGATGCTGTATTTTGTCAAATGTTTTTTCTTCATCTACTGAAAGTATCATATGGTTCTTATCCTTTTTTTTATTAATGTGGTGTATCACATTGACTGACATGTGAATATTGAACCAGCCTTGCAGCCCAGGAATAAATCCTGCTTGATCATGGTGATTAATTCTTTTGATGTACTGTTGAATTAGATTCACTAATATCTTTTTGAGGATTTCTGCATCCAGGGTCATCAGGGATATTGATTCTCCTTTTTAGTGGAGTCTTTTTCTGGTTTTGGAATCAAGGTAATGCTGACCTCATAGAATGAGTTTAGAAGTTTCCTTCCATTTCCATTTTTTGGAACAGTGTGAGGAGAATAGGTATTAACACTTCTTTAAATGTCCCGGAGAACTCCCCCGAGAAGCCATCTTGCCCAGGACTCTTATTTGTTGGAGATTTTTGATAACCGATTCCATTTACTTGATGGTTATGGGCCTGCTCAAATTTTCTATTTCTTCCTGTTTGAGTTTTGGTAGTGTGTGAGTGTCCAGGAATTTGTCCATTTCTTCCAGATTGTCCAGTTTGTTGGCATATAATTTTTCATTGTATTCTCTTATAACTGTTTGTTTTTCTGTGGTGTTGGTTGTGATCTCTCCTCTTTCATTTGTGATTTTATTTATTTGGGTCCTCTCTCTTTTCTTTTTGAGAAGTCTGCCCTGGGGGTTATCAATTTTGTTTTTGTCTTTCAAAAAACCATCTCTGGGGCGCCTGGGTGGCTCAGTTGGTTAAGTGGCTGACTTCGGCTCAGGTCATGATCTCACGGTCTGTGAGTTCAAGCCCCGCGTCGGGCTCTGTGCTGATGGCTCAGAGCCTAGAGCCTGCTTCAGATTCTGCATCTCCCTCTCTCTGCCCTTCCCCTGCTTGTACTCTGTCTCTATGTCTGTCAAAAATAAATAAACATTAAAAAAATTTTTAAAAAATAAAAACAAAAATAAAAACAAAAAAAAAACAAAAAACCATCTCTTAGTTTCGTTGATCTGTTCTACTGGTTTTTTGGATTCTGTATCATTTATTTCTGCTCTAATCTTTATTATTTCCCTTCTTCTGCTGGCTTTGGGCTTTTTTGCTGCTCTTTTCCTATCTCCTTTAGGTGTAAGGTTAAGTTATCTTTTGAGGGCCTTTCTTGCTTCTTGAAATAGGCCTGAATTTCCTCATACGACTGCCTCTGTTGCATCCCAAAGGTTTTGGACTGTCATGTTTTCATTTTCATTTACTTCCATGTAGTTTTTATTTCTTCTTTAATTTCCTGGTTAACCCATTCATTCATTAGTAAGGTATTCTTTAACCTCCATGTATTGAGGGCTTTCCAAATTTTTTCTTGTGGTTGATTTCAAGTTTCATAGCATTGCCATCTGAAAATATGCATGGTATGATCTCAGTCTTTTTGTACCTGTTGAGGGCTGAATTGTGACTCAATATGTGATCTATTCTAGAAAATGTTCCATTTGCACTCAAGAAGAATGTGTATTTTGCTGCTTTAGGATGAAATGTTCTGAATATATCTGTTAAGTCCATGTAGTCCAGTATGTCATTCACAGCCTTTGTTTCCTTGCTGAGTTTCTGCTTAGATGATTTGTCCATTGGTGTAAGTAGAGTATTAAAGTCTCCTACAATAAGTGTATTATTATCAATGAGTTTGCTTATGTTGGTGATTAACTGATTTATGTATTTGGGTGTTTCAAATTGGGGGCATAAATATTTATAATTGTTAGTTCTTTTTGATGGATAGACTCCTTAATTATAAGGCCCTTCTTCATCTCTTGTTACAGTCTTTGTTTTAAAATATAGTTTTCTGATATAAGTATGGGCTACTCAGGCTTTCTTTTGGCATCCATTTCCATGATAAATGGTTCTCCATCCCTTCATTTGCAATCTGTAAGTGTCCTCAGGTCTAAAATGAGTCTCTTGTAGACAGTATATAGATGGATCTTGTTTTGTTTTGTTTTGTTTTTTATCCATTCTGAAACCTTATGTCTTTTGATTGGGGCATTTAGTCCATTTATATTCAGAGTGATTATTGAAATATATGAATTCAGTGTCATTGTGTTATCTGTACGTTTCGTGCTTGTGGTGATGTCTCTGATCCTTTGTAGTCTTTGCTGCTTTCCACTCACAGAGTCCCCTTTAGCATACGCTGCAGGGCTGGTTTAGTGGTCATGAACTCTAGTTTTTGTTTGTCTGGGAAAGCATTTATCTCTCCTATTATGAATGACAGCCTTGCTGGATAAAGGATTCTTGGCTGCACATTTTTCCTATTCAGCACATTGAATATTTCCTGCCACTTCCTCTGGCCTGCCAAGTTTCAGTGGAAGGATCTGCTACTATCCTTATGTGTATACCCTTGTAGGTTAAGGCCTGTTTGTCCCTAGCTGCTTTCAGAATTCTCTCTTTACCTTTGTATTTTGCCAGTTTCATTATGATATGTCATGGTGTTGACCTGTTTTTGTTGATTTCGAAGGAGTTCTCTATGCCTCTTGGATTTGGATGTCTGTTTCCTTCCCCAGGTTAGGAAGTTCGCAGCTGTAATTTGTTCAAATAAACCTTCTGCTCATTTTTCACATTCTTCTTCTTCTGGAACTCCTATGATATGGATATTGTTTCACTTCATGCAATCACTTAATTCTCTAATTCTCCCCTTGTGATCTAGTAATTTCCTTTCCCTCTTTTCTTCATCTTCATTAGTTTCTATAATTTTACCGTCTATTTCTCCTATTCTCTCCTCTGCTTCTTCAAACCTTGCTGTCACTGTATCTAGTTTATTTTACACCTCAGCTATAGCATTTTAAAATTCATCCTGACTAGTTCTTAGGTCTTTGATCTCTGCAAAAATACCAGGTGCCTTTTGATATGATAAATATGAATCACATAGCATCACCCTTGAGGCATTCTTGCCAAATATGCCCAACTTCAAATATGCTCTTATTCCTAGTTCCCAGTTTACAAGAAACAGGAAAGAAAAAAAAAAACCAACCAGACAATCTAAAATGTGAAACATTTTACCAAAAACTGGCCCAGTCTCTTCAAAAAGTCAATGTCAAAAGTGAGACTCTGTTCTAAAGACAGTGAGCACCAATCACAATCAAATGCAATGCAATAAGCTTGACTGAATCCTGTTTCACAAAGTCATAAAAAATATTTTGAGGACAACTGGAGGGATCGGAGTATAAACTAGATAATGGGTTATTATTAAGTTATGATCATATCCTTATTTTTAAGGGATGCATGTGGGATTATTTAGGGATAAAGGGCCGTAACATCTGCAACTTACTTTTAAGTGACTGAGAAAAAAATGGCAGATTAAAACAAACATGGTAAAATGTTTCTAGAAGTAGACACGCAGGTGTTCACTTTAGTATTCTTTATAATCCTCTGTGTTCGACAATGTTCATTTTAAAGTCTGGGAGAAACAAATGTCACTGCGAGTCAATACCCAAGTGCTACATCTCGTCTTTTTTTACCTCAGATATGAATATACCGACCAATCAAACTTCAGAGTCTGAACACAGAAGACCCAGCATGAGAAAGTTATGAATTAAACCTTGCTTTTTGCTGCCTTTATGATATTAAAGTGATTAAAGTTAAATAGACACATACTTCTCCTCCCTGCCTACAGATAAGTAGGTCCTAAAGTAAGTGGGAAAGACAAAGTCAGACCAAAAAAACAATGTAAAAGGATATACACGTGGCTATGTTTAGCTATTCTCTGATCCTTTCTGGTCTATCTCCCCATCTGTAAAATGGAGAGAGCAAAAGAAATGTGGAAGGATTGTTTCTGGGATTAAAAATGAGGAATGTCAAGGGCCTGACACACAGTAGGCAGAGGATTCATTTTCTTCTGACTCTGTTGCTGTGGCTGAGGGGTGGGAGTACCCGTGGCAGCAGGAGGGTAACCCAGACTTTCTGGCCCCAGAGCCTGTCCTCCAGCCTGTCCTGAGCCATACTGCCTCTGAGAGAATCCGTACATGGCATTTGTTTCTAATGCGTACAGGAAAGGTAACTACTCCCCTATACAAAGAAAACAGCAGACAAGTCTTCTACATCTCAGACTGCGTTTGTATTTAGGATAATAATCAGGAAGAATTCAGAGCTTTTTTGGAGGCCTAATACAACAAAAAAGGAAAACCAAGTCAGATTAGCTCCACAATTAAGAGGCCAGAGTCTTCTTGTAATCTATGTCAAGATCATGGAATATTTTATTACTTGAAAAAGAAAATAACTTCCCTGAGCTTTACAAATAAATAGATCTTCCCATTTCATGTGCAGCATACATGGTGGTAGGCTTTCCTCCAAGCTGAAGGGGCTCAAGGGTCAAAGGCTTTTGATGTTTAGAATAAAACCCTGAATGTGAATTCCATTGAGACTCCAAGAAGGCTGTCGCTCCTGGCAGCCAACATAAGCTTTCTGAAGGGAAAACCCGAGTTTTACTTTCATTTCACTATCGACCACGCACTGTACCTCAACAGCTCCTTTTTTTCAAGTAGGTTTCACACCCAGCATGGAGCCCAGCACAGGGCTTGAGCTCATGACCCTGAGATCAAGACCTGAGCTGAGATCAAGAGTTGAACGCTTAACTGCTTAACCAACTGAACCACCCAGGCAAACTTCAAGGGCAGCTTTCTGTCTCTCCAAATAAACAAACAAAGTGACAGCTTTGGGTGGCACAGGCACATTTTCCCTCGCATTTGTTACTGTGACAGCTTGAGTTCATCCATGAAAATTTTTTTAAATGTTTATTTAGCTATTTTGAGACAGAGAGAGATGAAGACAGAGAATTCCAAGCAGGCTCTGGGCGGTCAGCACAGAGCCCAACATGGGGCTCGAACCCACGAACTGTGAGATCAGGGCCTGAGCCAAAACCAAGAGTCGAATGCTTAACCAGCCGAGCCACCCAGACCTCCATGAAAATTCTAAGACACAATACCTTATGAAAACCAAGCCCTGGAAAGAGGCATTTGATTTTGGTCCAAACCTAAGAGGAATAGCAATTCAAGGGATAAGGACAGTCACAGAAAAGAAGCAAAGAAAAGCCACGATGGTCTCCGAGCTGAGGCCCCAGAGGCCCTGCGTCAGTTGAATGGAGACAGCCCCCTTCCCAGAGGCTCTTCCACAGACATACAAGCAACCACTTTCTGCTACTAGCATGTTTGTTACAAACAACAACAACAAAAACAAAACAAAACAAAAAAAACCAACTTGGATTCTTATGGCAAGGCTAATAGGATTTTCCCAACTGAGCAAACAAGTTACCTGAACCCCAAGACCAAAAAAGAGGTGTTACTGCTCTACTTGTCAAGGGGGCACCTGTTTGTTTTTTAATAGAAACTTGCAGTAAAGCACGTTACACACTGCAACCTAGAAAATACACGAATATAACGAATATATTATATACGTTATATACACGAATATAACAAATTTCATAAAACAATTCTTAATCCTTACTACATGCAGTGCACTGATACTTTCTGCTCTATTTTATTATTTTTTAATGTCAGGCACAATCCCAACTAAAGCATTCCACGCCCACTAATAGTGCCACTAATGCTGACACACTGCAGCTTGAAACACACTGGGCTGGACAAGCCTATGCTTTTCAGCACATTCTCATCACGTACGTAACCCTCGTCATCCTGTTCCTTTTCCCAGGAGCTGCCTCAAGTCAATCTTGACTGGCCAGGAATAAAGGACAGCTTTTCTTGTCTCTCTGCATGTGTAAAGTTCCTCAATTTTTTTAAATGTTTATTTATTTTTGAGAGACAGAGAGACAGAGTGTGAGCAGGGGAGGGGCAGAGAGAGAGGAAGACACAGAATCTGGAGCAGGCTCCAGGCTCTGAGCTGTAGTACATAGCCTGATGTGGGCTATGTGCTCATGAACCGCGGGATCACGACCTGAGCCGAAGTCAGACACTCAACTCAACAGCCTCCCAGGCATGTCTGTATTTGTGAAGTTCAGAAAGGCACCCATCGTTGCTGCTAGAATCATCCTACAGGGTGGAGGCTATCCCATCTCTAATGGAGTGGGGTATGTTTTTCTTCACAGTCATCCCAGGATAACACAGGGGTATGTTAGGGTCACCCCATGTCGCATCTTGAGGCTCTTGGGTTCACATCTAAGGAGGAGAGATTTCCCCATCAGACAGACCCACCCGATTCTGAATTCCTGATCCTTGGATTCAAACGAAACCCCAAGCTCCGCTATGAGACGTAGGGATTTGGGTACAACAATGACACGCGGCAGACGAGGCCAAGTGCTGCCCAACTGCCGAAGGTACAACCTGCACTGTCTCTGGAATACTCCATGAAGGGATGCCCTCCATGTAGAGCAGGGTGAGGATGCGCCCCTGGAACTGTGTATCCTGGCCCACTGGCAAGGAGTCGAATATATTTCAAATGCTCTGAGGCCCTTGTCCTTACCCTCTTTGAGTGCACAGGCTCCACCCGTGGGTTGTGGTCTCCCCCAAACCCCAAAGGGGTTATGGCCTCTGTGAACAGTTTTACTTTCATCTCCCAGGGACAGGGGCCGCTCCAGGCTTTGGTTCCCTTTTGGTTTTTTGAGAAGTAATGGTTCTTCCTGTCTTCCCCTTGGACATCCCCACAGACAGCCAGTCAAAACCGTTCTGGTTTCACAGGTAAATCCCGTACCAACCGGTGATTCCCTGTGTTTGGGAAGGTCCAGCTTCCCTTGGGTCTCCCCTCTTTGGCCTTGAACTTTTCAATGAGCAAAACTACCTATTTCCTTTGTCTCCTCTGCATCTTTTCCCTGTCTTCCACTAGTCCAGCAGGAGAGGCCATTTAAGAATCCTCATCCCAGGAGCACCTGGCTGGCTCGGTCGGTATAGCATGGGACTCTTGATCTCTGGGTTATGAGTTCGAGCCCCATGTTGGGCACAGAGGTTAAAAAAAAAAAAAAAGGAATCCTCACCCTGATTTTACTTGTGCTGGTCTTGTTTTGCTTACCTGTCCTTTTTTTTCCCCTTTAATGAACTTATTTTAGTTCTCAGAATTCTTCCCTGGCATTGCACGTCCCCCAGAGATACTAATGAAGAGTCTCCTCTTCCTGCAAATAGTCATCGGGCGGCCTGGCTGAGCAGCTGTTCTCAGCCTGGGTGGCATATCGGAATCACCCAGGGAGCTTTCCAAAGTCTCTGGAGCCCAGGCCACACTCCAGACCAGTTAAATCAGGACCTGGGGGTGGGGCCCCACCGCGATATTTTTAAAGCTCTTACAGGCGATTACAAAGCGTAGGCAAGGCTGACAACCCCTGCTTATTGTTCCCATTTACAATGCCTGTTTCTATGTTTAAGACACTTCTCTAACCAGTAGAACACAAGTGCCCGCTTCCAGAGTGAAGACTATTCCACCCCCATTGTCCCAAAAGGTCGCTTGCAAAGGTCACATCTGAAGCCGAGACATGCATGTCAGAGAAAGAGTCTTTTAAATAAAAATAAAGGCAGTTATTATTCCTTAGCACAACACAAATGTGAGGATGCAAGCGGACCTGACTTGCCCACCAGCGCTAGGAGCTCTAGTCCCAGGAAGAAATAGCAAGGGGGATTTTCGTCTCTCAAGATGAGACCCTTCGGGTCCCAGGATTAAGATGGCAAACCAAAAGAAGAGGAAGAGCTACAGGCAGTAGTGACTCCATCTGTCTCTGAGGAGTCGGGAGGCTGCAGAGAGGATGTGGTTGTGACCTGGGTTTTTGAGAATGAATGGGACTTTCCCAGGCAGAGGGGAGGGAGGAGGGCACAGAAGTACTTGGAGCACGGCCAGGGGAGCCACGGCTCTTTGATCCGGACCTCACCAGACCTCACCAGCCCACCTCACAAGTGGAGGAACCAGCTTTGCGCTTCCAAAAGCTGACACTGTCGCACTGAAATGAAAGAATCCAACCCACCAAGAGGTATCCATCCCAAAGGTGTGATAAGTGGCCACGTCTGTGAAGACGAGCAGGTTGCTGTTCTGAAGGCAGAGGGATTCGTTTGAGGCTGGAAGGGTGGGGGTGGATTTCCTGAAGAGAGAAGCTGCACCTCAAGGGGTGAGGAGAACCAAGAGGGCCACTTGGGGGGGCACGGAGGTTGGGCCAAGTTGGAGGTTGGGCAGGTGGCTGTTGAACCCTAGGTTAGGATTACAGAGAGTCCTAGCCGGGCATCTTTTCTTGTATCTATACCTCGTCTCACAAGCTCCACTATAGGCCCCCTGAAAGCGGCGGTCAGCTCTGGATTTCACTCCATGTCCAAGGGCACCCTGCACACGGCTGTACATCTGGCAGGTCTGAGTAAAGGAAAGCTCGCCAATGGAATAGCAAACATTCCTGGAATTAGCAGAAGTAGGAAGGATGGAAGGGGTGTGTTTAAGAGAAAGAATTTTAAATCCGCCACTGTCTTATTGTACACAAAGAGCTTGCTCTCTTGAGAAATACCGCTTCTTCTTGGGACGCGTCCTCGGAGCAAGTCTAACCTTCCCGCCTGGGGTGCAGGGAGGCCCCCAGACCCATCGACTACCAGCCTGGGATGCTCACTCTATCAGGATATTTCGGTGCTTTTCAACCCTTCCGTCTCATCTTCATTTTCAGCTCTGTGATTCCCATGCGGAGGACCCTCCGAGCCTGCCGTTCTTGAGAGCAAAGTCTGGGGACAGCATGTGGAGGACACAGCCAGAGTTCTCCTGGGCGACTGCTGCCTGCCAGCTGGTTGTAGCTGGCAGCAGCAATTATTTCGCCTCCGTCAGGAATCCAAGGTGCAGGACACAGCTCCTGGGCCAAGGCCGGGCGTGGGTCCGGCCTGGCTAGGACCGCTTTGAGGAGCCTTGCGGGGGCCCGTGAGCGCAGAGCAGGTCACCTGGAGAGAGCGCAGCTCTCCTCCTCATCCAGGGGTAACTGTCTCAAAGCCTCGCAGCCTCAGGGCAGTGAGACTTGCTGGGAGCCACTGCGGGAAGGGGCCGTGAGAGCCCCCAGCAGCTGCCAGCACCGCTGCAGCAACTAAAGGCACGGAATACATCCGGGGGACACACGCTCCTGGACTTGGAGTCACACCTCGGCTCTGGTCTTGCAGCCCAGAAGCGGATCGCTTATTTTCAAAGCTCATCTGCTTCCCACGCAGAGCCTCTCGGGGTGCGAGGAGGCCTGGGCGGGGAGCCCTGTCACACTCGATCCGCTAAGACAGAGTGAGTGGGAGAGAATTCAGAGCTCACAGCCGCACAAACATAAGCCCCCGTCGCCCACCCCAACACGGCAGCTTGTTTCTCACCCCCTTCCCTCCCTTGGTAGCAAAATGGCAACAGTTCCCGCCTTCCTCTCTTGTACACCTTTGACTTTGGAAAAGGCGAGCTGTCATCTCCCTGGTTCAGGCAAGGTGCCTCCAGCTTTTGCTTCTTACAAACCCCGCATTTCCAACAGGAAGCGTTGTAAATTAGGGTCCCTCCCCCTCCTCTCCTGACTCACCTTCCTCATCTCCATCTCCGCTCGAAGGACATTTTCTTCTCAGGGGGAAGATTCTTTTCTCCCCTCCCCTATGACTTCCAGAGTGACCTGCTGATTTCAGTCACGGAGCCACTCGTCCAGATGTCTCTGTGCCTCTTATGTGTTCCACGATTATAGCCCAGTCATCTCACTGGATCGAGTGCCCTTCTGGTTGAGATGTCACAGTCAGATCCTGCTGAAACCCGGGGCCCCTGGCTAGGTTCTGAGATGCATCTTTCACTGATCACTGCCGGTGCTGCCAGCCGAGCCACAGTCCCTTGGTCCCCCCGTTCTAGGCACAGTCAAGAAGTGCAAGTACTTTGGGGACAGAACTCCAGGACAGAAACAGAACTCCAGCTGCTGGGAAACAGATCCTCTTCCTCGTTCTGGGTGTGGTTCCCAGATAAGAAGCAGTAGCAGCACCTGGGACTTGTTAGAAATGCTACTTGCATCACCATGAGTCTGGGAGACAGAGGTGGGGCGGTGGTTCCCAGACACTGGCATGGACGATGGTGGTGGTGACGACAATGACTCACAGTAAGCATAGTAACTTGGCACTGGCCCCTGTCCTAAGGATTTTATTAACACACTTACTCATCACAGCAACCCTCTGAGGAGTTAAGTACTATTCGTATTCTTGCAATTCCACAAATGAGAAAACTGAGAACAGAGGATTAGGCAACTTGGTGTCATCACAGGGTAAATGACAGAACGGCGGGTCAGGCTATACACACACACACACACACACACACACACACACACACCCCACTTCACTGACTCCCCACTTGGCTTCGGTGATCTCCCAGAACGCGGGCAAGCTCGGCCTGGCTCACTCCCCTGATACAATACATGGCTCAGTGGCCAAGAACCTTCACTTTGGGCCAAATGCTTGGGTTTAAAGCTTGGGTCCACCACTTTGTGAACTTGGACAAGTAACTTAGGCGTTCTGTGCCTGTTTTCTCAGCTGTACACTGAAGATAATAACTGTACCCATCTACCACACAGGGCGGTCGTAAAGATTAAATAGGTTAATATACATAATTGTGCCTGACGCATAGCACACGCTCAATAAATGTCACCTTATTATCTGGAAGACCTCTAATTTGTAGAGGGGGGAAAAGGAAAACAAATATAGGAAGGAGAAGGGGGGGAAAGGAATTTGGGAACACCAGCCTGAGAAGCCTGTGACAACTCCTCAGGTAAACACTCATCCGGGTCACTGGCCCCTCTCTCCTCTGCTGGAAAAGCACATGCTAACGAAGCATCTTCTGCACAACTGAGGGAGGAGACGCGAGTCTCTTCATTCGGGGTCTCAGGCACATGTTTCATCTTCCCGTGAAAGCAGACGGTGTTGACCCAGGCCACCACCTCTAACTCTGAGAACCGCCCGGTCCGACCAGAAGTCCGTGTCAAAGTACAGACACTCACGGATGCTTGCTGCTGCAAAGAAGCAAATAAGGTGGGACCTACGAGACCCAGTGCCCTGCTTACACAGGAACAAGGACAAGAAGAGAAATGGCCACTAGTCAAAAAAATGAAGTCTGAACCCTTAAGGACATCTAGCTACTTAGAGGAAGCGTGTGACTCTAGTTTATTGGGATTACGGTTACTCTTCGAGGTGGATAAGATAGCAAAAATTACCACCAGAGGATGCCAAGCTTGTGGGGCAAGAAGGATCAGGCCCAAAGAGAAAGGATGCATATGATGCTGAAATGTATTGACTTAATTAGGGAGGGAGACTCTTACGAGTGGAAAAAGGAGTCAACACTCTGCCTCTTTCTCTCTCCCAGACTGGCCTCCCTCTCTTCCAGAAACGCCAAAATGATCCAAGCACCAGGTTCGAGTAGACAAGGCTCTGGCATTAGGTGAGCTAACCGGATAGCTAATTTGACATGATTGTCTCCTACAGTCTCTCCAGGCTCTCGGTAATCACACGGCCCCTCAGCCGGGGATCTGTGCAGTGAGGAGACACAGTTTCTGTGCTACTCTGGCTCGGTTAAGATCTGGGCAGCTTTCAGAAACCACAAGACAAAGGGATAAGAGTTTACTGTGCTTCTGACCTTCATAAATTACATATGAAATCATATATTTTTATTAAATAGAAATTGTAGAGAAAGCAGCCTTTAAAATTGTGTTTTTGTTTTATTTTTTAAATGGTTATTTTTGAGAGAGAGAGAGAGAAACAGAGAGTGAGTGGGAGAGGAGCAGAGAGAGAGGGAGACGCAGAATTCGAAGCAGGCTCCAGGCTCTGAGCTGTCAGCACAGAGCCCCACGCGGGGCTCAAAGTCACAAACCGCGAGATCATGACCTGAGCTGAAGTCGGACACTTAACCAACTGAGCCATCCAGGTGCCCCCTAAATTTTTGGAGAGATAAACACAAACGTCAAAGCAACAGAAAAATCAAATTCAATTCTCACCCTGCCATGTAACAAAAGTGAACAATCTCTTTTTAGCTTTATTGCTGCTTGGGCTTTCTTTTTTTTAACATACCTATAGTCAATATTCACAAAATTAGTTATGTGAGCCAATTTGACAGTAAATTATATTAAAAAATATTCACAAAATTGGGGCTTCACTATTTTTCACTTAGCGTTATTTTACATCAACATTTCTATTCCTTTCATCATACACAAATGCGACATTCTTAATAGTAATACTATATATACTTCATTTTATACCGTAATATGCTCCTGTTTCATCATTTTTAGGCATTTTTTCCATTTCTCTTCTTTTTGTCTCTTCCCCGCTCATGGTTTTTCTCCTTTTGAGTTATTTATTCAGAAAACGGTCTCAAGCATATGTTTACCAGGCCCAAGGATGTGATATTTCGTGGCTCATTACACTTTGCCATGTTGTTTTCCAGAAATATTGCACTAATTTACATTACTATGAGAATACAGCTTTCTCAAAAGCCTTGCCAGCTTTTGATTTCGTAATCCTAATTTGCTTTTAACCAGTTTCACTGGCAATGCGTGACTTTGTGCTTTAAGTTCCTATAATCACTAGGGAGGCCGAATTCTTTTCCACGGATTTGTTTTCTATTTCTATTGCCTCTTGTATGAATGACACGCTCAGGTTTTTGACCACGAATGCAGCAGAAATAGTATTGCCCTTGGGGATTGGGTTTCATTCCCTAGAGATTCTGAACGTTGATTTTTTTCCAGCCGTTCTATTTATCACGAACGATTTCCCTCCTAAGTCACTTTGACTCAAGAAAGTTTTGCTCCGTCCATGCAGGGCCACTCAGGCGGAAGATCGTCAATTCAGCCCGGGTTCCTGGTGCTCTAATTACTGGAGGCTGCGCAGCCTAATCCCCTCATACATCTTCCTGCAGGCAGCCTGATTTCAAGTTCCCCAGCTCCCTAATGAACTTGGTTCCCGATTTGTCAAGTGTACCCAGCAACCGTTCAATGTTGTATCTTGTGCTCCTAGAAAAAAAAAAAATCAGCGAAACCGTTTTTATGTTTGCCTCTCTGGCCACCTCTGATTTATATGGTGCCCTTCTGGTAGGGTACCGTTTACACATTGTGATTGCAGAGCATTCTGCAATACTGGGTCAGATTCTGAAAAGGGAAGGAAGAACCAAAGTGAAGATGATATCTATGGCACACAGGGGGAGGATGGCAGGGGAGAAAACCAGGTCATAGACACGATGAGATTAAGTTAAAACAAAACTTAAGTAGTTGAAATATGTTACGGAATGGACATAAGGCCAATTTAGTTGGTTCGAAGGATATCCACCATCTAGAAATATATCTACCTTTTGCGGGCCTGATACAAAATTATAAAACAGCAACAATAATTAAGAACTGTATAAGAAATACTAAACATTGCACAAATTATCTGATTTTTAAAAAACGGCCAAGAGACTAACACACATGGAAAAAAATGCTCAACATCACTCATCGTCAGGGAACTACAAATCAAAACCACGATGAGATACCACCTCACTCCTGTCAGAATGGCCAAAATTAACAACTCGTGCAATGACAGATGTTGGCGAGGATGCGGAGAAAGAGGATTCTTTCGCATTTCTGGTGAAAATGCAAACTGGTGCAGCCACTCAGGAGAACAGTATGGAGATTCCTCAAAAAATTAAAAACAGAGCTACCCTACAACCCAGCAATTGCACTACTAGGTATTTATCCAAGGGATACAGGTGTGCTGTTTCGAAAGGGCACATGGACCCCAACATTCATAGCAGCACTTTCAACAATAGCCAAAGTATGGGAAGAGCCCAAACGTCCATCGACAGATGAATGGATAAAAAAGATGTGGTATATACATACAATGGAGCATTACTCAGCAATCAAAAAGAACGAAATCTTGCCATTTGCAACTATGTGGATGGAACTAGAGGGTATCATGCTAAGTGAAATTAGTTGGTCAGAGATAAATAAATATCATATGACTTCCCTCACATGAGGAATTTAAGATACAAAACCGATGAACAGAAGAGAAGAGAAGCAAAAATAAAATACAAACAGGGAGGGGACAAAACATAAGAGACTATTAAATACAGAGAACAGAGGGTTGCTGGAGGGGTTTTGGGAGGAGGGATTGGCTAAATGGGCAAGGGGCATTAGGGAGGACACTTGTTGGGATGAGCACTGGGTGTTATACGTAGGGGATGAATCACTGGAATCTACTCCTGAAATCATTGTTGCACTATATGCTAACTTGGATGTAAATTAAAAAATTAATCAATTTAATAATTTAAAAATGTCCCAAAGATTTCTATTTAAAAATTTTATTGTCGTCCATCCGTTGGCTTTTTTTTTTTTTTTTTTGCCTATCCAATGGATCCCAAGGTGGGAAAGAAGGCATCTCAGCACGCTTCCTCTCCCACTCAGTTCTTTCTCACCACAAGCTTAGATTATGCAACCACGCACTGATGCCTTCCCCCATGTCTCCATCCCCACTCCCCACCCTCCTAACCCGGCTAACTCCTGGCCACAACTTTGGGTCTCTGGAGAGACTGGAAGATGATAGAGAAGCTACTCTCAAGAGCTACGTATCTAACTGGTGAGGGGAAGGGGCATTTCTCCTTTGTGGTAGCACAACCACATTGTAGTTCCAAAGTCTGGGTGCCAAGGAGTCACCATTATTATTATTACTGTTATTATTAACACTTATGAAACACTTAGAATGTGCTGGCACCTAAGATAAGCACTTAAATACCTTATCTCTTTTAATTTTCACCAACACTGTTATCCCATTTGACAGATGGGGCAAAGTGACATTTAAAAGCCTGGCCAAGATCACCCAGCTGGTGATGACAGACAGGACCAACACTCTCTAACATCCTGCCTCTCATACTATGGGTATATGTCTTGACTTATATTACCTATAGTACAGGAATGTGTCTTGTTTGTAATAAATTATAACTTTTGCCACAAGCGTGCTATTTTTAACTATAAAAAAAGCAACAACACAGTTTAATCTCATCCCCTAGTTAAGAGCTGACTACTCCTACCAGGCCAATGCAAAAAGCCCCAAACTGTGATTTCCCAGGCAAACAGCAGCAAGCACCTTACCCTCTCCTGTTCTTTTCTAATAATTCCACATGCAAGCTGTGTTCCTTTCAACACTGGTAAAATATTTGAGAGGAGGAGGAAGACAAGAGGGGAGGGATCCCAGCATGGAAGTCGAGAGGCCTGTGTTTTTTACCAGCTTTTACCACTAACTCATCTCTTTGGACCAGAAGTTCCTCATGGGCAAAGGAAACCCATGGTTGATATGGTTTCTAACAGCCTCTCTGGCTTTACATGTCTAACAACTTAAGAAGCCTGGTGGTGTCACCATACTCGTGGCTACAGGTGTAGACACAACACCCCCTACCGGCAGCCTCTTGGCAGTGAGGTCATGGTCACTGGCTCAACACTCAGCCTGCTGGTCCTTGCGGGGGTTGGGGGGGTGGGGGGGTGTGTGTGCCCAGCTGTGGGGGCTGTGGGAGAGGGCGGCAAAGGGGGAAGTGATTCAGGCATGCCCCAACTCGCCTAGCTCTGTTCGAAAGTGTATACTGCCATGTGTTTGCTGAAAGAAATGTGCTTAAGATTCCGATGGATAAAGGTATTAAAGAGGAGAGGAGGATTACAGAATACGTTAGGGGAGAGTCAGACAGTGGGGGCGGGGGCAGGTGTCAAGGTTTGCACTTAGCTTTTTTGATCATGAAAAGCTGCAATTTAAAAAAACGCATTTCAGGGGCGCCTGGGTGGCTCAGTCGGTTAGGCGGCCGACTTCAGCTCAGGTCATGATCTCACAGTCTGTGAGTTCGAGCCCCGCGTCGGGCTCTGTGCCGATGGCTCAGAGCCTGGAGCCTGCTTCAGAATCTGCATCTGCCTCTCTCTCTCTCTGCCCTTCCCCTGCTCACACTCTGTCTCTCAAAAATAAATAAACGTTAAAAAAAATTTATAAAAAAAAAGCATATTAAAAAAAAACGCGTTTCTTTTAAAGTAAGGAACAGTCTCTTAAAGGCAGGCATATATCCATTCTCTGAAAGTGAAAAAGAAGTTCTATGGATTTTGTGTGTTCTTTAAAATATAAGGCAGGTAGAGGTTCTGTACTTCCCCCCAAGGGTGCTTCTCAGTGTCAGCTGGGCGCCGTGCGGCCTGCTCACCAGCCCCGAGCACTTCACTTCTCAGCAAAGCGACCTGCCCTTTCCGTGTCATCGGCCTCTGCTCCCTTCCTCCTGGGGCATCTGACGGGAAGCACAGGCCCCTTTCATTTAGACTCTAGATAAACACACACAACACACTGACATTTCAAGGCTTTAGAAATGGTTTTAAAAACTGAAAATCCGGAGCATTGAATCTGCAGCCTGCAGCACGGCAATGGGACAACCGACCGCCTGGGTCCCCCAGCTTCTCCCGTTCGCCTCTTCCTGAAGCCTCACACCTGAGGACGGGGCTGTTAGCCAGTACCCCGCACCTCTCCTGGGACTCACCTTCCCTATGAGCACCTGAGAGGAGAGGAAGGATGGAGAGGGGTGGGAAATGTGTGCAGGGGGCAGGTGGGACAGGAGGAATCCAATCTTCGGTAAAGTCCGTTTTCACATTAAGTTCCAGAAGGTCTCGCCCCCAATTCACGCAGAGATACTGACGGCTCCTACCCTCATGAATTGAAAAACCGGCCTGGCCTGTCCTCTACACCAAGGGCTCCTAGTTCCCAGCCTGTGGTCCATTCCCCTGGGATGCTTCCCCAAAGCTCCCCTCAGTTGCCTCTGCTTTCTTCCCCTGGCTCTTACCTCCTGGATCTTTTCCCTTCCTTTCCATCCTTCCAAATACAAGCCCATCAAACCAACAAAGACTCATTTTAATCCCTCCCCTAACCCTCCACTCCACATCTGCTCGGGCTGGCAGAGACAGAAAGCCCTGCAGTGAACCGGGGAGAGCCAAGGACTGTAAATGCTAATGGCAGAGTCTTTTCTTCCCACCCATTGAGTCTAGGCTGGTCTTGCGGTTTTGCTTTGGCCAACAAAATGTAGGATAGTGATTCTGTGTGATTTCCAGAGCTGAGGCCTCCAGAGGCCTGATAGCTTCTGCTCTGGTCTCTTGAAATGTTGCCCAGATCACCATGAAAAGAAGCTTGTTTAGCCTACCAGATAATGAGAAGCCATGAGAACAAGGCCCGAGGCATCCAGCCACCAGTCAGCACTAAATGCCAGCCCTGGGAGGGATGGCTGACCCTGCAGCTCAGTGCAGCCGCAGAAGCACGCCCTGGTGAAACCAGCGGACGAGTGGCCCAGCCAGCCCACAGAAGCACGAGAAATGACATCTCGGCGTCGTTTTAAACCACTCGGTTTCAGGGTGCTACGCAGCGCTAGACAACTGAATGCACTTCGCCTTCTTCCCTCTTGTTTATGGGATAAGATACTGGAATGGGATTCTCTCTGCTTCTGTTTTGGCTGAGGCACCAATATGATAGGTATCAGATACCCGCCTGAGTGCGGAGCAAGCCCCCTTTTCCGGAATTCCCAAAGGACATTTTGAGACCTGGCTCCTTCCATCTTGGATGCCTCGTGCCTCAGCCAGATGAAGGATATGAAAAGGGGTCAGAGGGTGGTGTGGTGGGAGACATAGATAAAGAGCTTTTTTCGGAAAGAGCTGTGAATGAGCTGTGAGTGTCCCCTTAACACCCTGAGGAAAGAGGGCTAGAACTGCATTTCCTTCATCGCAAGCCCGGTGAGGCAGCCTTACGTGGACCACCTGGAGTATCTTGAAACACAGTCAGGAAATAGCACACATGGTGGGTCCCAGCTTTGTGCTTTTGACACTGAGAGTGGGCTGTGCCAGTGGGGCGGAGGGGCATGGGTGACCGGTCTGGTTTTGTGGGGTATCTTGGGTAAAGCATGTCCTATGGACCAACTGTGGTCACTCAGAAGAGAGCTGGCATGTGGTCAGCTTGGGTGCTGTCTCATAGGACCGCCTGGAGGGGCAGAGAGATGCCAGCAGCAGGAAGTGGGAAGTGGGCATTGGATGGCTAGGGACTTAGAAAGAAACCAGAGGGACCTCCTAGAATAAAGATACATCTTCACATGCCCCAAGAACTGTAAGAGAGGGATGGCCAAGAGTGGGGGTTTCTGAAGAACCCACCACAACAGCCAGCAAGGGAAAGGGTCCACATCAAACACCGGCCAGGCTTGGAGAGTGGGGCACCCATCTTGCTAATTCCCTTGTCCCAAACTCCCTACCTGCCACCCAATCCTGGAGGTTAAGAAACTAGCTACCAAACTGAGAACTGCAGGCAGGAGAAAAACATATGGCAGAGACGGTAGAGAGGCCGCCGGCTACCCACCCACCCTTCCCATGCCAGCCCCCCCCCAACCTGATGCGGGTTATAGACGGCGAAGGGGAGGGGAGTTGACATTAAATCAGGTTCAAAGGCTTCATCCTCATCGCAGGCTGGAATTCTGATTTCTGACTTGGGACAGAGTTCAACTTAAAATGACACAAGCCCTATTTCCTAAGAATGAGTTGAAAAGTTGGGGCGCCCGGGTGGCTCAGTTGCTTAAGCGTCCGACTTCAGCTCAGGTCATGATCTCTCGGCCTGTGGGTTCGAGCCCCCTGTCAGGCTCTGTCCTGACAGCTCAGAGCCTGGAGCCTGCTTTGGATTCTTCGTCTCCCTCTCTCTCTGCCTCTCCCCTGCTCATGCTCTGTCTCTCTCTCTCTATCAAAAATAAATGTTAAAAAAAAATTTTAAAGTCTGAGTTGAAAAGTCATAAGCCTGCTGAGTTTTCACATCGAACTTCCCTTATAAATAAAATTTAAAAGGGCAATGGGGGGAGGGTGAAAATACTATTTTGATTACCTCGTTAATTGTATTTGTTAGACATGCTAATTACATTTATTCTGTCTGTTTACCACTTCTCGGGAACAGTTTCTAAGGGACAAAAAAGTTGTCTTTGTGCAGTTCTCTTTTTCCCAGTTACCCATATTTCTCTTTGACCACATTATCCTCCTACTCACACAAACTATGTGGGCTTATAACTTATCTCATCGTGTGATTACATGTATCTAGGTCCAGAAAGTCCCTAGCTGCTCATTGGTTAGGACAGAGAAGACATTGAGACTATAAACTTGGAAACGGGTCTCTCCAGGTGCTTAAGGCTTTGGCAGGTTTTATCCCCATGACCGTGCGGGGAGGTCAGCACAGGTGGCTACTGGCGTGAGGCCAGCCTCGCTTGTCCAGAATGCAGGACTTCATCTGGCTACTTGCCTAAAAGCTTTCAAAGACTGAAATCTGTAGTTGAGTTTTTGGACTTCGTGCCGGGAAGCTGAAATCCAATAGGGAAGATGGGTTGGCAGAACCTATGTCTGAGCTTTCAGCAAGTAAATTTTTATAAATAAAAGATACAATCAATTATTCAGCGTAACCAAACATGCTTGAAAAATTTAGGTATCACTTGCTAGATCTCAAGAAATTAATGCATAATCATAGACGTGCATAATGCATGAAAACATGGCCCCGCTGGATACCATCTTAGGAGGGAGACTGGCTGGGCTGAGAGGGAAAGGGATCACATTTCAATCAATTATTTGCAGGGGACGCACCACATTTATTCAAGTAGTGTAATAGACTTCAGGTGGGAAAGGAGCGTTGATTTCTTTTTTCACAAATATGCGAGTCGACGAGGACACGTACTGATGAAGAAAAGGGTGCCGGGCTCTCTTTCTGACCACGGAACAGATGGTGCTCGGTGCCATGGAAGTTCAAAACCTTGCTCAGTGCTGGGAATCACCACCCCGGGGAGAAACCTGCAGGCTGTCCTACAAAAGACGTCACGGCCTGGACCTTGAAGATTTTGTCAAGGTTCAGGGCACAGTCTTCAGCCTCACTGGCCCGGACTCTGATCCAGTGACTCCATTCTTAAGACCCATTTCTTGGCAGATTCGCATTATCCAGCCTCACGGCCTAATCCAGAAAGACAATTTACTAATTCATAAGGATACTCAAGGTCCACAAAATCAATGCATTCTTCCCCGGCAGCCAGACCTCTGTCAGGCTCCAAATCCTAAGCACTGGGTTGCTGGGTGAGCATGGCACCGGAACCAGGGGAGACATGAATGGAACGTTTCAAGTACCTGGCCAGAGCAGCCTGATGCGTCCATCTCACAACAAGGGAGGTCCAGCCAAGACTTTTCAAACTTTACACCATCAGAATTGTAAAAGCATTTTGCGAGCCACTCCCGGACACCATTCAAAAAACAAAACAACAGGGGCGCCTGGGTGGCTCCGTCGGTTAAGCATCCGACTTCGGCTCAGGTCACGATCTCGTGATTTGTGAGTTCGAGCCCCGCATCGGGCTCTGTACTGACAGCTCAGAGCCTGGAGCCTGCTTCAGATTCTGTGTCTCCCTCTCTCTCTGCCCCTTCCCTGCTCCTGCTCTGTCTCTCATCTCAAAAATAAATGGACATTAAAAAAATCTTTAAAAAATTAAAAAAAAACACAACAAAGGTGACTGGATGGCTCAGTCGGTTAAGCATCTGACTCTTGGGGGGGCGCCTGGGTGGCTCAGTCGGTTAAGTGGCCAGCTTCAGCTCAGGTCATGATCTCACATGTGTGAGTTCGAGCCCCACATCGGGCTCTGTCCTGATGGCTCATCGGAGCCTGGAGCCTGCTTCGGATTCTGTGTCTGCCTCTCTCTCTGCCCTTCCCCTGCTCACGCTCTGTCTCTGTCTCTCAGAAATAAATAAACGTTAAAAAAAATAATAAAATTTAAAAAAAAAAAGCAACTGACTCTTGGTTCAGCTCAGGTCACAATCTCGTGGTTTCATGGGTTCGAGCCCTGCATGGGGCTCTGCACTGACAGTGTGAAGCTTGCTTGTGATTCTCTCTCTTCCTCTCTCTGTCTGCCCCTCCCCTACTTGCACTATGTCTGTCTCTCTCAAAATACACAAATTAATTAAAAAATAAAATAATAAAACATAGAGTAGAATAGAAAGTATCAGAGAGTCTTGCATATAACTGAGACAAGTAAGAGGCAGTGCAAAGTGGTGGGTACGAGGGTAGACACTAAATACAGGCTCCTTGGGATCAAATACCAGCCAAGGGCAAGTTGCTGAATCTATGCTTCAGTTTGTTTGCAAAATGGGAATGATAACAGTACATATCTCCTAAGGGTATTGTGCAAATTAAATGACTTAATACCGACAAAGGGCATAGAACTATGCCTGGCTATATGAGTTTTCATTACTAGTAAGAATTGCTTTGTGAAACTATTGCCCACAAGCTGAGAGACCAGAATCGAGTTCCTATGACAACTGGAGTCAGACGTGCTGAGCAGTGCACGAGGGGAATGGGGGAAAGGAGTGTTTTCCATTGTATTGGAATCAGAACTTTATGGAAGCAACGCCAATGGAGGGAAATGAGAACTGGAGGCAATTATCCAAAAGGATATCTCAGATGACCAGGCTAGAGCTCTCTTTAACCTGAGGAGTACTTTTCAGTGAATTAAGATGAAAGTGCTTTTGTGGCATTGAGATGCTATAAATACCTCTCTCCCAGAGAGACCTCTCATTCTCTGCTGTACACTTTGCCTTTTTTCTTGTCTTTTGGCTTTCGTCTGAGCCCATGATAACATATTTGGGTCCACTAGAATGGACCATCAAGTTTAAATTTAAACTTGAACTTGAATCTCCTCTCTTCAGATCAATCAGAATTTGCATCTTCGGGTTTTTTTTTTAATTTTTTTCTTATTTTTAATGTTTATTTTTGAGACAGAGAGAGACAGAGCATGAGTGGGGGAGGGGCAGAGAGAGCGGGAGACACAGAATCCGAAGCAGGCTCCAGGCTCTGAGCTGTCGGCACAGAGCCCGACTCAGGGCTCGAACTCACAGACCGCGAGATCATGACCTGAGATGAAGTCGGACGCTCAACTGACTGAGCCACCCAGGCGCCCCTGCATCTTCGTTTTTAAGAGTATCAGCTATGCCAACTAATGAGTCCACTCTATACCACAAGTCCTCCTTTCATATATTTTTTCATGGTCCACAGAAATCTGGACAAACAAAAGGTGACTGGTAAGGTAGAGGCAAGAGACTAAAATATATTTCAAGAAGAAAAGAAATCGTTGAGGAAGAGAGGACACAGGAAATGGGGAAGAGTTAATAATATCCAAATAGAAGAATAGTTATGATATTTACCACAGACCGAGCACCTACCACCTGCCCAGCACAATGCTAAGCACTTCGTAACCATGAATCGTACTGTCACAATGACTCAGAAAGGTTAGGGATCCTATTTACAACTACAGGTGAGGAGAAGGGCAAGGACCGTCCGAGACTCACTGCATCCAAACTTGGACTCTCCGACTCAGGCTCTTCGCTTACGCACTGCTGCGAGGGTTTCAGAACCAGACGCACTGGGCCTGCATCGGCTGTACCACTCACGAGCTATTTAATTTCTCCAAAGCTCACTTAATTTCCTCTTCCATAAAACGGGGGTGATGACACTAGCTTCCTCACAGGATTTCGTGAAAATTAAATGAGACGGTTATTCAAGTATTTAACATCGTGGCTGGCACACAGTACATGTTCGCATAGATGCCAATGATCATTATTGTCATGCCAGCCCTTGCAAGGCTGCCTGTAATTGCAAACATTAAATATGGATGATCAGTGGACCGGGCCGGCCAACAATGTGCCATTTGGCCAACTGCCTTTGGACCCGTCTCTCTAAAGGCATTTCCCGTGGCACCTCGTTCCTGCCACTGGCACAAGGAGGAAACAAGTCACCACTGAGGGCAAAGGCGTGGAGTAGCTGGGTAAAATAAGGAAGCCAGCGGGGCGCCTGGGTGGCTCAGTCGGTTAAGCGGCTGACTTCAGCTCAGGTCATGATCTCACGGTTCGTGAGTTCGAGCCCTGCGTCGGGCTCTGTGCTGACAGCTCAGACCTGGAGCCTGCTTCCGCTTCTGTCTCTCTCTCTCTCTGTTCCTCCCCGACTCGTGCTCTGTCTCTGTCTCTCAAAAATAAACAAACGTTTAAAAAAATTAAAAAAGAAAAAAAAAAGGAAGCCAACACCCATCTGAAAGGTTCTGTTTCCGGCCTACGGAATCATGAAGAGAAAGGAGGAGCTGCTATTGAAGACCACCGTGGAGCTAGCCTCGTAAAAGACAAATCCAATAAACTGTGGAAGGCAGGAAGATACCACTGGGGGAAAAACAACTTCCTTGGGGATTTGAGGGGAAGCTCTTGCTCATGTTACCGTGCGAAGGAGTAGTCCCACGGAAGAAGTAAACGATTAGAGTTGGGAAGAATTTAATCAGTTTCTCAAGCCCATTTTAACCTAAAGGGGAAGGATGTGATTTCCAAAGTCTTAAATGGGAAACTGAATTCCGACAGAATCAAACTAGGGGAAGAGAAAAGATGAGAAGGACTCGTTCGCTTTCCAGAAATCAAAAAGGAAACACTTGCTGTGGGAGAAGTGCCCAAGTTCAGGTTTAAGGGCTAATTGGACTCCGCCGACGCAGGGCATGGGGAGGGAGTGGGGGTAAGAGGGCATAAAGATGGACCTTCATTACCTCCTCTGCAGCGAGCGGATCGGCTAGACGGCGACATCAGATTCAGCTGTGTTCATTTCTGCTTTGCCAGGCCAAGGATGCCAGGATTTTAAATGTAAGTTTAAATAACCAATAGGCAATGATATTTATTTTTACTACCTGCCTGTCTGAGAATTAACACATCTGCTGAAATCTGTGAGGTACATGAGCAAAAAAGTTGCAAGGCATCTTAATTATTATCCCAGCGATGTGGATTTTAGACATGTGTTCTTGAGTCTGCAGATGGCTGATATAATACATACTGTGACACTGCCATAGAGGGTCTCAAACAACTCCAAGACCCCAGAAACAGCGCAAGTGAGTTTACAGAGGTTAGTGGGAGAAGAAACCAAAACAGGAAGAAACAAAAAGAATTCAGTGTGCTAACTTTATCACTAGACGGCAGAAGGGGCAAGTAGAGGGCAGCCGGTCATGTGTTCAGTGAACAACACTCTGCGGTGGAAAAGGGCAGAAGGAAGGGACAGCAGTAGCTTCTGTCATTATCAGCACCATCGTCAGTAAGTATTATTCGCTACAGTGTATGTGTCACTGAAGGACACAGTTTTCAAGAAGCTCAGGGTCCATCTAAGGAAACAAAACACCTACATAAACAGGAGAGTAAGTAACAATGCTTAGAAGCTGCTGAGTATATTCATGTTACAAAAACATATACTCAACTTGCTGGGCACAAACCAGCAGGTGAGGCTAGACTCAGAGGAGAAGCCCCAAATGCTAACAGGATACACTGACGGTCCTTCTAAGCCATCCAACCATGCCGCAGACCCATGCTTAACAGGAGAGCTGTGATGTTAACATATTAGGAATCACTGCCCGAGAACACATTAGACGATTGCCTTATGGGCTGTTTAAAACTGTCCATTTTAGGGCTGCCTGGGTGGCTTAGTTGGTTATGCATCCGACTTCAGCTCAGGTCACGATCTTGGGTTCGTGAGTTCGAGCCCCGCGTCGGGCTCTGTGCTGACAGCTCAGAGACTGGAGCCTGCTTCGGATTCTGTGTCTCCCTCTCTCTCTGCCCCTCCCCTGCTCGCAGTCTGTCTGTCTGTCTCTCTTTCTCTGTCTCTCAAAAATAAATAAACATTAAAATTTTTTCAATTGTTCATTTTAGCCTCATGCGGATTTGGGAGTTCCTCATCTAAAATGACTTTAGGTTTTACACCCTAAGCATATTTTATGTTTATTTAAGAAGGCAGCAAGTAGAATGGCTTAAGAGTAAGGACTCGGGAATCAGATTTCCTGGGTTCAAACCCCAGTTGTACACTTACTAGCTGTGTAAGTGTGGCAAGTTACTTCTCTCAGCCTTGGTTTCCTCATCTGTCCGTGGAGTAACAGCAGGAGGTGCCTCATATAGTCATAGTGAGGGTTACATAAAATAGTCCATAAGGTACGCAGGTCAGCGATGGCACGCAGCCCACAAAAATGTTTTCTTTCATTGTTATTGAGGTGGCTGAGAGCCAGAGTTGGTGCGTGATGGCACCGAGAAGGGGCCAGGTCCCTGCACAACTGTGGGCTCCCACACCGATACCTCTAAGCCCCACCTCCCCATTCTCTGTGTTTAAAGGCAGGTGTGTGCACAGAGACAAGGAAGAGGCATGGAACAGTCTGAGGGAGTATCACTTGAGGAAATATTATATCCAATATACCTGCTTAAAAATTACTGGTTCTGGGCGCCTGGGTGGCTCAGTCAGTTAAGCATCCGATTCTTGATCTTGGCTCAGGTCAGTGAGATCAAGCCCCACACTGGGCTCCATGCTTAGGCATAGAACCTGCTTAAGATTCTCTCTCTTCCCCCTCCCTCTGCCCCTCCCCTCCCTCAAAAAAAAAATTACTGGTTCATATACACAAGAGGTGATAGAAAGAAATTTGAAATTGGAAGCAAATAAGCACACTTTGTGAGGATTGAGAATGTGATAGGCACGATGGGTGAGAATGTTCCCTGAAGCCAATAAAATTACTTCTGGAAAAACGTTGTTAAAGATGCAGGGAAGTCGTGAAGGGCCCTCTGAGTTTCAGAGAATAGCCTTCTTTCCGCCCGCTGCCAGAGAACTGCTTGTAGCGAACGAGTTGTGAAATCAAAAGGCTGTTAATTAAGTCTGTTTTAAGAAAAATTATTGCGGGCGAAGAAGAGAAAAGGTCTGGGGGGGGGGACAGGCAGGGAGGTTCAGAAGCCCATGTTACACACGGCGCTGATCTCGTGCGTCAGGCTCAAGTGCTATTATCAGCCAAGGGCTCTGTGGTCTGAGTTCTTCTAAAGCTCTGCAGCAAATACCAAAGAATATCCCTTCCCCAGAGCTGCCCAGCCGTGGGAAAACGTGCGCGGACAGCAGGCCTGGGCCCGGGTCTGCGTCTCTGCGTCTCTGTTACGCGGTCTCGGCTCTGTACCCTCCTCCTTCCCCTGCAGGCACTCAGTCATCACTGCCACTACTGGTCTCCCACGCCAGTCTTCAAACTTCAGGAGAACAGGGAATAGGTCTGTGTTTGTTTTCCGTAGCATCGTAATTGCTTAGCAAAGAGCAGTGTAAGCATATACCATAAAGCATATAATAAGCCTGCAAGAATAAATACCTGTGGAATCAATGCATAAGCAGATGAACAAATGTGTGAGGGAGAACAGTAGCTTGAGGACTGAACACCTGCATTCTACTCTTTATAGGGATGTTTCCGGGGCTCCTGGGTGGCTCCGACCGTTAAGTGTGTGACTCTTGATTTTGGTTCAGGTCGTGATCTCACAGTTTGGGAGATCGAAACTCGCATGGGGCTCTGCACTGACAGCATGGAGCCTGCTTGGCTCTCTCTCTCCCTCTCTGTCTGCCCCTCCCCTGTTTTCTCTCTCTCTCAAATAAATAAACTTAAAAAATATATTTTATGGGAATGTTTACTTTGGGTCTGATTATTGGTATTGCTTTAAGTATTTCTGTTATATCTCAACTAAATCTTTGAGTGTCAGAGGACTGAAGAAAACCAGATCCTATGAGCATCAGTCAGGGAGGTAACTTCTCTATATATGCAATTTTCAAGTTATGAATGTCTGCCTCAGAGCACAAGGGTTAGCCAGATAAACCTTTTGAATTTCTATTCTAAAAGGAAACCAATTAGATTAGCCAAAAAGTATCTTTCAAAACCATTTAATAGGTCAAAATGTTTTAAACAATCTCATTAGCAAATGATAACTATTCATGCTTTTTATTATAATGACATTTCTTGTTAATGGAAAAACCGTAATAAAGTATATGTGTCCAGGGGCACCTGGGTGGCTCAGTCGGTTAAGCATCTGACTTCAGCTAAGGTCATGATCTCACTGCTTGTGAGTCCCAGCCCTGCATTGGGGTCTGTGCTGATAGCTCGGAGCCTGAAGCCTGCTTCAGATTCTGTGTCTCCCTTTCTCTCTGCCCCTCCCCTGCTCACGCTCTGTCTCTCTCTGCCTCTCAAAAATGAATAAACATTAAAAAAACAATTAAAAAAGTAAGTATGTGTGTATGTATACATGTACATATACATACATATACACGTATACACACACACATATGCATATTTCCCATTTCCTGGCGTTAGTCCCACCCAGGAAAACCCAACCTACTGGCACATTTGGTTATAACGAGGCACTGTAATTCACCTGCTGGCAGCTCCTTTTATTGCTTACATAGTGTTTTCACAGGGATGGCAAATACACAGACCGTGTGACCCCAGGCCCCTGCTGTAAGTCCATGTTAAACACTGCTAATCCAGGATGGCGCTTTCTCTCTGAGTCTAGACACTGCCTCTGAATTGTTTTCCATACGGTATCCTTGCCAGCCGCTACAAATCAATTAATGTTGGAATACAAGATAAAACATCTTTGCCTCCTCAGCCTACAAGTATACATTCTAAAGCATTTAATAAGACATTCGCATCAAGCATGCACACAAAGTCACTAAATAATACTAGCCCTTATTTGTGGGATGTATTCTGATTTTCTCTTCTATTTGATTTTGCAAAATGCCGTTTACAATGTACTGATTTTATAATCTACATAAAATCTGCTCTAAAGGACTACCTTTGCAACTTTCAAATTTTGAGGTCATGGCAAACAACACGAGGAAGCTGGATTAGCTTTCTCAGGTGGAGAGCGCACTGGGCTGTTGTACCCATGAGCTCATGCCCCACTGGGCCCCACCAGCTCTGAGGTTCTGAACCATCAGTGAATGCCTAACTCTAGACAGTCACCTCAACAGGGCCCATTCTTGGCATGGGCCGGATGGGACAGGGGCCAAATCCCTTTTTCTTTTAGAACAAATAATTTAAAATAGCCATCCTGCCACAGTGGGTCAGAAAGTCACTCACACCACATGAAAGACAATACTACCTGGGAGAAATCTCACTGTTGACTGCTCGGTTCCCAAAAAACTACCCGGACTATTTTCGGTTTGCTGAAATCACATTGTGTTCTCTCTGCCTGGCTAATTCCCACTTCTTTCTCTAGATTGGAAAAGTGGAAAATGTCTTCATTAGAGAAACAGTCTTTTTCCCTAAACCACAAGTTGGAGGAACCGCTAAAAACAGGACAATGACAAAATCCTGGACCGTGGATTTTCGCAAGAGTACTCCTCTGCTAGAGACTCGTTCTAAAGCAAAAGAAATCCCCATAATTATGTGGGCAGGGGACCCGCCACCACAAGGTCTGAAGTATCGAATCGTAATTAAATATAATATTAACCCAGAGGAATCTGTTCATGTTTGGCAATTGGTAGTCCTATAAAAATTAGAAGAAAAAAAACCCAGAAAACAGAATGCAAGCAACATCTCTCTAAGGCTGACTTTGACTTTAAAACATATAGGTAACTGTGCAGAAGTCAGGCAGAATCTTTTTTTTTTTTAATTTTTAAAGTTTATTTATTTATTTTGAGAGAAGGGGGGAGAGGAACCCCAAGCAGGCTGTGCACTATCAGCACAGAGCTGATGTGTGGCTTGAACCCACAAACCACACGGTGAGCTCATGACCTGAGCCAAAACCAAGAGTCAGACCTTTAACCAACTGAGCCACCCAGGGGCCCCTGTCAGGCAGAATCTTGCAACTCCAGGATGGTGTCTATGGCTCACAGCAAGGCTGGAGAGGTGGGGAGGGGGATGAGGTAGGAAGGAGAGAGCCTTTTAAAAGCAGCCAGCTGAAATGATCTGCCCAAGAAAGGCAAACTTTTATTTCTGCTCCTAGGTTCAGATGATTTGAAGCCCAGCATAAACCAAAAGCTGTCACTATAAATCAAGAATAATTGGAGCAAATGGCTGCTTAGCACAGGAAAACGATAGGGCTGAGGAGATGGAAGCTTTGGGCCTTTGAGTGCTGAAAAGCAAGAGCTTCGCCTTAAATCCCAGCTGAATAAAAACTGCCTCTTCTCATCTCTCCACCAAACTGCAGAAGCCTCCACGTTTGTTGCCCTTTGATCTTCCCAACCCCTAAGATTCATCCAACATAGAACATTCACGCTGTGAGCACTCCTGCATCTTTCTCTCTCACACATACACACACACACAAGCAGGGAGCCACCTCTCTCTTCCCTTTCCTCCCTAAATACACCTGCTCCAGTGTTGAAAACGGACAGGATTGAACTCTACCACCAAATACCGAGTCACATTTTCCCAAAGACGATGTCACTTTGCCCCAGTGACAAAAGGGAACTCTTCCCCGCTACCATCAAAATGTCTCTTTCACTTCTGCCTTCTCCGCTCCACAAAAAAATAAGAACCCCTATACTGTCAGAGCTGCAAAGAACCTGAAGACCCCCTGGGCCTTTACCACCCAGCGGGTGGACGGGGGATGAGCACCGGCTGCCTCACCTGGGACCCGCTGGAGGGGCAGAGCCTCTGGCCCCACTGGAGCCTGCAGAATCAGAGTGCGCCTGCAACAAGATCCCACGAGACTCACGAGCACACTCTGGTGGAAGAGACGCTGGTCTAGGTGGCACTTCTCAGGCCTGGCTGCCCGTGAGAATCACCTGGGGAACTTCAAAAGCACCCAGTCAGGCCCCCCTCACCTGAGAGCAAACCGATCCGCAGTGTCAGGAGGCCGATGTGGTTAAAGGCTCCCAGAGGTTCTGTCGTGCAGCCGGAGCTGAGTGGCACTACTCCTGTCCAACTCTGCCATCTTGCAGATGAAGACACAGAATCGCGCAGTGGCCAAGGTGACAGAGTAAGCTAGCGGTAGGGCTGAATTCAAATCTACCAAGCCATTTGCCCTACGGTTCCTCAAGAGGATGGACTCCCACAGTGGGTGTGTCTCCTTCCTGTGCCCTCTGGAGTCTGGCTCTTCTTGGGCCGAGTGACGTGCGAAGAAGGCTACATTCACAGAGGGTCATCCAAATTACTCTCTTTTGAGCCATCCTCTCTACTCTCGGCAAAATCATTCACTCTCGCCTGGAGTACAGCTACAGAAAACCACATAACCATTAGATTTCTATTTGACCTGCCACACGTGTGTGAGAAACATCCATATTTGCCCACCCCCCTCCCAGCTGGCTCGCTCTTTTCCCTCACTCCGGCAAAGGAGCCAGCACACACCACCCTGACAGAAATCTCTGAGAAAACCCAGCTCGGAGGAATTAAAAGACAAGACAGGGCATACTCCATGTCCTCGAATCCCTGGGAAAATGCTTCTCATCAGAGGACGACTGGGGCCTGCCATCTTTGACTTAGAAAGCAGTGTGACTACCACCTGTGGGTGGAGGGCGAAAAAGTTGGTCATGAGACTGGCCGGGGCACTGCAGAGACGGGTTCTGGAAAGGCCAAATGTCTGGGTGTCCTTGCTCCTTGGGATCCTCTCACAGAGAATGCGGCTCCTCATCAAGCACAGACCAGCCTGAGAAGTGAGACCTGAGAATGGGGGCAGGCGTGAGGAATCGATTCAAAGACTCAGACTCTCCAAGGCTGGGGGCTTTTCACGTGGAAGAAAGCTTGTCTCCTTGTTTCCCAGGCATTTGAAGGCCAAAATGGACGAAGGCAAAAGGACTTACATGGAAAAATCAGAATAGATGGAGGAAGAGGAAAATGAACGAGAATTCGGAGGAAGAGAAATGTGTAGTGATTAAAAATAAATCACAAGGCTCTGCTTTTCGTTTTCTGAATCTCGATATCCTAGAAAAATGGCTGAACCTTCTGAGATAACTCAGATGCAAGGACTAGGAACGAGAAATTCATGACAATTTGAAGGTGTTCCACTGGACACTGCTGGTGACATGGTTGCTGCTGGGGAGGCTCGCTGGGGGTCTGTGGAGGGAGCGGGCTCCCCGCTGGGCTCCACTGTAGACTCACTTTCACAGAAACTGGGACTGAAGCAGTCAGCACTCCTCCCCCCACCATGGGTGCTCAGTGCTTCTACCTACGACTTCCATCCGGGCCATCGTCACGTTTTGGAATGGAGCAGGCTAAAGGAGAGAATTTCAGCTCCTTGTCTATTTTCAGGTTCCCTCTTCAATGGAGGGTAGCATCAACTAAGCTCCAAGAAGTAATTTAGAAGTAGAGCTGGTGGGAAGGGGGGAAACCCCTGCCAACCTACAAACCCGCAGAGCCTAGGAATGAAGCTTTTATTTTTAACGTTGGGCTCCGTGAGGCTGACCTATATTTCACTTCTTTTTTTTAAAGTTTTTTTTTTAATGTTTATTTTTTTGAGAGAGAGAGAGAGAAACAGAGCATGAGCAGGGGAGGCGCAGAAAGAGAGGGAGACACAGAATCCGAAGCAGGCTCCAGGCTCCGAGCTGTCAGCACAGAGCCCGACGCAGGGCCCGAACTTACGAACCGCGAGATCATGACCTGAGCTGAAGTCTGGCGCTTAACCAACTGGGCCACCCAGGCTCCCCTATTTCACTTCTTATATTGACAGACATGACAAACCTCGAAGGCCAGGACACAAATCCGAGCAGATGCTCTCTGAAGGCTTTGCACAGAGAAGCAGTAGGGGTATGAGAGCAAAATTCCACCATGGACAGAGACTGGGACTAAAACAGAAGGATCTGGAATGTCTGAGTAAGGGGTGCACTCAGGTAGACTGGAGGGAAGAACCAGATCTTAGCTTTAACTTCACAGTTTAGAAATAGGCCCATAGCCAGACTGAGCCATGCAGCTAACAAGAAAAATGGGGGGAGGGGTGGAGTTTGCACAGACTAAGTGCTCAGGAAAGGAGAAGATCAAGAGGTGAAAGAGATGAAAAGGAGTGGCCAGGACGGGGCCAGAGGGTCAACTGAATTTCCAGATTTCAGTAGGAGAACCTGTCCAACACACCACAGTCCCTTGGTCAAATAGGCAATAAAGGAGGCAATATTTTTTAGAGTTTATTTATTTATCTTGAGAGAGAGAAAGCGAGAGCAGAGGAGGAGCAGAGAGAGAGTGAGAGAGAGAGAATCCCAAGCAGGCTCTGCAGTGTCAGCTCAGAGCCCGACGCAGGGCTCCAACTCACAAACCAAGAGATCACGACCTGAGCCGAAATCAAGAGCTGGATGCTTAACAGACTGAGCCAGCCAGGCACCTCAATAAAGGAGATAATCTTAAACAGTGTGATAAAAAGGACTGCTTCACACCATCAGGTATGTTTTTTTAATGTGTCATCTCTACTCTTATTTTACTTCATATTTTATTTCTCTACTCATTTCGTGAAACCTAACCCTCTAAATCATATTTGCCTGGCCACCCTTATGATGACAGGTCTTCGAATGCGTAATACAATGTTAAATTTAATTTTATGCCTGAGACACTGAAGGTTGGCACAGCTATATTATTATTATTTTTTTTTTTTGTCAAACCTTCACATTTTAATCTGCCGTCCTGTCAGGAGACTGGAAACAGAGAGGAGTCACATCAGATTATGAGAGATTTTAGAACCTGCAGCAACAAATTATTTTTTTCTTATCAGCCTGTCATCTAAATGCAAAGCAGTATAATGATTTCAGCCCCACGGCTCAGTGGTGAGAAGTTCATTCGTGGAGGAAGGGCCTCAGCTAGACTCCACCCCTCGGAGCTCCACAGACACCTCCCGACAAACACGTGTGGCACGGACTCCAGTGCCTCTCTCTGCTCCATCAGGGATCTTCGGTCAATGGCATCACCATCCAATTGGTCATCTGGAGGCAATGGCAGTGGTGGTGGGGGCAGCGTGTCATCTAGATGCCCTCCCCTACCCCCGGGGCTCCCTCAGGAGCGTGGTGATGAAGAGAGCAGGTGACAGAGCCAGAATACCCACCTGAGTCCCAGTTTGTCCCTTGCTGGCCACGAGAATGCCCTTGGGCCAAGTACTTAGCCGCTTTGTATGTCATCATCATCTATAAAACCTCTAAGGTTGTCGTAGGAGTAAATGAGCTAAAATATGCTATACATTCAGAACCATGCTTTGCACATATGAAGCACTCGGTGTTGACTCAACCTTCCTGCTCCTCTATCCATATCCATATCCATACCCATATCCATATAAACCATCTATCATATCCATATCCACTCAATATGCACAATCTGTCAAATTCAGAATCCTCCCCACCCCCACACTCTTTCCTACTTGAAACCCTGACCACCTCTCACCTGGACTCACACAACACCTTCCTCCTGGCCTCTCATCTGTACTCGTCTGTACTCTTGCCCCCTCAAACCATCCTCCACAGAACCACCGCACTGATCCTTCTACAACACGAAACCAACCATTTCTCTCTCGCTCCCAAAACCCTTCAATGGCACCTCGACCTCCACAGGGTTGGCGAAATCCAAATTTCTTACCGTGTCACGTGAAGCACCTTCCTCATCCTACCCCTCCCCACCTTCTCTCCCATCACCTTGCCTTCCAACCCAGTTACATTGAACTGATGCTCACCTCCAATCTTGATGTCTCAAGCTTTTATGCCTTTGTCTGTGTGAATTCTTTCTGGGAAAATCCTATAGCTCCCTGTGTAGTCATCATTTCCTTCAGACAGCCTTTCCAGAACACAATCCCGAGAAAGCTCCTCATTCTGGGCTCCCGAAGCCTGGTTGCATTTCTCCTGCACCACAACCATCAAGTCATACTGAAACTTTCTGGAGCTTTAGGGCGGGACTCATCCCAAGCACCCTTATACCCTCTGCACGAACATCCAAACCCAAATCAGTTATTTTGACATGTGGTTGTTAAAAGCGTGGACTCTGGAGCCAGAGTGCTAGGCTTATATCCTGGCACCATCATGTACTGACTAACGTGACCAAGTCACTTACCTTGTAGAGTCTCATCTACAAAATGGGGGTGTGGTACTACCTCTTCACAGAGATATTATGAAGAATGAACACTATTACCACACAGTCCTTAGCTTGGCACCTGGCACATCCTAGGCACACATGTAAACTTCAGGGCAGCAAAGTCCTAACAAATAAAAAATATCAATGGAATGCAAATTAAAAAAAAAAAAGGTATGGCCGCCAGCTTCAAACACTTTTGCAATGCAGAATTCATTAATGGATAATGCCAAGAAACTCTTGGATATGATGTTCATTTGGCTGCTTCTGAGACTTTGAAAAACAAGAGAACACGGTAAGCAAGAGAAAATAGTTGAGTCAGCAGGTGGAGCCCCATTCCCAAGAGAGTGGGTTAGTGACAGCAGTCCTGTGAGGAGCAAGTGGAGACATTCTGGAAGATTCTGGAGGATAACAGGGAATCCAGAGCAAGTTGCTCACCCCTACAGAAGGCAGAGAGTGGGGGGCAGCAGGGGTGGTGGGGAGACAGTCAACGGAACCCTGGATCCACCCTCCGGTCTCTACACGAGATCAACTCGTCAGAGCCAGGCTTTGCCAAAACTCTTTCGAACAACAGTTATTGATCTGCACTTTGCCAGAGCTCCTGCTTAACCAATCTGTTTCCACGACCTCCCTGTGCCTCGGCCCCAACAGAGACAGCTGCTGCTGACAGTAATTGGAGACGATGCCCTGCCCTTCATGCCAGGAATTTAAGTGAAAACCCTCACGGCTCACTAAAATGCCACATCCCCGCGTAAATGCTGCCAAACACCATGAACGAACACCGAGTTTTTGTTTAACTGACCCCCTCACAAATCTAACGCTTGCCTGGTGTAGCATATCCTGAGGTTCTACCGCTTTTAGTAATGAGAATCCTCTGAAAAGGAAAGAGCCGGGAAAAGGGGGACACACAGATGCTGACCAACTCTCTGAAGGAGCTGAGCACCAGTCACAACTACACTTCTGAGCGAGACTCTTGGTGACCGTACTGAAAACACCAATTTCAACGACATCAGGGAAGGGACCTCACAGACTGTGACGGTGGCACAGATCAGCGTGGGAACAGGCCCCACAGGCTCCTGGTCTGAAAGACTTCAGAGTTACTGACCCACTGTATTTGTTTGCTAGGACTGCCATCCAAGTACATGGACTGGGGGCTTCGCCAACAGAAATGTACTGTCTCAGGTCTGGAGGCGAGACGCCCGAAATCAAGGTGTGGGCAGGATTTGTCTCACTGAGGGCGCTGAGGGAGACGGGGTTCCATGACTCTCCCCTAGCTCCTGGGGGCGTGCCGGCAATCTGTGGTGTTGGTCGGCACACAGAAGCGTCCTCCTTCTCTGCCTTCATCTTCATATCACGTTCTCCCTGTGTGTGTGACTAGGTCCAAATTTCCTCCTTTTATAAGTACACCAGTTATACTTGATAAGAGTCCACCATAATGACTTCATTTTAATTTGATGACCTTGTGAAGACCCCAGCTCAAATATAGTCCCATTCTGAGGCACTGGGGGGTTAGGATTTCAACATGTGAATTTATGGGGAAGCAATTCAATCCATCATATCCCCACTCTCTCTCTCCAGAGACCATTCTGAATCCCAGCAAATACATCTTGGATCAGAGTGACGGGATCTGGGTGTTGGTGCCAGGGACACTTCTTGTCGTCGGGTGGGCCCTCTTTGGTTTCCGTCAGCATTCAAGTAAACACGGTGAGAAGAACCAACACTTCTAGAGCCCCGAGCTTCACTGAGAGGGGTCCTGGTGGGCACAGAACACACCGGGTGACCCCTGCCTGGTTTTAGCCACCACAGTTACAAAGATGCCCCCGCTGTGAAACAGCAAGCATGTTACCTCACAATCATGAGGCACGCATAAGGACGTCTGCACTCATTCCGCAGTCTGACCTGACCCTCACTCCGACTGACATCTCCAACGGCTGTTTAATGAGACTGCCATTTGCCTCTCACTTCCCGACGGCACACGCTTCTCAGCGATGGCCCCGGCAGAACCCTGCTCTTTTCCTCTACACGTTCCTTGAACCTGTCTTTCATTACTTAGCCTAATTCTGCTGGTTTTTTGAGTAAGTTTTTAATTTCTTATTTTTATTTATTTATTTTTTTTTTTGCAGAGAGTGCATGGGTGAGGGAGAGGGGGCAGAGGGAGAGAGATAATCCCAAGCAGGCTCCACACTCAACGCAGAGCCTGACTCGGGGTTCAATCCCATGATCCTGGGATCATGAGCTGAGCCGAAAATCAAGAGTCGGATACTCAACCGACTGAGCCACTCAGGTTCACCTTTTTGAGTGAGTTCTTAACTGTGAGGAGAGGGAATTTAGTCCATTCTGTTCCCTTCTGCATTTCCAGCACCCACAGTAGCAACTGGTGAGTAGGAGGGTCTCAATACATGAAATCTGAATATAGAAATGAGCAGTCTTTTTTCAACTTTTTAAAAATATTTATTAAAATTTTTTTTCTGGTTAATGTTTATTTATTTTTGAGAGAAAGAGAGACAGAGTGTGAATCGGGGAGAGGTAGAGGGAGAGGGAGACACAGACACAGGCTCTGAGCTGTGAGCACAGAGCCCGACATGGGGCTCAAACCCACGAACCATGAGATCATGACCTGAGCCAAAGTCAGACACTTGATTAATCGACTGAGCCACCCAGGCGCCTCTGGAATGAACAGTCTTTTCCCTCACTAGATGAACACTTTCTCAAGGGCAGGGAGAGAGCCTTATTCACCTCTTTTTTCCTAGAGTTCCCGCCTTGGGGCTACCTCCTGTGGAGGTCCCTCCATAACAAGGAATCGGTGAATGCACGCTTCCCACTTAAGCTTTCTGCTTCTCCTCAGAATAAACTCTGACGTCAAATATAACGTATACTCTTCCTCAAACTCCCCCCCAACATTCAGCTCAAGACCATCTCTGGTGAAGACATCCCTGTCCTTCCTCCTCCCCAGAACTGGCCACTCCTTCCTGGGAGCCCCCCACTGTACTCCGAACATGCTTCTATCCTAGACCCCCTAATCACACTTGTCTCTTCTGATTAGACTGTGAGCTACTTACGGGCAAGAAGTCTCCTCTTACCCTTTTGATTAACACAGGACTTGGTGAGCTTCATTTCTTTGAAATGTGTAAACTCCTTTTCCTACTGACTCAGGCCTAAACCTCACCCTCTCCCCCGCCTCCTGCGCTGCATCCTGTCAGTCAGAATCTATTCTCCCTCAGTACCTGTGCGGGCCATCCACTCCATCCATGCCTCCACTCGTCCCTTTTTGTTCCATTCCCGCACCCTCCATCCTAACCCCTGAAGCAGTTCCCAATCCAATCTTTCTGCCTCTTCCTTCCCTCCTTCAAACCGGCCTGTACGCGGCTCCCAGATTAAGAATCCTGCAGCATTAACTTTGCAAAACACAATAACCCCCTTGCTCTAAAACCTTTGACCATCCCTCACCACCTACATGATAAAGTCTAAACTCTGCTATGCCCCCTCAGAATCCTGACAACCTGAGCCCCCGACGCTCTCTTGTCAATTTTATTTTCCACTCTCCTCACAGAGAGAGTTGCTTTCCCTGAGTAACCACCCACGGTCCCTCCTGTCTCAGCACTTGGCACTCCCGCCGCTCTCCTCGCCCATTTGTTTTCAAGATCCTCCCTGTGACCCCTGCCCTGCCCTTCATTCGGGCCCAGATCAAGTCCCTCCCCCGTCCCTGAGCCTCTCGGTGATCACCCCAGCCCCGATCCCGGAAGAAGGGCTGCCCTTTTGAGTTCCTGTGAAGCTTGTCACCTGCACCACTGATTTGAAGCCCACGCCAGCTTGCATTACCATTTATTCTTGTCATGCCCGTGTTCATCATTCCATTTGGACCGCAGGCCTCCCAAGGGGCAGGACCTTTGCCTGTTTTCGCTCCTTTTCCTATTTCCAAAACCTAACACGGTGCTCGAAGCGCGGCACGCACACGACAAGAGTGTGGGTGAAAAGCAGCAAATGGCCATTTGGAGGATTTGAAGTATTAGCCTTTACTTGCTGCAGAGGTACCCCAGGAAATGCAAGCAATCAGCATTCATTGTGGCCGGCGTGCGTTTCACCAGCGTGATGGATGCTTTTGGTAGAATTCAGTGCTGGGTACTCTATAAATATTTTATCAAATGAATGAATTACAGGTTGGCAAGTGTCCTCTGGTTATCAAAGCCGGGAGGCAGGAGGGAAGCTGCCACAGCCATTCTAACCAAAGAGCTGCTGCCGGGATTCTCACAAAGATGGGGAGAGCAGGTGACTGCTGACATCCCTCCCTGGTGACTTGAGGCCTGACTCTCAGGAGAATCTTCCCTAACAGCTAACCCAAATTTTGTGTTCTCCCTTCTAAGTTTAGTCCAATTTATTCTGCCCTGGGTCCCCTCCCTCCAACTGACACCAAGATTCTGTCCACACAGAGGGGAGAACACTTTATAGTAACAGTCAGAGTCGGCTGAGATGTTGCCATGGAAACACAGTGGTGATTTCAGGAAAACCATCTGGTTTTAAATTGTTCTGTAGACTTGCTCTAACTTCTTTTACAGATCATGGAGCTCAGAGCCCCTGGAGCCTTTTCTCCCACAAAAGCTTTCTGCAGCCTCCTCTTCTTTCCTCTCTGTCAAATTTCAAACCTCACCTGGAAACCTCGCACCTTCGGGGCTGAATTTGATGAACTAGCTCCGGTCTCCTAACATATAACAAAGTGAAGCCAGAACTAGCATCTCAGCACTAGCAGAGAATGAGTGTCGTCATGACAACAGGAGGCAGCTTGCCACGGATGGGAGAGCTGGTGGGCTTATGGAAGGATCAGCATTTTCAATCGGTTCTTCTTCTGCACATCAGAAGAAACGGTGTTTTCTTGAAGCTTTCCTTTCATTAATTGAGGAGAAAATATATAGTAATTTTAATAAAAAAAAAGTATCTCAGAGGCACAATTTGTTGTTAGAAGGTTCCAGAGAAACAAGAGAGGCAGCACAAGAGTCTGAGGAGACACGATTCCCTTCCTCCCCCATTTTCGCGTCCTCCACAACTCTCTTGAGAGGTGAACCATAGTCCCACAACTTTGGCCCCTTCTCTCTTGGGTTGATTCTTGCCTCGTAGTCACCATAAAGCTGGGGGGGGGAGGGGCCCGTCTTCTCCAGATACTTATCCTGCACCATGAAAGCCCAAAGATACTGTTCTTGCAAGGACAGCTATGATAAGCAACGTCCTTGGCTGTTGTAGGCTGAATTGTGTCCCCACCCAAATAATTTATATGTTGAAGCTCTCACCCCGGTACTTGAGGATCTGATCGTACTTGGAGACAGGGCCTTTAAAGCACGTAGTAAGTTAAATGAGGCTGTTAAGGTGGATCCTAATAAAATCCGTCTGGTGTCCTTACAAGACGAGGAAATCTGGACACACAGAGAGACTCCACAGGGGCATGCACATAGAAGGATGACCATGTGAAGAGGCAGCAAGAGGGTGACCATCTGCAAGCTAAAGAGAGAGGCTTCAGGAGAAACCAAGCTTGCCGGCACCCAGACCTTTGGACTTCCTGCCTCCAGAACTGTGAGAAAATTAATTTCTGTCATGTAAGCCCCCCAGTCTGTGGTATTTTGTTATGGAAGCTCTAGCAAACTAATACATTTTTTTCCTCAGCTGCCCCCACAGCAACAACATAATACTAAGGATGATTAAATACAATTTTTGTCTTCAGAGGAGTTATGTCTTCTTGATATCCACTTTGATATTAATATATCAACCTTTATTGGTTAATGTTTGCTTGATATATCTTTTTCCATCCTCTTACTTTTAATCTATTTGTGTTCATATTTAAAGAGTCTCTTTTGCCAGCACATAGCTGGGCTTTGCTTTTTAACCAATCTGACCATCTCTGCCTTTTCGGTGAGGTATTTAGAACCGTGCTGCTCAATAGGCCACTATCCACATGTGGATATTTTAATTTACAGTAATTAAAATGTAATAAAATGTAAAAATCAGTTCATGAGCCATATTTCAAGTGCTTAATAGCCACATGTGACTAGGTATTAGAGAGCACAAAGAACATTCCATCGTTACAGGAAGTTATTAGACACCCGCTCTAAACCATTTACATTTGGTGCCATTATTAATACGGCTGGTTAAATCTGTCATTTTGCCATTTATTTTCTATTTGTGTAGCTGCTTTTCATTCTCTCGTTAATCTTTTCCTACCCGCTCTGAATTAATTGAACATTTTTCCTGATTCCATTTCATCTCCTTTGTTAGCTTATTAGTAATAACTCTTTGCTTTTTTCTTTCAATGTTCATAGTATATCTTTAACTTATCCTCATCTACCCTCAAATAATATTAACCACCTCACATATTATAGAAGAACCTTTAAACAGTCTATTGCATTGCCTCTTCTTGGCCTTTGTGTAATTACTTCTACATATGTTTAAAACCCGAGAAACATTGTGATTATTTTTACTTTCAACAATCATTATCTTTTAAAAAATGCTTTTGAAATAAGGGATGCCTGGATGGTTCAGTGGGTTAAGTGTCCGGCTTCAGCTCAGGTCATGATCTCGCCATCCAGGAGTTCGAGTCCTGCATGGGGCTCTGTGCTGACAGCTCAGAGCCTGGAGCCTGCTTCAGAGTCTGTGTCTCCCTCTCTCTCTGCCCCTCCCCTGCTCGCACCCTTTCTCTATCAAGAATAAATAAACCTCAAAAAAAATTTTTTTTAAATATTTTTGAAATAAGAAAAAAGACAGGGCTCAGTCAGTTGAGCAGCTGACTCTTGATTTCGGCTCAGGTCATGATCTCACAGACTGTGAGATTGAACTCTGCATTGAACTCTGCTTGGGATTCTCTCCCTTCCTCTCTCTCTCTGCCCCTCTCCTGCTTGTTCTCTCTCTCTCAAAATAAATAAATAAACATTTAAAAATGAATAAAAGAAGAAAAATGGCTTCTATATTTACCTACATGTTTACCATATCTGATATTGTATTCCTTCCTGTCGATCCTGATCTCACACTGGTAGATTGTTCATCTAACTGAAGAACTTCCGTTAACATTTCCTGTAGTGCAGGTCGGCTGGCAATAAATTCTCTAGGTTTTTATATGTCTGTAAAAACATTTTATCCTTGCGTTTGAAAGATATTTTTTCCAGATATAGGATTCTCAATTGATAGTTTATTTTTTCTTTCCGGGCTTTAAAGATGCTCCAGTATGTTTGGTCTTGCACAGTTTCCAACAAGAAGTTTGCTGTCCTTCTGGTCTTTGTTCCTCGGTATGTGATATGTTTTCACTGGACACTTTTAAGATTTTCTCATTATTATGGTTTGTGAAATTTTCACTTTCACGTTTATGCAGGGAGTTTTTTCATATTTCTTGAGCTTGTGTTGAACTTGAATTAGTGGAGTTTCCATTTTGATTGAATTTGAAAATTTTGGCTAGTATTTCTTCAAATGTTTTTCTTTTCCATTCCCACTTGGTGGATTCCAATTACACTCATATTAGGCCACTTGACGCTGTCTCACAGCTCACTGATGCTGTTCTTTTTTCCTTTCAGTTTATTTTCTCTGTGTGCTTTATTTTTAATAGTTTCTATTGCTGTCTTCAGATTTACAGATTTTCTTCTACCCTATCTACTCTGTCGTAAATCCTCCCCAATGTATTTTTCATCTCAGATATTGTATTTTTCATCTCTAGAAATTTGGGTCTTTTAAAAAATATCTTCCATGTCTCTACATTTCATGCTCAATCTTTCTTCTATCTTCTCTAACACATGTGATATGGTTTTAGTGTTCCTGTCTACTAATTCTACCATAAGTGTCATTTGGGGTCTGTTTCTTTTTATTATCTTTTCTCCTCATTACGGGTTTTATTTTTCTCCTTCTTGTATGCTCTGTAATTTTTTACTGGATGTCAGACACTTGGAATATTGCCTGTTGGGCACTAGATACTTTTGTGTTCCTGTAAGTATTCTTGAGTTATTTGAAACAGTTTTGTCTTTTCTTTTTTGTGTGGGCTATCACTTTTAATTGTGGTGAAATACATATAATGTAAAATTTGCCATCTTAACAACAGTTTAGTAGTGCTAAGTACACTTTACACTGTTGTGCAACCGATATCCAGAACTCTTCATTTTGCAAAACTGAAACTCTATATCTGAAGGCTTACTTTTTCTTTTCTTTTTTCTTTTTTTTTTTTTTTCCTGAAGCTTTGGTAGGTGGCAAAATCTGTAAGCAATCTACCCAATGACCCATGAATTATGTGCCTTCCCACTGCGGTTGGTCAGAACACAAACTATTCCCAGCCTTGTGTGAGCTCTGGGAATTGTTCCTTCTGCTCCCGTTGGGTGGTCTTTCTTTGACCTCAGGTAGTTTCTTCACATGCACACACTACTCAGTACTTCGTTAGAACACCTGGAGAGGGCTTCCTGACACATCCGCAGCTCATCTTCCCTCTGTGGAACTCTTCTCCCTGGTACTCTTCTCTGTGAAGCCTGGCCATGCTGGCCTCCCTGAATTCCTAGCTTCATATCCTCGACTCAAAGAGATGGCTAGGCTTCACCTGGATTTCCAGTCCCTGCCCTGCAGCCTGAAAATTCTCTCTAGCAGTAAGCCACAGCAAGCGTAGGGCTCACCTCATTTGTGTATCTTTCTCAGGGATCTCTGTCCTGTGTCGTCTGATGTCCAATTGCTGAAAACTGCTCTTTCATATGTTTTGTCTGGTTTTGCAGTTGTTTCCGTCAGGAGGGTAAATCCAGTTCCTCTGACTCCATTTTGACTGGAAGCAGAAGTCTTACAACATTTGTTCTCTCCAGAGGATTTGCTGGGTCGAGTGTTTCTACATATTTTGGTCTTTTATCTGGCTTCTGTCTTTTTTCCTTACCTCTGTCTGTTCTTGTGAAAAATAGTCCCCAATACGTTATCTTTTCCTCTTCATTCTTTGGTGAGTACTAAAAACTAATGACACACGGACAACAGTATCACTCTGAAATCCCATAGCACAAGATAATGATGGAATTTACCAGAAGGAATGTCAACAGCAACAATCAGGCTATAAGTCCACATGCATGGCTACAGAGGACCCTGTAGTTCCATTAGTTATGCACAGCATGCTGCATAAACATTCTCCCATAGGTCCACTTTTTGAAAGGAAAAGTAATTTTAGTATATTATATGACTCAAGTGTCAACGTTACAAGGAAAAAGGGCCCCGTACTTTAAAGATTAGACCTTTCTCATTTACTTAGCTAAGTGAGATTAACCAAAAATTGCTCCTATACAAAAATAATAACTAGTGAGAGGTGCCTGGGTGGCTCAGTCAGTTGAGCATCCAACTCTTGATTTCGGCTCAGGTCATGATCCCAAGGTCATGGAATTAAGCCCCGCAACAGGCTTCTCGCTGAGCATGGAGCCTGCTTGAGATTCTCTCTCTTTCTCTTTCTCTTCTCTCTCTCTCTGTCTCTCTCCCCTGCTTGCACACATGCTCTCTCTAAAAGATAATAATAAATTAATTAATTAAATAAAATAATAATAAGTAGCAAATACATACCATTATGTTATAGATACCCATTACATGCCAGATAGTGTTCTAAGTACTCTATGGATTATAATTTAATACAGCAACTATAAAAAACAGTATAACTACAAGTCTCATTTACACATGAGAAAACAAAACTGAAGGGATAGATGTACCAAGGGACAGATGTACCAAGGGATAGATGCTAGCTTATGGTAGATCTGTGAATCTAAAATCTGTTTGACACTAAAGCCCATTCTATATGGCAGTGGTGTGGCAAACTAAAAACACTATTGCCTGTCAGAGGAAAATTAACATTGGCCTAAAATAACTATTAGAATAACAATTCAAATGAGGAATGATATTCTCTATTAGACAGAAAACTCTGACCAATAATTAGGAAGAGTAAAGTAATAAAAAATAAGATATCATCTTTTATAAAGCTATTTGGTGAAGGGTAAGGGTAAGGCTTCCAAAGGTTGGTGATTTTGGCCTTATAAGTCAGAGTGGTAGTAACGTGAATTATCTGTCATGAAGTGTATATTTTTTAAGAAGACATTGTAATGATCTGGGGAGAGCAAGATTAGTGTTCTGGCTCAAGAAGCATGTGATGGGATTCTTGGTAAGTGCAAGAACAAAGGTACATATGGAAGAAGAAATGGTAGGGAGAGGGCTTTGGAAAAATGAAGTCATCCTTTGATAAGATGAATCCTTTTTTAAAATGAGTTTTGCCCCTAGCTTCTCCAAGGCAATGTTTTTTCTTTTGAAAAGAAGAGGTCAAGCAAAATTAATGAGAGAAGGCTCTGTGATGCGGAGATAGAGCTGAACGTGTACTGGACAGAGGTGGAAGGCTCAGGTTCTCACCCCAACTCTGAATCGACTTGCTGGGTAATAATGAGTCCATGTTTAAACCTCAGTAGGCCTATTTGTTTTAAGTGGTAATGCCCTTTCTTCAGAGAAATCTTATGCAGAAGCTCAATGCATGAAACAGAGGAGAAATCCAGGCTGTCTGATGGAAGCTGGAGGCTGAGGGCTGGGTCTCACGCTTCCTGTTTACCATATGCCCTCTTGACCCTGATTGGTTCCAAAGAGCCCAATGACTCCCCTCACACACACTAGACTGATTCTCTCTGAAGGGCCTTCTGAGTCTAGAGCGAGCATTCCTGAGTTCCAGGCCCAACCACCATCCTGAGACTGTCAGGGCAATGTCTTTCTGGTCCCCAGTTTGATTAACTGTAAAACGGAGTTAGAAGAATATCTAAGATCCCTTCCGGCTCCAACACTGTCTCTTAATAGGAATGTGATGGTTAATAAATTAATAAAATGCCTTTGTATTGCAGCAGACTATTAAGGGAAAGGATATTAACTGCCTACCAAGTAGGCAGTGTTTTCCAAGGCCCATAAATGTTTTACTACGTTATAGAAGATTATAGATTTTTTTTAGAATGAAATAAAATCAATAGAATTTAGAAGGTCTGTGAGCTCTAACCTGAGTTTCAGCGTCCCATGGGGTAAAACCTGAAAAGTGCACCAATCCAACCCATTTCATTGAAGGTTTTTTTGGTAGAGGATTTCCTATGATAGGAAGTCACTTGAAAATACTGCGGAAGTGATAAAAGTTAGTCAGAAATAATTGACTATGGTTATATAAGAGAACATCCATGTTCTTAGGACATACACGTGGAAGTATTTAATGGTGAAGGGGCCCAATGTCTCCAGCTTACTCTTGAACGGTTTTTAAAATATGTGTTTTTACAAATGTATTATGGGGGGAAGAGAGGAGGAAGACAAAGTGTAAACATGGTTGATCTGGGTAAAGGGTGTGTGAGAGTTCCTTGTACTATTCTTGCAACTTTATGTAAGTTTGAAATTAAATAATAGCAATAAATAAAAAATAAAATAAATGTAACAAAACCAAACACAAAACTCTCAAAACAATACCTAACTGAAATTTCCTTCCCATGCCCTTACAGTAGTAAACTTCCTGTCATATCCAAATATAAGAGAAAATTTGTGGGGCGCCTGGATGGCTCAGTCAGTGGAGCATGTGACTCTTGATCTCAAGGTTGTGAGTTCAAGCCCCATACTGGGCACAGAGGTCACTTAAAATAAATAAATTAATTAATTTCAATAAATAAGTAAATAAGAAAAAACGATTTTTGTGCCATTTTCGTCCACATAATACTCTCTTCCTCTGGCTCCTTTCTCCTCACTTACTCTGGTGGAGCAAGAGTGCCTGGAAGCCCTACACTCTGAACACTTCAGCTGAGAGTCTGCTTGACTCCACCTCTTCCACGGCTCTTGCTACGCTTCCAGAGTATAGTAAGAAAACTAATGAATTTCTAAAGATCTCACTCATCCACACCGATCATAGAAAACAGTCTACTAGTATTTTATCCCCAGTCCTCCTTTATACAGAAAAAAATTGTTAAGTACAAGCAAGGATGAGAATAAATATGGGAATTAAGGGAATTCCTTTCAGGGGAAAGGTAGTATAGCTGACGTGGTCGGTGCCTCCTTGGTTCTCACCATCCACAGAGGTGCCCATGGCTTCTTACTGCAAACTCCCCCGATTTTTGACCCAAGAGTTTTTCCCAGTGCAGAAAGCAGAACAGTTGTGCTAAGTATTAATGTCCCTGCAAGCACCCCCCAGCTGAGATGGACAGAGTTTGGAGGATAAATACCCTTCACTTCCTCTCCCTTCCAAGCATGTTCTAATCTGCACAATCTCCCAGATGTCACCGGAGAGACTGAGCCCCAGTCACCCGCAGTGGCAGCCAGTTTATCAACATACCCTGGGTTAACTCCTTTCTCATTCCTATCTCATTTACCTCCCCCTCTTGGGTTCTCTTCCCAAATAAGCTAGTTGGCCTCAAATCCTTCTTTCAGGTTCTGCTTCCAGGGGAACACACTGCAAGGCAGGTGACATTTCAAGAAGGAAGGAAAAGAAACTAAGTTTCACTGAGGTAGAACACAGGTATAGCTATGTGTTGGATGCTACAGGTGTTATCCCATTTGATTTTCACAACCACCCCACAAGAAAAATACAGTTATCCTGTTTTTGTGGATATGGGACCTGTGGCTCAGAAAAGTAAACGCCTTGCATGAGATCACACAGTTTGGGGAGGCTGGAGAGGAGCTAGCTTTCAGACCTATGCCCATCAGACTGCAAGGCTGATGACTGTCTGAAGATCATGCTTCCTGAATCTCTTCATTAACTGGCAGTCCTCTACTGACCAGCTTCCCCCCAAGTCCCTCAGAGACAAAAAGCTTTGAGTTCATTCTTTCTGGAGTCTGAGTAAGTCAATAAATAAGAAAAAAAAAAAACAAACAGTGAATTTGGTTCACACATGTGTTGCAGGATCACTACCACATCCTGCCACATCCTACCCTCAGGAAGCTTCCAGTCCGAGGAGGCAGAAATGCCCATAATAAACAAAGGCCATCTAAGGAGCTAAGATACAAGGCACAAATATGCACTCAGGAAGATTATTTAGCTCAACCTGGGGTTTCGGAAAAGTTTCCCAGGAAGATAAATCCAGCCTGGGTCATGAGGAATACAAGAATGTCCAGGGGCACAAAAGATATTTGATAGTAAAATCATCAGAATGTAGTGGCCAAAGGTGAAAACCGAGGGAAGGAAAAGAGTCTAGGATAATACTCAGAGTTTGGCTTGATTGTCCCGGTGGATGGTGGTACCATTAACGGAGACTGAGAATACAGGAGAAAGAGCAGGTTGGAAGACGTTGAAGCCTTTTCTGTTCATGAATCACTAGAGTGGACAGTGGCAGACATCCTTTGGGCCAGCCAGCCAAGCTTTCCTTACAGTCCCTCTTTAGTTACAGAGCACAGTTTCTTGGCCATCAGGGTGGGCTCTTGAGCTGACCAACTGTAGCGCTCCATGCCTTTGTCAATAATGCCTGAGCAGGTGCCTCACCTGTATTAGTTAGCTTTGACTTCTTAACAGACCATCCTCCCAGAAACTCAGCAGCTTAAAACAACAACCATTTATCATTTCTCACAATTCTGGGGGTTTTCTGGGTGGCTCTTCTGGGATGGCTAGGTCTCTCTCCATGTGATCTCTCATGTTCTGACAGGCTGGGCTGTGCCTCCTCACATGGATGCAGAAAGGTTCCCAATAGCCGAAGCCAAATTCCAAAGCACAAGCACTTTTCAAGCCTCTATTTGTGTCATATTACCGATTGGCCTAAGCAAGTCACATGGCCACGCCCAAATCCAAAAAGGAGAGAAATAGACTCATCTCTCACGGCAACATGTGTCCATTTTTTTTTCCATTTTACCACATGACCCTAAAATGGCAGTCACAGCCCTTCCATGAGAGTGAAACATAAATTCTGAGAAAATGATTTTTCTTTGTGCCTAAGTTAATATGCTGAGAAGGTGCAAACTGGGGCCATCTTTCCCACCACATGGAGAGTACCTGTCTGCAACATGAACTTAATCAGGAACAACGAAAGCTGAGAGGTGTTAGGAGGCTTGGCGGCCCCAACGTTGAGTTCCAGGGTCTCAAATCTTGGTTCCTAAAGTTCTTCTATCTCTCCCATGAGACCTTCCCAGCTACTTGGGTTAATACATGCCTTTCCGCTGAAATTGATTTGTTTTGGTTTCTGTTGGGGCACCTGGGTGGCTCAGTCGGTTAGGCGTCCGACTTTGGCTCAGGTCATGATCTCACCATTCCCGAGTTCGAGCCCCGTATCGGGCTCTGTGCTGACAGCTCAGAGCCTGGAGCCTGTTTCAGATTCTGTGTCTTCCTCTCTGTCTGTGCCCCTCCCCTGCTCATGCTCTGTCCGCCTCTCTCTCTCTCTCGAAAATAAATAAACATTAAAAAAAAAAAGATATGTTTTGGGCTCTGTTACGCCCCATGTAAACAGACTAATTCAACCACCTTCCTTCAGCTGCTTCTGATGAAGGGATGTAGCTTCCCCAACCCTTCCTCCCTAAGGCTGTTTTCCTGAGGCAAGCCCTTCATGACACCATCTCAGGGCTCCTAGTATTCCTCTTGGAGCAGCTGTCAAATGAAGCCCAGTGAAGGTAGACAGGAGGTCTAGATGCAGACTTGATAAAAAAATCACATTACAGAGCTTGGCTTCAGACTGTAACATTGAATGATCCCATGGTTCTTGGATGGAGCACAACATGTGAGGGGCCAGATGGCTAATCTCTCTTTCTCCCTGATGGTAAACTCCACACCATGCCAAGCAGCCCCGTGTAGGCAAGCCACTCTGGAAGAGGAGTAACACTGGGCAACACGTCCTGCTCTGAGGGCAGCCCGGCCTCTGTCATACAAGGTGCATTTTCTGGTTTTGGAGCAGGCAGTGTCAGTGGGTGACAGCTCCTGCCATCACAAAGGCCACTCACCCCAAACTCTCTGATCAAGGGGATTCGTTGGGCCTCTTTTGTGAGGCTTGTTCATTTTTGCCAGCAATTCCCTCAGGGCAGGATGTCTCGAAGGCACCTTCCACTTAGGTTGAAGATAACATCTTCACACTTCAAAACTCAAGTCTCTAGTCCAGAGCTTTTCACTTCTCAGTTCATAGTTCATGGCATGACAATCCTCCAACTTCCTACACCGAGAACCTCAGATCCACCCCCTTTTCTTCTATTAATCCTGCACAGACAGAACCACCAGGACTAAAGAGTAATCAGTAGAGAGATGAGGGGTGCTGGAGCCAATCTGCTAAGGTAAACCCTAGGCAACTTTTGCAACCTCTTTGGGTTTCAATTTCCTTAGCTGTAAAATAGGGCTGACAAGTAGAAACAAACATCAAAGGCATTTTGTAAAGGTTAATGAGTTAATATGTCAAACACTTAAAACAGTATCCTGTACATGTTAGGGGTTCAGCAAAAGGAAGTTGTAATTTTCAAGTCTTTCCTCTCCTCCATTCCCATTCCCAACGCAATTCCTCTGGCTCTACTGATCTCCTGCTTGGATTATTGAATCAGACTTGTCTGTCAGTCAGTGTCCCAGCAGGAAACACGTGGTGCACTTAAAAGGGGTGACTAAGAAGACAAAGGTAAGGGCAGGCCCAAGACAGCCAACAAGGGTGCTGAAGAACCATAAAGACTAGCAAGGTGGGAAGCCATTGCAGCCTAATCAGGAAAGACATGGGCTACTGTAGCCTAGGAGAGGAGCTGCCTGACGGGGCTGTAGCCTTACATGAAGGGCCCATAGCCTCAGCCATCTTACAGTCCAGCAGAGATGGAGCCATCAGAATAAATATCCTGACCTCTCATTCTTCTCTCCGGGTCTTTGAAATTCCATGAACTTAGCCAGAAGCCCACAGGCAGAGGAACCACTGCTACAATCCATCCAAGTTAGTCTCTGGGGCTTAAAGTCAGCTAAGGAAGAATGGAGAAAGGATCTTGAGGGACAAACAGAAGATATTCAGCACAACTCCTAGCTAGTCTTCCTTCTTCCACTTCCCATCCTCTACAGTCCATCTTCCACATTACCACCATACCTATATTTGTAAATCTGACCATATGGTTCTGCTGCTTCGACTTCTTCAATGGTTCCCATTCTTAAGATCAGATCCAAACACTTGAGTATGATGTGCTCTTTGTGGTCTCGCCCCTTGTCTTGTTTCCTGGCTTACTTTACACCGCACCCCTTCCCTGGAACCAGAACAAGCTCCTCACCACTGCTTAAACACACAAAGTCTTCATACCTCCATATCTTTGCTCATGCCATTCCTCATATCTGGAATTCTGGTCCCTCCTTCATGAACTCATCCTTCAGGTTCTTCCTGTGGTTTTCCTTCACTGTCCTGGAAGCGATTTGCTGAACATGCCTCTAGAGACTGCCCACACTGGTCTTGTTCACTGCTCTGTCCTCTGGACTTAGCACAGAGGCTGATGCAAAGTACATGTTCAGTAAGTACCGAGAATGACTTCTTGGTCTATTCCATCCATGAATGTATCATTAATTCTCTCCCCGGGTTTTCTACAGCACCTTAGTAGGTCAGTCAACTATTGCACTTACTACCTTTGATTATAGACACTTCTGTGTCTGTCTCTCTCCCCAGATAGTCATCCTCTCAAGGGCAAGGACCTATCTTGACTGCCTCTTAGTTCCCACATCCTATCATGTACAAAGTTGGTTGAATTAATAAATGAATGGACGACAAAGCTGGATGTCTGCAAATAGTCACTGAGCATCTACTGTGTTCTAGGCACTGTTCTAGAAATCAATAGTGAGCAAAAGAGAGATGAACTCTGGCCCTCATGGAGCCTACATTCTTAAGGATGGAGGTAGCAAGACAAACATTAAACAAAATATGTTCACTGGTAAAAAGTGCTATGGAGAAAAATAAAGCAATGATGGGGGATAAGGGGTGCCAGGGTGCAGACTGGGGTGTCGTTTTAAATACTTTGATTATAATATTTCCTGTTCTTGCCACAAACATAGTGGTTTAAAACAACACAAATTTATTATTTTCTATTTCTAGAGGTTAGAGGACCAACCTGGTCTCACTGAGTTACAGTCAATGTGCTGGCAGGACTGAGTTCCTCCTGGAGGCTCTAGGGGAGAATCATTCCCTTGACTTTTCCAGCTTCTAGAGGTTGCCCATAGTCCTTCCTCCATATTAAAACCCAGCACCAGTAGGTTGAGTCCTTCTCACATGGAGTCTCTCAGAGTCTGACCCTCCTGTCTCTCTCTTTCACTTATAAGGACCTGTGTAATCATACTGGGTCCACCCACATAACCCAGGAGAGTCTCTTCATGTCAAGATCCTCACCTGAATCACATCTGAAAAGTCCCTTTGGCCTCTGTAAGGGAATATATTCACAGGTTCCAGGGATTAGCATGTGGACTTGAAGGAGGGCATTTTTCTGCCTACCTCCATGCTCTTCTGGAAAGACTTCACTGAGGACCACTGAGAAGGCGATCCTTTGGGCCAGCCAGGCAACACCTCCAAGTGGGAAACCTTGTTGCTGCCTGGGAGGGGAGCATCCCAGGCAGAGGGAACAGGCTCTAATGGGCTGTATCTAGTGTGCCTAAACGCCTGTAAGACTGCAGCGAGCCCGGTGGGATGAGGCAGGGCTGAGCTCTGAGATGTCCCAGGCAGGGAAGGGCATCGTCATGTAGGACTACGAGAGAGATGGGAGGGGCAGGAGGGTGCCGAGCAGAGAAGAGACAGGATCAGAGCTACATTGTAACAGGACAACTCTGGATGTTGTGTGGCAAACAGACTGAACGGGTCAAGGGCAGCGGCTTAGAGACTTTGCAAGAGAATGAGTCATCCAGGGTGCCTTGTACCAGGGTAGCAGCTGTACGAGTCTTTGCTATATAATTCAGTTCACTTTTCTATACGATGGAAATATTCATAACGATAAAAAGATGAGTGAGAAGGACCTTGATTCTTGAAAACATATTCTCCCTGCATTCCTTCAGGGAGGCCTTGGGGAGGCCAGAACATTTTGTATTTTCAAAGATTTCCAGACAAGAGTCTGTACTGCTCTGCTTTTGGCAAATTCCAATTGGTCCTTCAGTTCTTGACTTAGACATCAATTCTTTGAGAAGTTTCCCTGACATAAGCCCCTTCACCACCTCCCACACCCCCGTTAGATGGGAACGCTCCCACTCTGTGCTCCTACCACAGCACCCGTAGGTCCCCCTTTGTAGCATTTATACTGCTTGGTGCACTGTTAGAAGTTCTATGCCCCATGAGGGCAAGGACCGTGTCTATTTTATTCTTTGCCTCTCCTAGCACCTGCATCTAGTAAGTACTTGGTAAGTAGCTGTGTTATGAATGAATGATTGTAACACTTTTCAAAGATGAATAAACGAAGTAGCCTGTCTCAATTAGATTCACCTGAAAAAGAGACTTCATAGATAGGACAACCATTCAGAGCTCACAGGATTGTGATATGTAGTATGGGGAACACTGACGTTTTTCATTTTTGATGTGGTGGGCCCTGGCCAGCACCCCGGAACACAGGACTTCACACTCTCTGAGCCACTCCAGGGGAGACAAGAGAGGCTTTCTGAGCTGCTCCCTCCTCCTGCGCTCTGCAAAGGCATGTGTTCTCTCTGCCTGGGTTCTCAGTGCCCGGAACTAGCCTTCAGGTCCCCAAAGAGCTGCGTACAATCCTCTTTTCATTGCAACAAGGATTGCATTGTCCAGCACCGCACCGCCCCCATTCCCACTCCTTCCCTCTCTGCTTCTTTCTCTGTTCTACACTCCTCCCAAGGCATCTTGCCGTCCTTTCTCTCTTGGACGCAAGGACAGGCTCCAAGTGGCTCACATTAGTCATTTCCCTACTCCAAAACAGCTTGAGCATTCAATTCCTTTTCCGAGGGAAGACAGGATGGGTTGGGTTGGCTTTGGTCGAGCTCCAATTAAACTGAATACCTAGACCTCATTTTCCTCTGAGACTTAGATAGTCCAGCACCACAAATATTACCAAGAATAAAAATTTCTGTGTGTCTCTCTCTGTGTGTGTGTGTGTGTGTGTGTGTGTGTGTGTGTGTGTGATGGAAGATTATTCGGCCATGACAAAGAAGGAAATTCTGCTGTTTGAGACAACTTGGATGGACCTTGAGGGCATTATACTCAGTGAAAGAAGTCATAGCTCAGAAAAATAGACAGTAAAGTGCTAGTTACCAGGGGCTGGAGTGGGGGGTGGGGGGCAGGGAGATATTGGTCAAAAGGTAAAAACTTCCAGTTATAACGTTTACAAGTTCTGGGGATCTAACATGCAGCATAGTGATTAGAGCCAAAAATACTACATCAATATACTTAGAAGAGGCTGAAATGGATCTTCAATGTCCTCACCACACAAAAGAAATGGCAACAAGGTGGCAGGATGGAGGTGTTAGCTACTGCTATAGTGATAACCATTCTGCAACAGATAAATGTATCAAATCAACACACTGTCCACCTTAAATTTATACAATATTATGTATCAACTGTATCTCAGTAAAGCTGGGAGAAAATATCCATGTGTCCAAAGCAAAGTTTCTCAACCTTGGTGCTAACTAACATTTTGGACTTGATAATTCTTTGACGGGAGAGGCTGTCCTATGCTTGTGGTACCCCATCTCCACCCACTAGACACTAGCGGCAACCTCCCCTCTGGCTGTGACAGCCAACAATGTCTCTAGACATTGCCGAAGGTCCCCTGTGAGAGAGGGGTCACCTTGGTTGAGAACCACTGGTCTACAGCCTTAAAAACGGGTACAGAAATGTATCCTATGGAAATCTATCTATTATTTTATTCTGAGGAAACAACTGGGAATGCACATGGAGTTGTTGATAAGAGGAACAACTCCAGCAAGAGAATCACCTGAATTCCAACAATAGGGGATAAATACATCCAAACTCCAGAATACTATATGCCATTTAAAATAAACCATGATCCCCATCTACGGACATGAAATATGTCTATGACATGTCGACAAGTGAAAGAAGCTAATAACAAAACAGGATTATAGTACAGTTGTTGAGAGTGAGACTGCAGCTCTGTATACAGAAAAAAGTCTAGAAGGATACAGCCCCAAATGTTCACAGTAGGTATCTCTACAACGGGGGAGATACAGGCAATTTTTTTCTTTTGCATGCTTGTATTTTCCAGTCTGTCTCCAATGAACAAGTATTACTTAATTATTAGATGTAAGTAAGATAAAATGCTTCAGAAGGACAGAGGTCTCAGGCACCGCTGCTTCTTCCAGCAGATAAAAGAAATTTATTGCCTGGGGCAACTGTTAACAAGACCCAGGCTTTGTATACTGCTTCTCTCTTACCCTGCACACTTCTCCACCCACTCTGTCCCCCCAGGATTCTAATTAAAAGTGAGCATATTGGGGGCCCCTGGGTGGCTCAGTCACTTGGGCATCTGACCCTTGATCTCAGCTCAGGTCTTGATGTCACAGTTGTGAGTTTGAGCCCTGCATTGGGCTCTGTGCTGGCTGTGAAGCCTACTTAAAAAAAAAAAAAAAAAAAAAGGGGATATCAGCCTTGAGAAGAGAAGAACTTGTCAGCTTCAGAGGTGGCAAGTGGGTTGGGGAGGTCACCGAAGCCGTGTGCGCCCTGATTACCCCTGGCACAGCCTGCCTGCCTGGACTCCATGGGCCAGCTCTCTGCAGCAGCCAATATTTCCTTTGGCACATTCCAAATTCTCTAGGCCACAGAGTTTGGACCCTTGGCTCCTTCCTTCCCTCCCACGGCCTGCCTCTCGACGGCCCATTAGCACCTCAGGCTGAGCCAGGGCAGGGCAGGCAGAGATGACAGACAAAGCCATGGCGTCTGCCTCTTGCCAGCACTGCCGGTAACCTGACTGCCGGGAAGGGGGTGGCGAGCACTGACTGGATGAGTCTGTGGCCATCCCCTGAAGTCCCTGGACCACAGTTGTCCATTTTTCCTCCCTCATGGCCTCCCTGCCCTGTCCACTCCTTGTCTCCCTCAGGCCGGGTTGGGAGCTGCCTGTAGGGATGGATTCTGGGTGGGCGGGTGCTGTGCAAGCCCAGGTGTCTGGCTCAGCAGCTCCCGGGTCCTGCCGAGGAGAGCGTGTCCCCAGGTGCAGGTGTGGGTATGTGTGTGCTGGGGGCACGGGAACATCTAGTCTATCATACTGTCCCAGGTCGGTCCTCAGCTGCTGGGCCCTGGCTCTCGTGCAGATCTCACGGCCATTAGTTCTGGCCAGAGATCTGTCTGACGAGCAGAGGTCTGGAGCGTCCTCCTTTTCACCTCTCCACGCCAGGCACGGTCCTGGAGCCTCTCTCAGAGCACCTTAACCAAGAAGCCTCACGAGGTCACTTTGGAGTCGGTAAGGTGATCACCACTATACAGATGAAGAACTGAGACGGGGAGGAGCTAAGCTGCTGGTCCCACAGCCAGGAAAGGAAAGATCTGAGTTCCAAATTTCTCCCTTCTTGCCCCTGAAATGGGAGTTCTCCCCAAAATGGAACCTTTCGAAAGCATCAAATACCCAATGCGATCAAGACAAGTTCTGGGATAAGAAAGTGAGATCTTGGCGCCAAGGACCACGGTCCTGGTGGTTCCCTGGGAGACCGGCCTCAAATACCATTGGTGATATCGAAGAGTGCCAAGGACATCCACAGGGCCTGTTACTTCTTGACAGGGGCGTGGCCAGTGCAAGAACTCCAGACCTCCCATGCTTGGTTAAACACTTAGCGGCCGCCATCTTAAAATCCTTAACAAGTGTTGCACGGGGCATCTGGGTGGCTCAGTTGGTTGAGTGGCCTACTGTAGCTCAGGTCACAATCTCACAGTCCGTGAGTTCAAGCCCCAAGATGGGCTCTGTGAAGTCAGCTCAGAGCCTGGAGCCTGCTTCGGATTCTGTGTGTCCCTCTCTGTCTCTGCCCCTCTCTTGCTAGTGCTCTGTCTTTCTCTCAAAAATAAAATAAAAACATTAAAAAAAAAAAAGTGTTGCACGTTGGCCCTGTATTTTCATGTTGCCCAGGGCCCTGTAAATTATGTAGCCGGTCCTGCTTCTGGAAAAGCTTTCTGGCCATCTCTCCCTATCTTCCCCCTCCCCACCTCGGTGCTTCGTGCAAGGTCATGACTCCACAGTCACAGTGAAGGATGCTTTTCCAACAAGTGTTTGAACCCTAACCGAACCAAAACGAGCCTCAAATTCATACAATCAGCCAACAATACCTCCTCATTAAGATGAAGCATCCCCTCCTCAAGCTGCCACTGCCCCCTTGAAACAGACCCCTTTCTCTCTCAGGGCCTACTATCATTTTTATGTGACTCATGAGTAAATTACCAGGGGCTCTTTTCCTCTCTGTATTTTCTTGCATAATTTTGCACCCATTTCTGTTGCCATTGTCACTGTTAGGTGTTCTGTTTTCCCATCTCCGTCCTCTCATGCCTGCTTACACACCGCACACACAGTCATCAGGGATACTCCAGGCAGGCCGAGGATGGCTCCCCGGCCCCAGCCCCAATTAAAAAAAAAAAAATCTGATGGCTTTAATACCATAAGCTGGCTCCAGCCAATTTTTACTGACATATGTCACCCCAGGGACTGGCTGGAGGTGGATGGTCAAATATTAGCATTGGTAGATATCTTTTGAAAGGCCCCTAGGAGGGCTACATGCTCCGGGAGCTGTTCCTGGCAAGGGGGCCCATAACCTGTGAGATGGCCAGGCCATCTGCAGGCAGGGGAGAATAAAGAGGGAACTTGCAACTTCAATGACCCTTCGATACGCCCATCACGAGGACAAGCTCTCTTAGGGGCGCCTGGGCGGCTCAGTCGGTTAAGCATCCAACTTTGGCTCAGGTCATGATTTCCCATTTCATGAGTTTGAGTCCCGCATCGGGCTCTGACAGCTCGGAGCCTGGAACCTGCTTCGGATTCTGTGTCTCCCTCTCCCTCTGCCCCTCCCCTGCTCACACTGTGTTTCTCTCTCTCTCAAAAATAAATACATTTTAAAGAATAAAAACATAAATAAAGTCAGCTGATTAGCAGGTTTAATTCCATCTGCAACCTTACCTCTCTTTTGCTATGTAACGTAACGTAGTCACGGGGACCAGGGACTAGGACGGGGATGTCCCTGGGGACATCTTTGGGAGGCCACTAGTCTGCCTATCACACCCAGACACCAAAGAAAACGAATCTGCATTCGTTCCTCTGGTTATTATAGGTAGCACCTGGGCAGAAATGCTCAGGTATATCTGACCTTCCTTCGAGGAGAGCTTGTTCTTTCTTTTTTTAATTTTTTTAATGTTTATTTAATTTTGAGAGAGAGAGCACATGCGCATAAGAAGGAATGGGGAGGGGCAGAGAGAGAGGGAGACACAGCATCTGAAAGAGGGTCCAGGCTCTAAGCTGTCAGCACAGAGCCCAACACGGGCGCTTGAACTCGTGAACCGTGAGTCGAAGTCCTTGGATACTTAACCACTTAACCGACTGGACCACCCAGGCACCCCTCCCCTGCAGCCTTCTGAAAGGAACGCAGCCCTGTTGACCTTTGACCTCAGCCCAGTGAGACTTGTGTCAGACTGCTAATGGATAGAACTGCACCATAGTAAATCTGTGTTGCTGTAAATCATCAACTTTGTGAAATAATTTGTTACGTAAAGAGCTAACACACTGGGTCCCTAGGATTCTCACCACCGGAGTGTTTTTAACAAGCAGAGCGAAGCAGAGGCAGGGAAAGGCCCTCGCAAGTACCGCCACTGCTCCCCTCATGATGTGGCCACCAGGGCAAAACTCTGAATTAAGTAAAAAGATGAAAAACACCCTTTGTTCTTTATCCTTGGGTTGTCCCACAATCCAAGTAGATCCCTCATTTGGGAGGGACCCCATTAAGACCTACCCTGTGAAGACCTAGTAAACCCAGGAGCTCCCGAGTTTTCCCTTCATCCTGTCAAAGCCTAATGATTCCATGTATTAGGTAAAGCACGAAAGTGATGACGTGCACTACAGATACACTCCGGAATAATGGGTCATAGTATGTAAACACATACTCACTGTTTATCCTTTTAGGAAATGCTGGCATGTTGAAAGTGGCTCGCTCTAGACCAGCAGCATTTAACCTTTTTAAAGTCACGGGCTCCACTGGGAATCCAGTGGAAGAAAAATACCAACATGCACAAAATCCATTTCAGCTCAGGGAGCCCCTGAAGCATCCAGCCCCAGCCCAGAACCCCTGCTCTAACTGCTAGGGCGGCTGAGGAAGGTAATCTGAGGGCCACCGAAGGCCTGGGTCCTCAAATCACTTCTCACCATTGGCTATCTACTTCCTGCCTACACATTAGGCAGATCCTGGCTCCGACCTACAAACCCCCAGAATCACTTCTAAGAACCTGTCCATCCTTCCCACTGGTCCGAGAGACCTTTAGGGTCATAGACCAGAAGCCGGTGATGGGGATAAGAGGAGAGACGAATGAAGAATTGGGGAAAGGAGACGCAAGAAAAAAGTAGGGAGTGGCTTTCTGTGTAGGCAGAGAGATGCACAATCACCATGCCCTGGTAAGTAGTGCCTGACTACCACCGGATGATGGTGGCTGAGCCCTGGCCAAGGGGAGGGATGGACGCCCATATCACCATCACCACGAGGACAGATCTCTGCCACCAGGCATGCACACGTGGGCAATGCTGTCCCTACCCATCCCCACTCCAGAGCTCCCGCGTCTAGTGCCCAAATCGCTGCGGTGTAGGAAGTCAGTGTCTCTCAAGGTAGTATCACCTGGGGGTGCCCAGCGGGGCTCAGCAGTCAGAAGGACCTTCACGCAAGCCCTCACCGCCCCTCACCAACCCTGCGATCTTGGGCAAAAGAGTCCTCCCTACATTCTGCTTCCGCAAATCCGAAATACAGAGGACACCAGGACAAGCCCACAGCAAAGCCTTAGCGGCAGATGTGCTTCAAAACTCAGAATTTTTCAGGTTTTAGAAAAGAGAGCACAAAGGCATATGATGAGTCTGCCATCAAACACATGAATGTGAGGACTCAGACGACATAGTTTAGGTCAGATTTTGCTACCAAATGAATTTGTTGGCTCAAGTTTCCCCTCTACATCAGTTGTGAGATAACTTTGTGTTCAAAATATTATTGTTGTTCTTCAGAGCTGCGGTTCAGACACTGTGGCCCTGGCACGCCCGGGGGGCTCAGTCTGTTAAGCGTCTGACTTCAGCTCAGGTCACGATTTTGCGGTTCATGAGTTCCAGCCCCACATTGGGCTCTGTGCTGACAGTGCAGAGCCTGCTTCAGATCCTCTATCCCCCTCTCTACTCCTCCTCCGCTTGCACTCTCTCTCTCAAAAGTAAATATTAAAAAAAAAAAAAAAAAAAAAAAGACACTGTGGCCCCACGAGTCCTTCCTGGGGTTACTGCTGTGTGCACTAAGAGTTACGGCGCCCCGGGTGCAGCTCATCCCCGCCTCTCAGGCCTGCTTCCATCCTGGCATTCATCTCTCCGAACTCTAACTGGCCTCCGTCTTTTTCCTTTCTAGATCGCCAGCATCTCATGGGCAGGAAGGACCACTTGCTCACCTGCGTACTCCTAGCACCCGACCCAGCCGGGGCACACATCCCCAGATGTGTGGGAAACGGAATTTGGTTAGACATCAAATCTCTCAGCCCACCTTCTCCAAGCAGGTGCAGAAAAGGGCATCTCAGAAGGGTTCCCTCGTTGCTCCGGAACCTGAGCACTGATAAAAATGCCAATGTACATATTCAGCAGCCTCACAGGGGTGCTGGAGAACCTTTTATACTTCGAAATCTTTTTTTTTTTTTTTTTTCAAAAACCCAATTAATATCCGCTAGGAATGGCCCTGGCCAGGGAGACTTGGAAGATTAGCCCTTTAGCTAAAATTTATTTTATCTGAGTCCAAAATCCTCCCTCCGAGCTGTCGACTGAAGAAGCACCTGGCAGTCCCGGGCCAGCATGGGCCTCCGCTTTCCCAGTGGCCACTGCCATGCATCAGGTGCACTCCGGGCACAGGGAAACGGGAGATTTGCTTTTAGTGCTTTGCGGTTCTTCGCTAGGAAGACTCCAGTCTTGAGAAGCCGGCCCGGCTGAGTTCGGAAGGCTTCTGCCTGCCTCTCTGCACTGGCATCACTGAATGGGAGAAACGGGAGGGTGGGGAGGCTCCCGGAAGGCTGAGTGAGCCCTGAGGTCTAAACCGGCACCAGCTTCCTGAGAAGCACTCACGCTAAAAGACAAAGGGATTTGGACAGCACGTCTCCTTCCCAAGAGAAAAGAAGGGGAAGAGCCGACAGTAGGAGGAACTGAAATATCCATCGGTGAGGCTGGTCCCCGGCCCTTGCTGCCCAGTCCCCGGCCCCCCAGTAAGACCACCTATGTCATGCAGCCACGTATACAGGGTGCAGGTTAGGATTAACTCCTCAGCCCCCCTCGGGTGCGCTGTTAACATCTAGAGCCCAGTGTCTTCCCCCTCATTCTCATTTGTTGGTGCGTCAGAAACCTTTACAAAGAGCCTTGTATCTCAGGCGGCAGAGGAGCCTGGGGCCAGGATGTCCCTAAAATGTGCTCGCCCCAGAACAGCCACACTGTGTCTCCGACCCCCGGGAAGCAGGGGCATGACAGACCTGAGAAGTGTGTGCTCTTCTGGAAATGATGACGGTAAAGCCGCCCACCCTCAGAGACGAAAGGGGCCTTAGAGCGGGGCTCCAGTGGCCTCTGCATGTGAAATGTACAAGCGCGCTGGGCCCCAACGTGCTTGTTGGTTCTGGGAGTGATGGCGGCTGGTCCCTGGGGTGGAGATGGGGTGGGGGGCACTGATGTCAGGCAGGGGGCTGCTGCGCCTAATTGAGTCCTCACAGGAGTCTCCACAAAAGGGGCTTGGGGCACTCTCCCCCGAAGGTGGAGGTGTCTGCTGAGGGCTGTTTGAGGCTTTCTCTGGAGGTTTTCTTCACTTCTTCCAAAGAGCTCTTCCCCCAGGCAGCTAAGGCAGGATCCAAGCACCTGTCCTCACCCCGACCACAGAACGCAAGACTGCTCCACCCCCACCAAGCCTTCCACGTACTATATCCCGCCCTCCTTCCTGGAGACTAGGCTCCCAGCGGAGAAACCCCTGCTCTCGCAGGCTGACCCGTGTTAGATGTGTTCTGAAAGCAATACACAGGGACGTGCGGATTCCTAGGGAGAGCTGTCTTCAAGCGAGTCACATTCCTAACATGCTGCCTCTAATCAACCCTAAGGAATCTTGGGCTGGTGGAATTTCAAGCAGTAAACAGGGAGCCATACGACAACTCCAACTCAGAGGCAGGGGGATGCGATGTTAAAGTGCTGGAGACACAGCTGCCTGGCCACAGCCCCCACACCCCCAGGCCACCTGCCCTGGGACAGCACCTCCAACCCACAGGGTCTGAGAGCCGCCTGTGGGGCTTGTGATATGCAGACCCCTGGGTCCAGCTCCGGGGGGTTCTGGTTCTGCAGATCTAAGTAAAGCACACTCAGTGAGCAACTCAGAGGACCCCAATGCAGACAGTCTGCAGACCCCGCAGAGAATACCGAAAGGCCCATCACCTACGCCTGCGTCTCACTTTCTACCCCTTTCTGCTTTTGAAAACAGCCTCTCCGGCGCCTGGGTGGCTCAGTCGGTTGAGCGTCCGACTTCGGCTCAGGTCATGATCTCGCTCATGGGTTCGGGCCCCGCATCAGGCTCTGTGCTGACAGCTCAGAGCCTGGAGCCTGCTTTGGATTCTGTGTCTCCCTCTCTCTCTGCCTGTACCCTGCTCATGCTCTGTCTCTCTGTCTCTCAAAATAAATAAAGCCAAAAAAGAAGAAAAAAAAAGAAAAAAAAAAAAAAGAAAACAGCTTCTGCCCAGAGAGCTGAGGCAGTAGGTAAGGGAAGAGTAGCCCCCTCGGTTTTCCGTGTGGATGATGCAGTCAGAATTATCCCAACTAATACTCAATACTTGAATATTTCTAGATATGAGAGTCTGAAATTTGCTTCAACCGAATCCAAAGAAAAAAAGAAGCTACAAAGCACATTACTAGGAGACCTAATGACATTTGTCTCTCCACCGAGGATGAGATAATGCTGAAGGTAGATTTCTACTTTTGGCAGCTGTACTGTGGTTATATTCTTATTCTTCGGAAATACGTGCTGAGGGATTTAGAGATAAAATGGCATGATGCCTCCAGGGTCTTCTCAAATGGCACAGAGAAATGACACACACATACATGTGGACACGTGCACATATGGAGTATAATAAAGCAAACGGGGCAAGACAGAAATCGTTGAGTCTGGGGGGAGTATACAGGAGTTCCCTGCACTATTTTTAGAACTCTTCGTGAAGTGTCTGACGTCACATATCAAAGTAAAAACTTACAAGGAAAAAAAAAGTCCTAGGCCAGTAGGGAGTGTCAGCAAGTATGAGACAATTCCCTGTGCCTTGTCCTGGGTCTGGCTTGCGGGGCACCGGCAGGGCTAGCCCGAAGGCCTAGCACCATCTACAATGTTATGGGCAATGAAGCATGAGCTGGAGAGGTGCCCCCTGAATTTGTGGTGCCACCCTGAGCATCTCGTCCTGCCAACCCCCAGCACTGAAAGGAAATGACTTCACAGTCCGAGTTTGGCAATGTTATTTTTTTCTGATGGTACAATTAACATTCCTTCTTTTTAGGGAAGAAATCTTACATAGAAACAGCCATAAACCAGAAAATAAAAATTGCCTTTCAGACACACATTGCCCCCATTACAAAAGGAGGTTTTTTTTTTAATGTTTATCTTTTGAGAGTGAGAAAGAACATAAGTGCGGGAAGGGCAGAGAGAGAGGGAGACACAGAATCTGAAGCAGGCTCCAGGCTGTCAGCACAGAGTCTGACATGAGGCTCGAACTCACGAACTATGAGATCATGACCTAAGCCAAAGTCTGACACTTAACCGACTGAGCCACCCAGGTGCTCCTGAAAGGAGTTTTTATTAGGAAAGGTGAGTTACTTAAAATTCCAGATTTCACACTGGGCTTTAACACCTGTCCTTACATGGTTTTGGGGATATAAATTTAAGCCAGAATAACAGACTGATTTTTTAAAGTTCTCATTCAGTTAGAATAGAATTGTGAGAAAGAAGCGAGAGATTATATGGATCATATGACACAGAACAAGAGGAAGCAAATGCAGAGGTAATATTAAAAATATTGGGCAACCCACAAGGTTGACTCAAAACCAATCAGAACAGACACAGATTTTAAGGCCTGCAGCTGGGCCAGGCATTGACCCTTAAGCTCCTGGATTGTTGGGAGTTCTAGGAGTACCACGGAAGGCACCAGTACTCAGTAAGGTATACGTTTATTGAATACCAACTGAATACCAACTGAAGGAATTTTAGCTCTAATAACTGTGGTTTATTCCAATCCTCATGGGAGCTATGCTAATTTAGGTTCATATCCAGTCTATGCTCAGAGGGTAGTGACTTAACTCCTCCCAGAGATCCAGATGGAGTCAAGACCCTGGAATAATTTGAGTATAGCTCAAAAATGTTAAATGACTCACCCACTTTTCAAGAGCTACTGAGCCACGCACAATGGATTTGGGGGTGGGAGATAGAGAGGGGAGACATGTGGGCATTGTTCACGCTTGCTAATAAGTATCTCCTTTTGCTCATAGAGCCTTCAGGGCAAGACAAATGCTTTCGGGGACACTCCAGTGAGTCACAGGCTGAGAACAGGGATGAGCTATGTTGTCACCATCCGCAAAGGCTTCTCGTGATCCTAGTTATGAGAGAAGTGAATGACAAACTACTCCATGAAACAGTTAAATTTCAGAAATTTATTTGTAATTTCATGCATGGGACTTTTAAAGAAGTATGGGCATTTTCTTTTATCTACGCAAGCTGAGAGACTATTAGGTTGGTTACTGTACTGGGAAAAATCAAAGCTGTTCCTTTGAATTATATGAGGGTAGAAACCTGGTCTTTGTTTTTTTTGTTTTGTTTTGTTTACACGGTGCCTGGTTCAAGACCATAAGTAATTAACTACTTGCTTGATAAATGCTAAGGAGGTGACCTTGACCATCTAGGTCACAGGGTGCTTTTTTTTTTTTTTTTCCTGTAGCAGTTATTTTACTTAACATAAGACAGCTGTCTTTTCCTAGCAGGCAAGCATAACGGCAGACCTCGTGCAGTATTTACTTATTTTTCCTGTATGGGTGCCTGCGGTAGGGTGTTCAGCCCCTGGGCAGGGGTTAGGCCCCTGCCAGCATGACTTTGGGCCAGAGGTTGCATTTATAAGCCCTTGTCTCTTCAGGGAACCAAGCTAAAATCAACACAATCAAATTGCAAGTGTTTGATGACAGGAAGAAAATAAATTGAAACCTGAGCTCTCAATTCTTTTCTTGTCTCATTTCATTTCCAAGTCCATTGGTTTGGGATATTTCCCCCCGTTTGAAGGGCAATTCCCGGAAACGCCCACAATCCCACGAGACCCTGATTCCTACATCAGTGTCACCTATGTGTGGAGAGCAATGCCCAGCCTCTAACGCAGCTTCGGAGCCATCCGACAGCCACCCGCAGGCCATCGATTGGGCACTTACCTTAAGCAGGTACTTCACATGCAGTGTTCGGCGGGTTTTGCACAACTGGAACCCTGCTCTAGACACTCTCCCCAGGTCTGCACTTTAAAACGATTTTCCAAAATCTCTAGCCAAAAGCTATGGCTTTGTTTCCTTGATCTCACAGTGAGCAATTTCTCCTTAAGTATAAGATGGTTCTTCCTAGGTTGTTTGTGCAAATACAAAGTACCTGCTGGACGAGGTTAAGTGGGCTTTTAAAGGTCCTTTTAAGTAAAATCTGAAGCAAGAGAACAGAAATCTGGACATGACTTCATCACTGAGGTTCTGTGTCACCTGAAAGATGAAGAAAATAACTAACCAAGAAAACTACCTTTCAGGAGAAAGTGTGTCACCATGGAAAACCCTGGTTAAAAAACATTTTATGGGGGCGCCTGGGTGGCTCAGTCGGTTGAGCGTCCAACATCAGCTCAGGTCATGATCTCATGGTCTGTGGGTTCGAGCCCCGCGTCGGGCTCTGTGCTGACGGCTCAGAGCCTGGAGCCTGCTTCAGATTCTGTATCTCCCTTCCTCTCTCTGCCCCTCCCCTACTCACACTCTGTCTCTTTCTCTCAAAAATAAATAAACATTAAAAAATTTAAAAAAAAAACATTTTATGGGTGCTTGGGTGGCTCAGTTGGTTGAGGATCTGACTCTTGATTTCGGCTCAGGTCAAGATCCCAGGGTTGTGGGATCGAGCCCTTCGTCAGGCTCTACCTAAGATTTTTTTTCCTCTCTCTCCCCCTCTGCCTCTCTCCCCTGCTCAAGTTCTCTACCTAAAATTAAACAAACAAAAAACAAACAAACAAAAAACATTCTAAGTCGCTCATTTTTCATCTTCTTTTTACTTCAGTTCTCCACGGGGGACTGAACAATTCCGTGCCCAGAGAAAACCTCTATGGCCCCACCTCACCCGCTATAAAAATCCAGCACAGCAACAGAGAGCTCTGGGAGCTGCCAGAGAGGTCAGGGCGACTCACTGGACAGACACACATGCAGGGGGGCAAGCGGACTTCTGGGGCATTGAGAAAGGCTTCTTGCTCCACAATCCTTCCCCCCAAATCACATGGAAAGTTCTCTAAGGCGGGGGGAAGCATTTTTTTTTAGTTTATTTATTTAGAGAACACACACATGTACGCACACAAGCGTGGGAGGGGCACGAGGTGGGGAGAGAGAGAATCCCAAGCAGGCTTCACACTGTTAGCACAGAGCCCGATGTGGGGTTCAAACTCACGAACCATGAGATCATGACCTGAGCCAAAATCAAGAGTCTGACACTCAACTGACTGAGCCACCTGGAGATACCCTGGGGAAAAAAACATGTATTTTTATTTATTTATTTTGAGAGAGAGCAAAAGCAGGGAGGGGCAGAGAGAGAGGGTGAGAGAGAATCCCAAGCAGGCTCCGCACCATCAGCACAGAGCCGAATATAGGGCTGGAACCCACGAACCATGAGATCATGACTTGACCCCAAATCAAGAGTTGGACACTTAACCAACTGAGCCACCCAGGCGCCCTTGGAAAAAAAAACATTTTTAAAGTTAAAAGGATAAAATTTTATCTTTCATTAGAAAGGCCACACAGAGATTAAACTCATTCATTTATTCCTTCATCTCTTCACCCAACACTGATATGTTTAGCAGAGGCTGTGTGCCAGGTCCTGGGGAGGCAGGGGTGTCACGGAAGAGCTCGGAGCCTCAGGAAAAGGCAGGCTTTTACCACTCTCTGTAATGACAGCAGGATTTGAGAAAAGTGCAAGGGGTGGGAAGTAGAGGGGAGAGAGTAGGCTACAATATGAAACCTGAGCTTTTCCAGGCAATGGAGGTGACACCAAAGAGGGAAAGTCAAGACAGAGAGTGAAGGAAATCCCTGGAGTAGAGGTGTTGGCTGTCCAACAGCCAAGCCATCCTCTTCCTTTGAGCAGGGCCTGGGTTTTGTTTGCCTCTTAACCCCTGCTCCTTCTGCCCCTACCGCATGTGGCTTGGTGGCCACCCTGAGTAATCTTTTGCCAATGACTGGCTTAACAAGGGACTTGGGACACAATCCTGCAAGTGAGACTTGAGGAGACATCAGCTGTGAGGAGCCCAGGAAAGATCTCTCTGTTGAGACATCAGGAAGGGGCATCCTCTTTCTTCTTCTGTAGGACACTGTTGTAACTCCCTGTGCTGCCTAGCACTCTGGCAGCCATCTTGTAACCGTGAGGAAAACTAAATTCAACATGGCCACCATGGTAGAAATAAAACCTGCCCTTTGATGACAAGAGTGCCCTACCTCAGAAGTACCCTACCTCAGGATTTATTATCAGTTGAAATTAGAAATTTTCCCTATCATTTAAGCCACTTTAAAGTTTTGTGCTATCTGTGGCCAAAAGCATCCTAACTGATTCAATTTACTTCATAATTTTGTGGAAGATGGCGCTCCCCCGAGGCCTCCTCACCTTTACCGGTTCATCTGTTAAATAGACAACCTGAATTCCCAAGAGCCGTGCACAGAGCCTTCCTGTTATTTTTCCCCAGCTCTATTCATGAAAATAAAATTAATTTTCCAGTCCATGAATTAAACATTGCCGCTGCTGGCTGAAAGATTTTAGCAACAGCCTTTTGTTGGCAAGAGAAGCAGGATCCTGACATGTTCTAAAATAAGCTACAAGGAGGCAGAATGGGAGGAGGGGAGGCCGAGGGGAGGCGGCCATTAAAAGGAAGAAGGAAGAGCTGGCAAATCCCACTCATGTCCGGCTCTTCTGAACTCAGCCTGTGGCTGGACTGAAGGGCGTGCTTCTCTGACAGCAGCCTGGAGACGAATCACCTGGACATCTTATGAAGAGGCAAGGCCTGACTCAGTAGGTCCAGGATGGGGTCTGAACAGCTCTCTTTCTTTTTTTTTGAGAGTGAGGATGCAAGTGAGCAAGGGGAAGAGAGAGAGGGAGACAGAGAGAGAATCCCACGAGGGGCGGGAGGTGGAGGGGAGAAGCAGGGTTCACCCAAACTCACAAGCTGTGAGATCACGACCTGAGCCGAAGTCAGATGCTTAACCGACTGAGCCACCCAGGCGCCCCAAACGACTTTATTTTAATAAGCCCCCCATGACGCTGCTGCTGGCCACAGAGCCCTCTAACCTATCCTAGTAAGCTGAGAAATGGGGAGCAGGATGTCGGAAGGAGTCCTGACCGCGCCTGAAATGAGGGCTAATGAGAACCAGCCGTTTAAACTGGGCTTCAAGGGAGAAAGTGAAGCAAGGACAACCCCCTATACACATGCACCTTCCAGAAACAAGGAAGAGTAGAGAACAGGGGAAGGGGGTGGAGGATCGCACACTGGGTCTGGTTCGCCTGTACTCTTAGGCGTTTTAGTAAATGAGCCTCGGAACAGTGCTTCCGAGTCCGTGAAATCAGATGCCCAACCGAGATGTTATTCCTCGGCTCCCCTCAGCTCTGGACAGCCTGAGGGCCAGCCTCACTCCACTGCCCACCTGCCCCAGGCGGTCGCCCCAGGGCCTTTCCTGGAAAACTTCAGACTTACTCACCCCACCAGCAAGTGTCTGGCCTAAACCTTTCACTCCAGACCATTCGATCATAGCAGGAATTTTTGGTGCGTGTGATGGGCTAAGAGGAGAAGGTGAGAGTCAGGTAGAGGCTGAAGGGAAGGAAGCCTCTCCACAAGCCCGATCTCCTGGTCCTGCTGGTCCCCACGAATCTTCCTCGCCCTACATCTGGCCCCTGACCACCTCTACCCTCACTGAACCATCAGGTCCCTGAGCTGCCTGGCTCTGTCTCTCCCCCCTCTCCTCAATGCTATCTCACCCAAACCCCTCCACCAGCCAGCGGGCCTCCCACCAGGCTCAGTGCAGCCACCTCCTCCTGCGGGGAGCTTCCCCAGCTCCCCCAGGCCAGAGCTCTATAATCCTGCCTTGGCGTACCTGTCCATCTCTCCAACCAGCCTCGAAGTGCCATGAAGTCAGGGATAGAGCCAGTGCCTGGCAGGTAATGGGTGAATCGTAAACACTGTCCAACAAGGGAATCAAATAATGGTTCTCAGCCCAGGTATGCATCAGAAATATCTGAATGGGGAGGGGAAGGGAGGGGAGAGGAAGAGAAAGAAGCCAGGGCATCATTCCTAGAGATTCCAGTTCAGTAGGTCTAGGTGAGGGCCGAGGCTTTCAAAAATTGCAAAGGAGCCCCATGTGATTCTGACATGCAGCCTGTTTTGACAGTCGCTGGAATGGAAAAAATGAATGAATTCGTGGCGGGATGAGTATGTGACCACATGTGCAACTGTGAGGACCTCTCTCGTGGCCACTTGCACACATCGTGAATGAAGGGGGGCATTTCTCATGGGGCACAGCTGGTACCTGTTGTGGGGCCGCCACCCCATCGCCAGGCGAAATAAAATCAGAGACGATGGCGTCGACCCCATGACCAGGGCTTTCTGACACTGAGGGTGCTGGAACAAGGCTCAGCCTCCAAAGGATGAGCTGAACAGAGGGAAGGAGGGAAGGGAAGCGGTGAGGGAAGGCGGGCCCAGGCACAGGGCTGGCGTTTTCGCTGTGATACTTCCACGTCAGGTTCTTTCTTTTCTTTTTTTGCAGGGTTTTTTTTTTTTTTTACTCTAGTATAGTTAATATACAGTATTATATTAGTTTTAGGCATACAATACAGTGATTCAACATTTTCTTTTTTTAAAATTTTTAATGTTTATTTATTTTTGAGAGAGAGGGAGAGAGCGCGTCTTGTAAAGGGGAAGGGCAGAGAGAGAAGGGGACAGAGGATCCGAAGCAGGCTCCAGGCTCCGAGCTGTCAACACAGAGCCTGACATGGGGCTCGAACCCACAAACTGTGAGATCATGACCTGAGCCGAAGTTGGACGCTTAACCGACTGAGCCACCCGGGCGCCCCTGATCCAACACGTTCATACATCAATCACCCTGTGTTCATCACAGGTCAAGCCAAGTTCTTTACTGTAGTTTCATTTCATTCCAGCTACAATACTGTTGTCCTATTAATTTACCTCACTGTGCACCCGGGGACACTAAGGTTCAGGGAGGTGAGTCATCTGCCCCAGGCTGAACTTGGGGGGCTGGTTTTTTTTTAGTTTATTTATTTAATTTGAGGCGGGGTGGGGGCAGAGAGAGAAATGGAAAGAGAGAATCCCAAGCAGGCTTCCCACTGTCACCACAGAGCCCAACCCCACAAACTGTGAGGTTATGACCTGAGCAGAAACCAAGAGTCAGACACTTAACCGACTGAGCCACCCAGGTGCCTCCGGGGACTAGGTTTTGGTCCCAGACCCTCACTCCAAAGCCCATCCTCTTCACCTCAGGGCTAATAAACCGCACATGACACAGCAGGGAAAGGTAGACTGCATGCCAGAATGTCAAAATAAATACTCAGTGAGAATTATGTCACCCAAAGGCATCACTGTGTTTTGCCAAATCCTAACCATGGCTATGTCATTCTGTTGTGAATCGATCAATGGCTTTTCCAGGCAATTATAATTTTATGTTACACACAAAACTTGACAAGGCAAGAACAAAAATGTTACAGCAAGGTCATGATGAAACATTTGGATTTAAAGGCTGTGCCTTGCGGCGCTTGGGTGGCTCAGTGGCGTAAGTGTCCGACATCAGCTCAGGTCATGATTTCACGGTTCGTGGGTTCAAGCCCCACATCGGGCTCTGTGCTGACAGCTCAGAGCCTGGAACCTGCTTTGGATTCTGTGTCTCCCTCTCTCTCTGCTCCTCCCCTCCTTGTGCTTTCTCTTTCTCTCTCTCAAAAATAAATAAACATTTAAAAATTTTTAAATAATTAACTAAATAAAAATAAATAAAAAAACATTTAAAAAATTTTAAATAACTAAATAAATAAAGGCTGTGCCTTACATTTGAGCCACAAGTGCTCCGAGTCCCAGACAGACCATGAAGCCAGCATAGGTTTCATGACACAGGCCCCCATCGTGGGAGGTAAGAGCAGAAGCAGCACTGAGCGTCTACTCTCTGGCAGGCACTTTCACAGGTGCCCCAGTTCTTAAAACAACTTTCGGCTCAGTATTACCGTCCCCCTTTCACGGACGAGGAAGACGAGGCTCACGAACTGGAAGGGGACAGGTATGAGGCCGAACTAGGTGCAGCACACGGACTCCAGCCCTGGTTTCTACTGTGGAGCACTCTTGCTCATTTCCAGATCGCAGGACAGTCTGCAGTGACCTTGACCGGTTTTAGAAAAAACTGAGTTAATAATGTTAACCTCAAACCTGCGTTTATCCTTGTCGGGACTATTCAGCCAGCAAAAGCAGGCTCTTCTCCCCAGCTTCGCTGCACTCCAGCCGTGGGTAAGACTCTCAGTGCTTGCTCAATTATGAAAAATGCAAGAGTTGCAACAATGGGCTGGGAATTACAGGTTTAAAAGGAAGATTCATTTCGTTTTTTGGTTTTTTAGTAGTTTAATTGAGCATTAAAGTTTTGTTTTGTTTTGTTTTGTTTTTAACATGACTCAAGAAGACAGAGATGGGAGAGAGAAAAAAAAAAGTCAAAACTGAGACCCTAAGAGATTTAGAAACGATTGGGCCGTGCTCGAAAAACCCAAAAGAAAACACCAAAGACTAGGTGAGCTGTCAGCTAAACAAAACGATTCTTATCTACCAAATAGTGACTTTTTGGAAGAAAATAGGAGGAAGACAGAATCAAAGAGAAGGGAATGGGGGAGGGAGGAAAGTCTAGGAGGGATGCGTTCATTCCTCTTTGGGAATTCTGAGAAAGAACCTTTGTTTCCAAAGCCAAAGCACTCTTTTCCATACAAGAGAGGCAACAAAGCCAAGTTCTGTGCCAGCTTTGCCGAATTCATTGTGCTGCAGGAGGGCCTCTTCCCTTCTACTAAAGAAAAAGAGCCAATATCAGGACCAATAATAACGGCAGCTAATAATTACTGAACACCAACCAAGAGCCAGGCGCCGTGCTGCGATTTACACGCCTCTCAAATTTAGAGCAAGAGGTATTAATGTACCCATTTTATGGGTGAGAAAACTGAAGTGTAGAGATGTTAATTTGTCCAAAGCCATGTAGCTGGTAAGTAGGAGAGCAGGGATACTTGTTCAGATATGTCTCTCTCCTGAGCCACACTCCCCCTAGAAAACATGGAGGCAAGCCAGAAATCCGAAGTCACACTTTCTTGGGCCTCCTTGACAACTGTAAGGGGACTTGACAGAAAAAGAAGCACAACCCAACAAGGACATCGAGACCATCCCAAGTCGTGGAGTCAGGTCACTCACGGCCTGACAGAAGACAGCTCATCTCTGGGTAACTCTTGGCATTGCACAGAATTTGATCGGTAGACCAGCACTCTCCAAACCCCAGCCTCTTCCAATGCTCCCCAGAGTGCTTTGTTAATCCCTGCCCCTTCCCAGCTTCCTCCCCATAGGCTATACCCCACTCCCGAGAGTCCAGAAGCTTCAACAAGGGCACCAGGGAACCTGGTATAGCCTCAACAGTTTGCCCCAGGACAGGATGGAGGAATGGAGCAGGGTTTATAGGGAGCAGGGCTAATTACTGCTCGTATCCTCACACTTCCACTGAAGTTGTCCCAAGAGGACAAGAAAGCTATGATGTTACCATGGGACACACGGTTTTAGGGGACTCGGATGACACTTAGAAAGAAACCAGAAAAGTCCCTGACATTTCTGGAAACCAACAGCAGAATTCCCGGAGACAGGCAAAGCGAAGGCTCACTGGAAAGGAGCCCGGGACTCTTAACACCATGACTACTGCCATTCACTCCTCTGTTCCACTCATCTCGGGATTCAGGGCACGGACTAACCGCGCCTTCGGCCAAAAACTCTCAGAGCCGGCACTTTCCTGAGCTCAAGCCTGCAGGGGAAGATTTCTTCTCCGGCTCCAGTTGGAGTCTGTGTTCTGTCCTTGAAACTCATTAACTCATCCCTCAGGACCTGTGAGCAGCAAGAGCATTCTGTCCTGATAGGCTGCCCACTCAGGAAGCTGCAAGGAGAAGAAGGGAAACAACTTGCTCTGGCCCCAAGGAGAGTCATAAAAAAGTGGGGGTAGGCAACAGAGGAGGTTGGGCAGGATAACTGGATGGACCTTTCAAGGAGGACATGACGTTCTACAACTCCACAAATCACGCCGCACCCCTAACGCACAGCCTGCCCAGCCTGCGGGTGCCCTGCATCGATGCCTCTTGTTTCCCGGGCAACCTCACCTGGGGTGAAAGCAATGGATGGGCTAAGCCAATTTCCTTGACAACTTAAGTCCCTGAAGCGGATGAGCAGCCCATGAGCGCATGAACTCAGTCCTAAAGCTGGACAGAGCCAGTGGCAGAGGTGGGTGAAACGGGGTTTCCGATGGGGAAATTTGTGGCTCAAGCCCCCAGGGCTGTCACTGAAAATCACCCTATATGTCCTAGTGATCAACAGCGCAACACATCTTGGCTCGTCTCTGTCTCTCCTTACTTCTTTCACCAAATGTCCATCAGATAAGATTCATTTGTTTAGAATGCTTCTAAGTCAAAATTTTGGACTTTGAAACTACCACAGCCACCACTCTCTGCTCTTTTTTTTTCTTTTCTTTTTCTCTCCTTCCCTCTGTCCTTCTCCCTCTCCTTCTCTTTTTCCCTCCCTTCTTTCCTTCCTGTCTTCCTCCCTTCCTCCCTTCCTCTTCCTAGTGATGCAATGAAGCACAGGTAGGGAGAGAACCGAGATTCAGAGAACGGAGCTGATGAACGGTAGTTGAGGCAGAAGACAATGCAGGAAGGTACAGGAATGGGGTCGGCAATATCACCCACAAAGGGAAACTAGACTCCTGGAGTGTGTGGGCTTTTCCGGAGAAGCTGAAGGAGTTTGGGGCTGAGGGAGGTTTCCTCCAGCCAAGGTCGTTCAGAACAAAGACTCTGTCTTCACTACAGAGAAGAGCCTAGGAAACGCAGAAGTGACTTGGCAAGCCTGGAGAAGAGGCCTTGTCCTTGTGGCTCCTGGCCTGGTGCCAGGGTCAGCAGGGCTTGGGGGCAGTAGGGAGTGGGGTCTGTGGGTCCTGCGGAGCTCTGGAACTGTTTTAAGTGCTCACTTCTCTCTGAGTTCTCTCTGACCCTGTAGCTATTAAGACTAAGCCTCAATTCCCTGGAGGCAGGTGGGCTCTGAAGTCCAATGGCACTGTCTCACCCCTGGAAAGGGAGAGAGGAGCCCCACAGAGGCTCTGGGGCTGTAAGGGCTTTAGATGGCAGTGGGGGGGGGTATGTTCATGAAGCCATGGCTGAACATCTTACAGTCCAGTCATTTGGAGATAAGGCATGAAGGACGATAGAGAATTAAACCAATACATAAGCACAAAGATGATGGGGGAAAGGACACAGAATTGAGGAGGTGCAGGGCGCCTGGCTGGCTCAGTTGGTTAAGCATCCAACTCTTGATTTCAGTTCAGGTCATGATCTCATGGTTTTGAGATCTAACCCCCTGCCTGGCTGAGCATGGAGCCTGCTTGTGATTCTCTCTCTCCCTCTCTCTCTCTCTCTCTCTCTCTCTGCCCCTCCCCTGCTTGCTCACACACTCTCTCTCTCTCAAAAGAAAGAAAGAATTGAGGAGGTGCACTGACTGGGAGAGGCATGAGCAGGGGGTTGCCAAGGGCTTTTAGGAGACTTCAAAAGGCTTCATGGAGTATCTGGCTGGCTCAGTTGGTGGAGGAGGCGACTCTTGATTCCTGGTAGTGAGTTTGAGCACCTGCGCAGGGCATGGAGCTGACATGAAGGGGGGAGAAAAGGCTCCATAGATTCCCAAAGACTCCCCCCTCTCACCGTCTCTCTCTCAGTCACACCCCCGAAGACTTACAACATTCTAGATGGGTTTGCTTCCAACAGGGGCTGTAGGGTGTCAAGGGAAGGCTTGCAATCAGAGTGGCCCTTTATCAACCTAGGCATCTGAAGCTGGCACTATCCCAAATAAGCTCTGCAGAAAGAAGTCGTCTTATTTTCTTCCTTCCCTTTCCCCTCTGGAAATAAAAGTAGGTTGTGTTTCTCCTGCTCCTGATCCTTGGAGATGCCCGAAATGGGAGCTGAAAGGGCTTCTTGGATTACTTTCTCAAGTTCTCAGCCCCAGATATCAATGCCTGCACCTACCGGCCTGGCTACTGCCCCTGAGGTGACTGACCCCAAAAACCGTTCCTGGGGCCAGGGGGTCTGCGAGGTGGTTCGGAGGCCAGCGACTTGACTCATATTGGGCAGGCACTGAGTCCCAGGGGCCCAGAAGATCAGGGAGTGGGTGCCCTGGTCCACTCCTGGGCTCTCTCCCCTGCCAATAAGGATGGGGGTGCTAGGACGGAGGGTGGTGGGAGAGCCACAGGTGCTGCGACAGACCCGCACCGGCCAGAGAAGGACAGGGCCTGGAGGAGGCTCTCCCCGGCCACAGGTAGAGTTCTGGGCTGGCGGCAGAGCCATCTCGCCGAGGGCTCGGTTTGCTCGCGAAGAAACTTCTGGGACCGTGTAAGTGCAACTGGACATAGCAGACCACGGAGGGGACGGGGACAGGGGCCTTGCGGGGACAGGGGAACCGGTTTCTTCCATCTCAAGCGCGAAAATCAAGACTGTTCCTGTGCCGAGTCTCTCCACTTTCCTCCACTCCCTTTCTCGTCCTTAACTCTGCCCCAAGGTCCTCGGCCCGCGGAGGAGACTGAGAACCTGAAAGGCGGCAGATGGAGGGCCCCAGGGACCGGCACGGACGACACAACCCCGGAAGCCTCAGTCAGCCGTGCCCAGCGCGTCCCTCGGCGCGCCTCGGCGCCCAGCGGTGGAGCGGCAGGACCCCGGGTCCCTCCGGCTCGCCAACCCGGAGTCGGCAAAGGCGCCTACTCAGCCAGGCAGCGGGGGAGGCAGAAGTTGCAAATACCTGGACTGAAATGCCAGCGGGTCCCAAAGGGCCGGCCGCCGCAGGGCAAGGGGGCCGGGCGCGTGCGGGCAGCGAGCGGAGCGCGGAGAGGGCCCTGCGGACCCCGCGCGCCCCGGGGTGGCGTCGTCACGGTGCCCGGGGCACAGGGGGCGCCGGCGGGACTTACCCCAGAGCAGAGTGAGCAGCTTGGCTTTGGGGATGAGTGCCAGGGAGTACACGGCCCCCAGGTGGAGCAGGCTCATCAGGACGACGTTCCTCCAGACGACGGTCTGCCGCCGCCCGCGCTCGCCCAGTCTCTGCGGGTCGCCGCCGCCCTCCGAGACTTCGATCCTCGCCCGAATCTCCTCCTTGGCGTTGCGGAACGGGACCTGCCTCCCGTCGGCGGCCGGGCCCGGCATGACTGCGGAGAGGTGGGCGCCCGAGGCAGCGGCAGCGGCAGCAGGCAGGCGCTCGGCCAGCGCGCAAATCTCGGGTGGGGGCGGGGGCTTCTGCCTTTTGGGGGTGGGGAGGGGTGGTCTCTGCACTCCCGTCCCCGCCTTCCCGGCCCTTCTCTGGCGCCTGCCCTCTTCTTCGGGCGTTCAGCGGGGACCAAGGATGCCGATCTGGGCGCCCCGCATCTGTTGCTGGCGAATCGCCGCTGCGGCTGCAGGGGCCGAACTCGGCTGCGAGGAAGAGGAGGCGAGCGCAGGGGGCGGGAGGGGGCGCGGAGTGGGGGGAGGGCGTGTGCAGAGGGAGCGGGAGGGAGCCCTCGGAGGGAGTCGAGGAAGAAAGACCTGCATAGCTACAGCCAATCAGGACGGCTTGTGGGGCTCTTAAAGAGGTAGGCGCCCTCCTGGCCTCCGCCGCCCCGGGCTCCCCGGGTGCGGGACGCGCGGGCGCGCTGGGCAGGCGCTCGGCCTCTCCGCGCGAGCGTGATGGCATGTGGCTCCCCCGACAGGGAGCCTGCAGCGCAGTTCACGGCACTTTTGCCGTTTTAGTGTGCTTCTCCAGTTCCAAAATATACCTTTCCCTTCTGAAAAGACTTTTTTTTTTTCTTTTTAAATACAGTCCACTAGTATTGGCGAATTTAAAATCCTTGCCTGGGTCGCAACACAGGTTAAGGCCATATCCGAGATGAGAATCAGAAGTGCACGCGTTTGCAGGTTCGACTGGCTCCTTGGGCCCGTGGAGGGATGGAGGCAGCTGCTCCGCTTTTAATTAGGCAGCCGCAACCAGACACACAGTAGGTACTCAATTAGTGCCTTTTAGAGGAGACACGATTTAGTAGCCAACAGTGCCCTGCCCGCCGCGCAGCCCCGCTTATGGCTAATTCTGGGCTAACCGGCGCACTGCCGGACTGTCTCCTTAGTCCTCAGTTGATGGAACAATATTGTAAAGTCAGCACCGTTGTGAACGGGGCTTTAGAAAAATCACCCAGAACGTTCCAAGAAAAATTACCCCGTGAAAAATTTGTGGTTGTTCATTCCTCTCTCGCGGACAATTCAGAGCTGTTGAGAGGGAGCCCTATTTGCACAGAAATGCTGACGCGGCGAGTTGGTCGTGTCCCAAGCTGGTGTTACTGCACCTATAGTAGCAGAAGAAAAAGCGTTCAGGACTGGAAATCAGGAGCTCTGCGTTCTAGTTCTACATGTGATCCAGTTTGGCTTTCCAGACACAAAGTTTCTTGCCCGGGAAACAGAACTAATAATGTTTACTCTTTCTTCCAGCTTGCAAATTCTATGAACGTGAGTTTGAAGGAGTGCCATTTATGTTGACAAATAAGGCTGATTTTTGGATTACCTACTGTTAGCAACCCTTTCCAAGATTCCAGGAGAGGGAAAAAATTAGAAAGAACCGACTGCATGAAAGGGCCATGTACGAGCGTCTTATTAGCAGACCTGAGCCAGTCCAATCAACCAGATTAAGATAATGTCTGATTTATCAGACACGGTCGTGGAATCGGGGCCACTGAGGTAGTGTTATGGTGGCCCTTCAGATGGAGCCGATACTATAGAATGAAAGGAAATTTGCTTGGGAACTGGATACATGTTGACACTGTATAATGACTAGTGAGACAATAGAACATGAAACTAGAGGGTCTAGATTTCATTAGCCTGCTCACCCTGGACTTTATAATGAACCACTTTTTCTTCACATGTGCCCTCTCCTCCCCACTCCCACTAGACCCATATACTCCCTGCAGGTCTCTAATTCAGACTGTCCTTTCTCTCAGGGATGAACTCGTTGCTTGGCCAGAAATCTCTGGGTTATTTTAATGACTCACCCCACACAAGCTCTAACCATTCAATCATTTGTTCGGGATTTATGGAGCACCTGGTGTGTGCCGGGGACTAATGGACACCAGGGACACAAGGACGAATGGGTTATGGTTCCTGCTCTAGAGGAGCACCTCATCTAAAAGGCTCAGACTGGATTGGGCTACTCCTTTCAGCAGGTTGGACTCAGGATGGGGAAGGGGATGTTTGTATGTGTTGGGGGGAGGGGAAAGTGCGCTTGGGGTCTTTCAGATCCTGCCTACAGAAGGATGACCGAAGAAAAATGGTTCTCCCCGACCTAATTTCAGAGTGAAACCTCTATGGATATAAGCTATACTCTTGCTAATAATGACTATTAGCTAATAACGACTGTCCCCTGTAGCATATTATGCCAATATGACATACATATTATGTCTCTTTTCTTAGCTTCTGGTCAAGACCCCAGACGTAGATGAGTGTTCATCTCACCCCTTAATGGGGGCAAATGGGATTGTAACCTCTATCCTGTCAAACAAATAATTACCAAAAAATGTGATAAGAGCCCCAGTAGTGGTATATATAAGGTAAAGTGGAGGCACAAAGGAAGGAATAGGTAGAGGGAGAGGAGAAAGGGTGATATCTTGAGTAAGGATTTTTTAACTTGGATTTCTAAAGGTTTTTTTTAAATTGTGGTAAAATACACATAAATCCCACCATTTTTAAATGTTCGGTTCAGTAGTGTTAAATACATAATAAAATGAATATATACATCTCCGAATCTTTTTCAACTTTGCAAAACTGAAAGTCTATGCACATGAAACAACAATTCTCCATTTCTCCCTCTTCCTAGCCCGGCAACCATCATTGTAATTTGCGTTTCTCTGCGTTTGAATACTCTAGATATCTCATGTAAGTGGAATCATACAGTGTTTATCTTTTTGTGTGACTGGCTTATTTCACTTAGCACAATGTCTTCAAGGTGCATCCATGTGTAACATGTGTCAGATTTTCCTTCCTTTCCAAGGCCAGATAATATCCCATTGTATGTATTTAACCGCATTTTGCTTATCCGTTCATCTACGATGGGCACTTGGGTTGCTTCCACCTTTTGGCTGTTGTGAATAATGTTACTATGAACATAGGTGTACAGCTATCTCTTGGAAATTCTGCTTTCACTGCTTTTGGATCTATATCCAGAAGTAGTATCGGTGGATTTTATGGTAATTTTAGTTTTGGGGAGAACTCCATACTGTTCCCCCATAGCAGCCCCACCCTTTACATTCCCACCAATAATGTGCAAGAGTTTCCATTTCTCCACATCCTCACTAACGCTTGTTATTTTTGTTGGGTTTCTTTTGTTTTTCGGATTTTTGTTTTGTTTTGTTTTAGATTACAGTCATTATCCTAATGGATTTGAGCTGATATATCATTGTAGTTTTGATTTGCATTCCCCTAATAGCGATGTTGAGCATCTTTTCATGGGCTTATTGGCCATTTGTATGTCATCTTTGGAGAAGCATCTATTCTAATCCGTTGCCCATTTTTTAATCGGGATTTTTGTTGTCATCATTCGGTTATAAGAGTTCTTTATATACTCTGGATATTGACCCCTTATTAGATAAATGGTTTGGAAAATTTTTCTCCCATTCCATAGGTTGCCTTTTCACTGTTGATTGCATCCTTTGATGCATAGAAGTTTTAAATTTTGATGTAGTCCAGTTTAGCCATTGTTACTTTTGTTACCTGTGCTCTTGGTATCGTATCTAAGAAATCATTGCCAAATCCAATGTCATGAAGCTTTTCTCCTGTTTTCTTCAAAGACTTTTTTAGTTACTTCATACAGTTAGGTCTTTGATCCATTTGGAGTTAATTTTTGTATCTAGTGAATGATAAGGGTTCAACTTCATTCTTTTGCATGTAGATATTCAGTTTTCCAAACACCATGTGTTGAAGAGACTCTCCTTTCCCTGGCGCCCTTACGGAAGAGCATTTGATCGTACACTCGAGGGGTTATTTCTGGCCTCTGTTCTATTCCACTGATCTGCCTGTGTGTCTTTATGCCTGTACCACATTGTTTTGATTACTGTAGCTTTATAATACATTTTGAAATCAAGAAGTATAAGACTGCCAACTTATTTCTTCTTTTTTAAGATTCTTTCAGCCATTCTGGATCCGTTGAGAGTCCGTATGAATTTAGGATGGATTTTTCTATTTCTGCAAAAAATTCCACTGGGATTTTAATAGAGATTGCAATATATCCGAAGATCACTTTGGTTAGTATTGACACCTTAAACGCTATTATTAAGTCTCTAATCCAAAAGACAATGGGATGTCTTTCTATGTGTCTTCTTTCATTTCTCTCAGCAACATTTTGTAGTATTCAGTGAACAAGTCTTTTGCCTTCTTATTTAAGTTTCCCAAGGAAGGATTTTCAAGGAGTGCTCTCTAATAGAAATACAATGTGCACCACAAATTCCAGTCACGTGTATACATTTAAATTTTCCAGTAGCCACATTAAAAAAGTAGAGAAAATAAATTTCATTAGTTTATTTAGCCCAATCTACCCAAAATATTGTCTTTTCAATGTGTAGTCAATATAAAATTATTAAGACTTTTACACTTTTTCCACACACCGTACCTTCAAAATCTATTGTTTATAATTATGACAGAGCACATCTTAATTCAGGTTACCACATAACAAGTGCTTAACAGCCATGTGTGGCTCCTGGCTACCATATCAGAGAGCACAGTTTTGAAGGATGAGTAGTTTATTAGACAAATAAATGGCAGAGACATTCCGGGCAGAGAAAATGGTGCAAGCGAAAGCTTTTGCATTTGGCATTTAGGGAGGTGTCTGGAATATCTGAAGTGAAAGTAGGGAAATAGTAGGAGATGAAATGTCGTGCAGTGGGCGGCACATGAAGGTAGGTGGGTTTCATGAATGTCATGTGGAAAGAGCTATGTGGTGTGTGAGGGAAAACAGAGGAAGGCTCTACGCAGCATAATAATGTGATCAAATTTGTAGTACAGAAAGACCAGTCTGGAAGAGGTGTGGAGAATGACGTGATTGGAGGTAGAGGCAGGTAAGACTGAAGGCAAGCGGACCTGGTTAGGGCACTATTTGAAGAGTCCGGTCACGTGATGATGAGGATCCGAAGTAAAGCAAAGGCACAGATTCTGGAGAAGAGGTAATGGAGAGGAGGCATAAATCCAAAGAAACTAAAATGGAAGAACCGCAGGACTTCATGCTTGATTGACATGAAAGAGAGGAATAAAAATACTGGAATGTTTTTGGCTCTCTGGACTTGGTATTCAAGTGAAAGACAGTATCACTTATTGAGATACTAAATCTGTGCTTATGAGCATTTTTGTGAAATGAAGATAATAATACCTACTTTGTAGTAAGTGTTCTTGTGGCAACTAAAGGTTAGAACAGAGTCTGGCAGGTAATAAACCCATAAATATTAACCATCATATCACCATAATCCTCCTACTCATTTTTTGAGATTGGGACAGAGGAAGCAACTTAAAAAAAGGTCCTGTGTTCTCAGACATCCAAATAGAACTGTTCAGTAGGTTGTTAGATAGGCCTGGAGCCCAGCAAAGATGGAGGCTGGAGAAGCCATCTTAGTTCAATGAGTAAAATCTGGCGGTGGAAGGACTCCGGGTAGAATTCGAGTGAATTGCTGTTCATGAGAATGGCAAAGAAAGGCAAGCCCGTGGTGCAGACTGAGAAGATGGAAGAGGAAGGAGAATCAGCAAAATGTGGGAGAGGATTCACAGAATCGAATGTTATGAGAAGCTACTGAGGAGGCAGAATGAGGAGCCCACGACGTACAAAGGTCATGGCTGACCTTTGCTGAGGCCTTTTCAGTGAGTTAAGGGGAAAGACCTTCCACAGAAGTTTAAGAATGAGGAAGAGGAGACAAGCATGGCATATATATGGAAATCAATTTTGTAAGAAGCTTGAAGTGAAGGAGGGAGAAGCGAAACTGAGTGTGTGTCTGAGCGTTCAGAAAAGAGGGATTTGAGCACACTTGCTGGCTAGTGGAAAGAATGAAAGGTCAAAGGTCAAAACCATGAGGCAGGGGATGCTTGATGGAGCTAGTTTCCTAGGGTTGGGGAGAGGGTTAGGCAGAATGGGATGGAGTGATCAGGCGGTTGAACTTTGAGCAGAGGGACAGCTTGTTCTTGGAGACTGAAAGGAAATGAGGTTGCGGGCCGATAGAGCATATAGAGTCAGTGAAGTGAAGGAGGGTGCCATGACAGCCTGTTTCTTCTGAAGGGAAAGGTCAGATCATCTGCTGGGTAAGCAGAGTGGGGATTTGGTAGAGAGCTGCAGAAAAGTGATGAAGGCTTCCAAGAGCTGTTGAGCAGAATGCAAGAGGGAGCTGACCAAGTAATGCTTAAAAGGTTGTCGAGTCAAATTAAAGGCCCAGCTAAGAGTGGATGCTCCAAGCTTAGAATGGCATCATGATGTCTGCACAGTAACGGTTATACAGGCTCGCTTGGCAGTCTGATGGAACATCCAAATTGACGTAGAGATAGGGATGAAAAAAAAATTATGTTTATTTTTGAGAGAGTGTGAGCAGGGAAGGGGCAGAGTCCCCACCCTCGCCTCCCATTCCCACCTCCACCCCATGTGGGGCTCGAACTCCTGCACAGTGAGATTTATGACCTGAGCCAAAGTTGTACACTTAACCATTTGAGCCACCTAGGCACCCTAGGGGTGGAGGTTTTGAGGGGAGGACAGGAGAGCCAGGTAACTGAGGTGCTGGTGAGAGAGAAGTTTGTGTGGAGTCCACGCTGGAGAAAGGAGAAGGAAATGTCATCAGAAGGAAGCTAAGAACTCATACATATAGTAGAGGAATCGAAGGCACCAAGGTTTTGAAAAAAGTCGCAAAGCTGATTTCTGTTTGTTGGGGAATGAGAATAAAGGAAGTAGTGGGCACTGTGCTCCAAGAGTGGGACTTGGGACTTAAGACCTAGAGTGGAAGAAGAGTTTCCAGTGATCAGTTCCGAGGCGAGGCCACGGGATTGTCGTGGAGGTGGTTGTCACTGGAATGAGCAGGTCAAAGGTAGAGTGGTGCCGAGGAGGTGGAGGTTTACTGGACAGGACCTTCACAGGAGTTTGAAATCACACAGGGTGGTTGTCCAGATCTAGCTGAAGAGTATGAGCCAGGTGCTCAGTGGTCTGGGGGAAGCTTCCTAAATGAGGACAAGTAACAGCTCTCAATTGTCAATGAACACTTACAAGATTATGTGGGTATTTCATTATTTTCTAATCACCTAGAGAGATGGACTCAACGTGGTTATGAAACCTGCCTGACCTGGAAGCCAGGGTGTGTTTGAGGGGCCCAGACTGGGAAAAGAAGCATACCTGGGCGGATTGGAGGGAGTCAGACCTTCAAAGAACAAATTCTAGCCACATCAGGGAACTGTGAAATAAAATCACTTGCTCTCTTTATCAGAGGTAATCATGCAAGGCAACTCCCTTGGCCCAAGGAAGGGATGCACCCAGCAGTTCTTGTGGAATTAAAGGGCGGGGGAGGGGCAGGTCGCCTTTGGGATGAGAGGCATGGATGACAATTTCAAATGTAAACAATCTTTGTGCACCTAGAGGTGAGGAAACCACTCCCAGGCTTTAGATGAGAATAATTTCAAGAGAGCATAAAGGTGGGAAGAAGACCACGATGACCAGAAGATTGGCTTTGAGATACAGCAACACCATGGACTTAGTAGGAAATTAGTCTTCTCAGCTTCCTCCAGTCACTGAAGGGTTGGCTTCCCTTTTCTGTATAAATGAATTGGAAAATTTTCTCATTGAGATTTTATAGTAGTGGATGAGGGGGGACCCGTTCCTCTAAAATGAATGATTCTATTGGTTTGGATATGAAGGGATTGGGGGATTTTCTTTTAACAAAATGCCCAGCCTTATTCCTTAAGACCCTTCCCACATTTCCTGACTACTCTTAACAGAATGCTGCAATTTGACAGCAGGAACCTAGGCATGGGAGATGGATGGATTTGAAGGCCTTTACTTCCTAATTCTTAGAGAAGAGCATCTACTTAATGGGAAACTGGATTACTGAAACCAACCCAAACCTGTCTCTTCTGTTGGATGATATACCGTCCTTTGCATCTTTCCAAGGTATCTTCAGTTTGAACGAAACAACATTTTCATTCAACATCTATTTATTGAGCCTCTTCTAGAAGCCAAGCACAAGCTCAGCTCCACAGACAGGAGTATCTGGCTGGGCTCATGGAACTTGACGTCCAGCTGGGGAGCCAGAAGGCAATCAGATCCTCACTATGAGAAGAATATACGACAAAACTCTAACAAATGCTCCGGAGGAATCACTAAGAATCTTTTAAGACCCAGTCTTGGCAAGGTAACATTTGTGAATACCTACACTACACCCCCCTCTGACCAACATCTGGGTAAAAACAAGGTGTACAAACCAAACCGACCTCCTCCCTACTGTCTCTCTCTCCCTGCTCCTAAATCCCAGCTCTCTGAAATAAATGAACAATCTCTATTATTGTGACAGAAGAAAGACAGTATTGACAACGTTTTTACCCACATCTCTTCCAGCTCTCCAGTTCCCCTTCCCCCACAAACACCCGCCCCATTTCTTTTAGGATAGTTATTTTGGTTTCCAAGGGCAGATAAACAAGCTCTTATTTATTTCTCAGCATTAGCTGCGGCTATTGTTTCTGTTTCAATGACCTCTTTCTCTCCCTGCTGTGTCAATTACCACAGGCTGCTCTTAAAAGGCAAAGGCCCCTGTTGTTCTCCGCGGGAGGGGGCATGTGTAAATAGAGATCAGGAATGTCAAAAGGGTGACCCAGATTTGCGGCACCAGAGAAAAAACTAGTTCATTGTTGAGTATCTATGTAATCAAATGTGGCCGATTCCTGATGTGGGAAATAGGTGTGTAGAAAGGTTAATTTCATGGAAATATATATCGTGACAGAGGGGAACTCACTACTTAAGGACCTCAAGAGGAAGCAAATATATTTACCCCAACTCCTCAAATTAGAAACTGTTTTAATGCCTGCCTACTTATTTCCAACCAAGCAAAGCCCTGCGTTGATTTTTCTCCAGATTAGAAGTGAAATTCATTCTACAAAAGGAAGAACGGTATCCAAATATAAATAGGCCTGGGTTGTTTGTCATCTTTCTTCAAAGCTTCGGTGCTTATCCTAATTTGTTTTCCATTCCTCTTGAAGATTTGTAGTTAATGTACAAAGATGCTGTAGGAAAGGTAGGTGGGTAACAGACTTCCAGAGCCGGAAGGGAAATTAGAGTTTATCTAGTCCTACCCTCTCACTTTCCAAATATGGATTTGGAGGCAAAAAGTGGCACCATTTGACGGACAGTAAGTGGCGGAGAAGACACCGAAATCCAGTTTCGGTGGACACTCGGGACAGGTGCTCTTGTACACTGTCTCCCCGTGAAACTTTGCACTGGGACCACCCAGGGCTTCCTTCCAGTAGGGAAGGGGTTGTTTTGGCCCACTCTTTCCCACACTCTTCTCTAAATTGCACCCCTTCCTTTGGGGGAACCATTCCATGGCTTTCTGGCAGGGCTTAAAATCGCCGTGCTCATACTTAGGCACACTATGCGGGCCAGCAAATTCTAGTATCCTACTTCTCTGGGCACAGACCCAAACGGAGGAGTTGGAGTTGTCTTTGGGAGCTGCATTTGGGTATCGTGAGAGGTCTCCTCTCCCCCTTTGGATATCCCAAGCAGTGGAGACATATGTAGGCTTTGGGCTGCCAGGGGCCATCTTTCCCAGCACATAAAGAAAACCTGCCTAAAAAGAAGCCCACACACAATGCTCAGTAAGTTTATCCATTTAGAATAACCACATTCCTCATTTGTGGGAAGTGCCAGGTCTCTGGAGACTAAGAGGGAAAATAGCAAAATCGGAAAGCAAAATGTGTTTTTGTTGTAGTTGCAGTTATTCTTACTTTGGGGAAAATGTGGTTTTGTGAAAGGAACGAGCTCACCAGGCTGAGATCTGGGTTTGATCCAGATTCTACTGCTTACCAGCTGCACCGGGCAACTGAACTACTAGCTTAGCTCCCTGGGCTGACATGAGGACTGAGAGACAGCTAAGTACCTAGCTCAGTGCCCAACTTAAGGAAAGCTTAGGTCCCTTCGAGGTGTCCAAGCAGTACCTTCCAGGAGAAAACTCTTTGTGGACTTGATTTTTACCTGTTAAAACTGATTTGTTCTCTCCCAAAGACTCCTTCAAGCAAAAAAGATGGTCAGGGAAGGTCATTGGTCATGTGGAGATAGAACGAGAGGGAAAAGAAGTTACTTTAGGTCACTTTTAGGAGATGGTTACTGCTGAAGTCTGTTTTTATATTCAAGTCCACCACATACTCTAGTTCTCCTCAAGTAGGGAACTCTTTTATTGGCCAAAGTACAAGATGAGATGATTTCTCATAATTTTTTTAATAGGGTCATTGATTTTATTTTTATTATTTTGCAAGCGTAAGCAGGGGAGGAGAGAGAGAGGGGGACCGAGGATCTGAAGAGGGCTCTGTGCTGACAGGCTGACAGCAGCAAGCCCGCTGTGGGGCTCAAACTCACGAACGGTGAGGTCATGACCTGAGCCAAAGTCGGACAGTCCACTGACTGAGCCACTCAGGTGCCCGATTTCTCATCGTTAACCAACTCCTATTTATCGGCTGTCTTAATGGTTCCCTTATACATTATACTCACTACCCTTTTACTTACCAGAAAAAGGTCTGAAACTTTCCTCTTCTAATAAAATTTGAATCCATTCTGTTCCTAAGATGGCTCCCTACTGGTTCATTTTACATCACCTACCTGGAAACAAATCTGTTTCGAAATGAAGTCTCTACTGAACTGCATGAAGCCCTTTACAAATATTAATTACTGAAGTAAAGAAACCAAGTTAATAACGCTAAAATGCTCCTCTCTAGACCTGAGAAGTGTAAAAGCCTTTGCGATATGAGATAATGGCAGATGTTTGAGACATAAATTTCATTAGAATTTACTTCGCATAGGCTAAAGTCCAACAAATCTTGTATCTTTTTGAAACAGAAATGTTTCGATGCTCTTGGGTGACTGTCAGTTGGGTGTCCGACTCTTCATCTCGGCTGAGGTCATGATCTCACGGATTTTGTGAGTTTGGGCCCCACATTGGGCTCTGTGCTGACACTGTGGAGCCTGCTTGGGATTCTCGCTCTCCTCTCTGCTCCGCCCTCACTTGCACTGTGCCCCCGCCTCTTCAAAATAAGTAAACATTAAAAAAAAACAAACCAGAAATAGAAATGTTTCCTCTATTTCACAAGGCTTCTGAAGCCATCCCCCTGTCCCCATGCTTGCACATTAACCCACTGATACATTAAAGGTGGTTTTAGAAAGGTCTTGGACCGGGAAATTATAAGACAGCAATAAAAGCAGGCACAGGCTCACCTGATGAACAATAACAATAGCCTTCTAAGTCCATGGAAGATCAGCCAAAAATTGAATTCAAATTCAACAGAGAGTACAGCTCCATTAAAATAAAGATCTTAGACATTACAGAGTAATGATGTTTGCACAAAGTCTTTCTAGGTGTTTCAGACTAACAACAGTAACATTGTTTGCTAAGTAAATACTTTAGCAGATCTCTAGAAACATGAATCCAGAATGCAAAAAAAAGGTACCACAGTTTTACCAAAGTCTATTTCCTTTTGTTGGATTCTATTAGCTTTTTCTAGGTCTACACCAAACACCTTAAAACCCACACATCCCATTCCTCCCAGAGGGGGTAAAAAGGCAGACAGCTGGACAAAGAATATACAATTTGACTTCAATCAGGCTTAGATGCACACTATGCAACCTGGACCTAAATGACCGCTACAGTTACGAAAGCACTGATGCTACAGAAATGTAGGTGAAACAAGTAGTATACTGGGAAAAGTGGAAATCTAGAGCTAATTTGATTGCTTTTTCTTCGTAATCTAGTTTGGTTAAAAGATTTGGGGCATTTATCTGTAAAACCAAACAGTTAAAAGAGATTTTCTGTGTATAGACAGTCCGTCGTATTCATGGAGTCCTTTGAGATGCTACCTGTGACATCTACAGCATCTGATGAACATCCATAGATTTGTCCGGGGTTCTCTCTGGGAATGCTGCCATCACAGCAGGGGAACAACAGAATAAAGAGGGGGGATGCGTACTTATGCACGTATGCATACACAGACGTGCACACACTATTTGCTAATTCTTCACGACAGTTCCAAAGGAAGTCTCCACCACAGCAGAAGAGTCAACAGTTGGCCTTGTAGTCCCTCTTCAGTGAACCCAAATCTGGCTCAGGAGACAAGTGGTTATCAGTGTCAACCGGTCACCATCCCTCCCTTTACCTTTTAGGTAGGTGTTAATGAAGGTACATCCGGTTGCCACGAACTCCATTGTATCTTTTTGTCCTCCCGGATACATGGGAGTTTTCTGAGTCCAGAGGAACGTATAGGCTCATGGGGCTCTCAACAGTCAAGGGTAGAGCAGGTGTTCCCAACATTTTCCCTGCTGCCACACTATTCAAATGAATAACTACCTCCATCAGCTATGTATGCAATTACATGTACATATTCTCAAACGAGGCCTAAGAATATATCCACCCCACCGAGCACAAAGGGCCGTATGACGAATGGAGAAGAGCAGGTGCAATATTAAAAAGCACCTCCCAGGGGCGCCTGGGTGGCTCGGTCAGTTAAGCGTCTGACTTCAGCTCAGGTCATGATCTCACGGTTTCTAAGTTCAAGCCCCGCGTCAGGCTCTGTGCTGACAGCTTGGAGCCTGCTGGAGCCTGCTTCAGATTCTGTGTCTCCCTCTCTCTCTGCCCCATCCCCGCTTGCGCTCTGTCTCTCAAAAACAAATAAACGTTAAAAAAACAATTTTTTTTAAATAAAAAAAAACCACCTCCCAAGATCTGACGCACCTCCTGGCCAACACCCAGCCCCACCTACCAGTTTCCCTCACACCCCTTTCCTTGTTTTAAAACTAAGTAGGTTAAAAAAAATAAAAAGCACACCAACAAAAGGGCCAACTTGAAGAAATCTGCGATTCAGAATGAACTGATTTATCACTAGACATGAAATAATGGCAAGGGTACAGCTAGAACTTTCCCACACTAAATAACAGGTCTGCCACATCACTGTGTAAGACTAGCTTTACACAGAGGTGCCTGCATCGTGCGGTATACAGTGCAGTATCAATGCGGTTGAAAATGTTAAACACAGGCTCGTTTACAAAATCAAGTTGAAATTGTTTCGCTACTTTTATAAAAAAAACTTTTTGAAGTTGTTTTGCTTTTCTTCAAGAAAACAAAGTATGCTCTTTCCATATCTCCTAATATCTTCATACTTCAGAGACAACACAGCTCTTCTTACCACCGACCATTTATGTGAAACTTCTCCAAGGTTATAAGCCACGTGAAAAAGCGCCTCCGCTGTGGGAAACAAATGACCACAACGCTCCACTGAGAGAGGAGAGAGAGCGGCTGCTCAGATGGCGGCGGCGGCAGCTTTCTAGTCTCTACTCGTAAAACCTCTGGGGCTGGCCAGGACTCCGCTGCCACCCGCTTCTCTTCCTCTTTGGGAATTTCTCTGTTTCTCAAATGCTGCCGAGGATGCCATTATCCTATCAGGGTAAACGTGCAGACAACACGAATCGCAACTGTAAGGGCAACAGCTGGAAGAATGACCAGAGGCCAGCCTGCTGTTCCGACGGGGTCTGGCGGCCACCGCAGAGAGTGACGGAACCGACTCAGACTACTCGACTCCCAGGGACAGAAGGGGAGGGTGCCAATATACCACCCCGGTCCTGAGGCTCTAATGCTCACACGTGCTATTAAGGTCCTCCTTTTTTTAGTTATAAAACTATTCTGAGCTAAACACCGAGTGGCTAATTTTTAAAAGAGGGGTTTAATTTGGCAAGAATCAGAGAATCCCAGCAAGAGAAAACGAGAGGTTCTTCTTGCACACTGTTTCACTCAGGATGTACAAAGCCTGATGAACTGCTCTTACTGGAGCTACTTTTTTTTTTTTTTATTATTTTTAATGTTTTATTTATTTTTGAGAGAGAGAGACAGAGTGCAAGTGGGGAGAGAGGCAGAGAGAGAGGGAGACATAAAATCTGAAGCACGACTGGAGCTACTCTTAATCCTTGAAACGGCAACTCTATCTACAGTAATCACAGTGTTCATTTTCTAGTTTTCCCACCTACTTAGGTAAGATTACATAATGTAACAATGAAGAATTATTAGTATCTAATTCTTAAGATTCTATGGGGGCCATTATCTTTTACTAACCACACTGTTCTTAAGACAAAATTATAATAAAATCACTTGACAGAAAAACTGGCCGCTAGTTGTCTGCCTTTGATTCAGGAGGCTGATAGAAATTAAAATTTCCTTTCTAAACTTAAACCTCAGAGCTCTGGGTGACTTTTAAATAAACGGATGAACGAGTTTCCAAATATACGACAGAGATAATTCAATCTTAAAACTCAAACGATCTTGAAAACATTTTATTAACGGAAAAAAATCCAATGCCTTCTACAGAATGAAATGCTCGGTCTTTTCCAATAGATTACTTAAAGCCAGTGATCCCACTTTTCATTAATATTTGCTAAAATCTATGTAACAACTTCTAGATTTAGTATTTGTTCAGGACTGGAGTGAAGCCAAAGACACACACACACACACACACACACAAAACAGGGATTAAACTGAACTGTGAGCAGCCAAGTTTAAAAAAAAAAAAAAAAGACTAGGTACACATAAAATAGGATTACACACTTTAATCTGATTGACATGAGAAGTAGGGAGGACGTGAAAGAAATTCGTTTTAGCTCTGCTTTATGCATAACCAGGTGCTCCTTTTCCATAAAGTACACTGAGGTTTTAAAAACCACATCTGATCAGAATGCTTCAGGAAAACATCCCAGTGCGATCCAGGAAATACACTACTTGCAGAATAGGAAAATCATCACAGGCAAGAAGAGAGTAAAACAAAAGGAGGCACCCGGGCTGTGAGCAGCTCTAAGGTGAGGACGTCTGCGGGAATCGTGTATATGCTCTGGACTGGCTGCTATGGAAACATGCTAATGAGGACTGGTCCATTATCTTAACATTTTTTAAAATATGCTTCTTTGGAAGAATGGCGATACGGGCTGGGAGGAATGATGTCCCTTCAGACGCCCAGCTTGTTGGCCTGGGTGAGAACGACCTTGAGAACTGGCATGAAAGCGGACGTCTCGCTGAAGTTGCTGGTGCTTACTATGTGGGTGTGGATGGCCAGTCCTTCCGAGTAGTTTCGCGTCTCAATGCTCCTCGCGATGTTGTGTAAACCATTGATGATTGTGGGTGAAAGCTAAAATAAAGGTAGAATCAAGAGAAAAACTGAAATTAAGGAAGAATGTCCCAGAAACACTGATATCTAAAAGGAGCTTGAAATCAACATTATAAAAAAGCAAATAAACCACTTGGCATTTCCAGTAGTTTCTTAGACCAAGCAACTCTTTAAGTTATAAAGTAGAAACGTGACAAAACCATTTATGTAAGGAAATTATTATGAATTATGAACATGTATAAGCCAGGTTTTTTTTATAGAAAAGAAGCCAGATCTCCACCCCAAGCTGAAATGCTGCCTTCCTCCACTTAGGACCTTTATTTACTTCTTCAATTATTTTAGATATAGCCTCACACCTTTTAAAAATGTTCCCACGTATCTGAAGGAGTTAAAGATCCTTAATCACGATATCTCCAAGTAAGGACCCTATTTACTCTCAAACCTTGTCTACAATAGAGATCTTGAACTTGTGGCCTCCCTGCGCGGGAACGGCAATAGCCCTCAATAGTACTCAATTTAGCAGTTCTTAACTGTTGTGTTGTTTTTTTTTTTAACGTTTATTTATTTTTGAGAGTCATAGAGACAGAGCGTGAGCAGGGGAAGGGCAGAGAGAGAGGGAGACACAGAAACTGAAGCAGGCTCCAGGCTCTGATGAGCCATCAGCACAGAGCCCGATGTGGGGCTCGAACTCACAGACCGTGAGATTATGACCTGAGCCGAAGTTGGCCGTCTAACCAACTGAGCCACCCAGGCGCCCCTTTTTTTTGTAATCTCAACCATCTCTTAAAACTGTAAAATCTATAGTTTTTGTACCCCATTATTTGGCCTACATGCCCAGACTTTTGAGGGAGGAGTTTATTTTGCATTAGTCCCTGGACCACACCACTTCCACTGTTACATCAGCTTCCTCTGAACTGGTTCTTGTGAAGGAAGTGATGGGACCGATGTGAGGGGGGGAAGAGAATGCTGAAGTGCAAACAATATAGGCCACATGTAATGAACAGAAGACCCTGGGGCCACTACAAGCCAGACTGTATTTCTACTCTTTGTTACAAGAAGAGTTGAAGCTGCACCCCCACCTGACAAACATATACTCTCTCTCCCCCCACTACCCTCTCATCCCCAATAAATGACATTTAAGACTTGGCTAGAGAAAGCCCATTCTACAACTGTCACCACAATTTTACCCTCAGATACATTACATACGAGTGCTGGTGAGATGCTCGTTTACTAGCTACTAGGAAAAAAATGATTATCATAGATCCTTCTTTTTCCCACAAACTTACTGTCTGTTCCCTAAGTTTATCATACAGAAACTCCAAGCGTTTGCTGGCATCATCGAGCTTCCTCTTGGTTTGCTGCAGGAGAGGAAAAACAGATTATGTTATATTTGAACATTGACTTGAATCCAAAGACTCTGCCTTAACTCATTTCACTAACCCTTACACTCATCATGCTGACAGCTTCATTAAAAAAAAATTTTTTTTAAACATTTATTCATTTTTGAGAGACAGAGAGAGACAGAGCGCAAGCAGAGGAGAGTCAGAGAGAGAGGGGAGACACAGACTCTGAAGCAGGCTCCAGGTTCTGAGTTGTCAGCACAGAGTCTGAGGCGGGGCTCGAACCCATGACCTGTGAGATCATGCCCTGAGCCGAAGTCGGACGCTTAACAGACTGAGCCACCCAGGCACCCCAGCTTTGTTTTATAAAGAAACAGAGGCAACTATGAGCCAGAAACCTGAACAGACCATTAGGACAGAGTTCAGTAACCTACTAACGGGGGGTGGGGAGAGGAGGGGAAGAGAAGAAGGGGTTTCCTTCGGGACTGCACGATGGAGTAGTGGTGGATTTCACACGGACTGCAAGCCATCTGACAAGGTGTGTGCGTGTATTACTGCACTATCCACAAACAACAGGAAGGGCCATCTGGAGGAGCGGTGCGTCACTGTACACCAGAAAACATCTAAGGACAGTTACTGTAAATTATGGGTGCTAGCAGGCACACACAGAGGTGAACTGGAATCTTATTTTAACTTTTATACCTTAATATTACTTGTATGCTTAGTCACATTTGATACGTTTAATTCTGCTTCTTTCTGAGCTTTAGAACACCAAGAAAAAAAGAAAATTATCTTCTGGAGGCTTAAGATTACTAAAATGGAAGTAGTAAAATGAGTTCTTAAATTAAGGAGTCCTCCTACCTCCCAATCCTCGTACTAGAAGTACAGTGACAGAAAACTATTCTAAAACTAAAATTAACAGTTTCAATTACAATGTGATTAACTTAAAAATGTGATTAACTTAATGACCTACATTATGCAGTAGCCTTAGAAGTGACACTGGTCTTCAATATTTACTGAGTGCCTATTATGTGCCATGCTTATATCTCATGGAGCTTGGACTCTATTGGGTGGGAAAAAGATACTAAATAAACACTATGGCGTACATGAGATGCTGATGGATGCCAGGAAGGAGAGCTGGCAGAGTGAGGCGCTAGAAGCACTGAGAGTAAAGAAAGGTTGGACAGCTACTGGGACACTGGAGCAGAGGCCTGGAGCGAGAGTGCAGTGAGCAATGCAGTCACGTGGGGAAGTGTTCAGGCAGAGGAGTGCTGACGCGCTCTGGGAACGCTGGAGCACGGAATGTCAGTGCGTCACAAGAGGAGAAAGGAAAAGCTCGGAGCTTTTCCCACTAGTATAATGTTAGGTGTGGGTTTTTCATACATGGCCTTTATTGTGTTGAGGTATGTTCCCTCTGCATCTACCTTGTTGAGGGTTTTTATCATGAATGGATTTTGAACTTTGTCAAATGCTTTTTCTGCATCTACTGAAATGATCATATGGGTCTCATCCTTTGTCTTGTGGATGTGATGCAGCATTCAATTGACCTGTGAATATTCATGAGTTTGCGTGTCATCCTCGGGCAGGGGCCACGCTCATCTTCTCTGCACTGGTCCGATTGTAGTATGTGTGCTGCCGAAGCAAGCAATGATTAATCTGTGAATACTGAACCACCTCGTATGCCAGGAATAAATCCCACTTGATTGTGGTGAACGATTTTTTTAACGTATCAAAATTCCAACAGCATTTTTCACAGAACTAAAACAAATAATCCTAAAATTTATAGAGAACCACAAAAGACCTCAAATAGCCAAAGCAATCTTGAAAAACAAAAGCAAAGCTGAAGGTATCACAAGCACAAAAACAGATACACAGATCAATGGAACAGAAAACCCAGAAATAAACCCACAATTATATGGTCAATCAATCTTTGACAAAAGAAGCATGAATATATAATCGGAAAAAGATAGTCTCTTCAACAAATGGTGTTGGGAAAACTGTAGAGCAACATGCAAAAGAATGAAACTGCACCACTTTCTTACACCATACACAAAAATAAACTCAAAATGAATTAATTAAAGACCTAAATGTGAGACTCAAAGCTATAAAAATCCTAGAGAGCACAGGCAATAATTTCTCTGACATCAGCCAGAACATTTCTCTAGACATGTCTCCTGAGGCAAAGGAAACAAAAGCAAAAATAAATTATTGTGATTATATCAAAATAAAAAGCTTCTGCACAGTGAAGGAAACATTCAACAAACCTAAAATGCAACACATTGAATGGGAGAAGATATCTGCAAATGACATATCTGAAAAAGGGTTAGTATCCAACATCTGTAAAGAACTGATACGAACCTAAAAAACAAATGATCCAATTAAAAAATGGGCAGAAAACATGAACAGACACTTCTCCAAAGAAAACATACAGATGGCCAACAGACACAAAAAGAAGCTCAACACCACTAATTACCAGGAAAATGCAAATCAAAATCACAATGATATTATCACCTCACACCTATCAGAATGGCTAAAATAAAAAACACAAGAAACAACACAGTGCTGGTGAGGATGTGGAGAAAAAGGAACCCTCTTGCATTGTTAGTGGGAATGCTTTCCCCTGTGGAAAACAGTATGAAGGTTCCTCAAAAAGTTAAAAATAGAACTACCCTACAATCCAGTGATTGCACTACTGGGTATTTACCCCCAAAATACAAAAACGCTAATTTAAAGGGATACATGCATCCTGACGTTTATTGCAGCATTATTTACAATACCCAATTATGGAAGCAACCCAAGTGTCCATCAATAGATGAATGGATAAAGAAGGGGTAATTATAATATATATAATATGTATGTATTATATATATATATATATATATACACGCACACAACGAGGTATTATGCAGCCATAAAAACAATGAAATCTTTGCTATTTCCAACAACACGAATGGGGCTATAGGGTATTATGCTAAGTGGAATAAGTCAGTCAGAGAAAGACAAATACCATATGATTTCACTCATATGTGAAATTTAAGAAACAGAACAAACTAGGGGTGCCTGGGTGGCCCAGTTGGTTAAGCGTCCAACTTTGGCTCAAGTCATGATCTCACAGCTTGTTAAGTCTGAACCCCCTTCAGGTTCTGTGCTGACAACTCAGAGCCTGGAGCCTGCTTCAGATTCTGGGTCTCTGTCTCTCTCTGCCCCTCCCCTTCTCTCACTCTTTCTCTCTCTCTCCAAAATAAACATAAAAAAAGAAAAAAAGAAACAGAACTACCAAAAGGGGAAAAAAAAGGGAGATAAAACAAATAACAGACTCTTCACTATAGAGAACAAACGGATAGTCACCAGAGGGAGGTGGGCGGGGGGATGGCTGAAATAGGTGATGGGGATTAAAGAGTACTCTTATCATGATGAGCACTGATTAATGTATAGAATTGCTGAATCATTATATTATACACCCAAAACTAAAGAAAAAAAAAAAAGAAAGAAGAGGACAGAGGAAGAGATGAAGCTATCAAGGATAACATTAGGAACTAAGTCATGCGGCAAGATTACTTTCTGTCATATAAACATAGCTGAAGTGAAAATAGGAACACGACCATACTGTAAAAATGATTCCAGCTACTGATTAAAAAACAGACTTGTGAGGAGGGGACCTCTTACAGTCCCCGCTCAAAGCTAATCTCATCTGGCTACCAGCAGGGGCCCTGCCCCAACGCAGCGGCTGCGGAGTCAGCTGGACGGAATAGCATATTAGGACCTCTCCCCTAACTAGTTACAGGAATTACAGGAACAGTTTGTCTTTTGTGGTTCTCTTCTGCCCAGGCCTCCTGTGGACCCAGAACGAAGAGGAGGCGCTGACCCAGAGGAGTTTAAACTCAACAAAAATTTTATTGAGTTGGGCTGGGTAGTATGTGCCTTCTCAACCTCTCTATACTGACTCATTCCTGAAGGAGGGCTGGAGTCTTCCTTCATTTTATTTTTGAATGGCTGTGTCCTATTTAGAGGTGTGCACAGGGGACGGCATATACTAGGCCATCTGCTTCATCTGCTCTCTGTTCTGAGCTCGGTCTTTCCCTCACTTCCAGAATGCTACGCATGAAGATTTATGTTAACCTTCCCTTGCTTCTGCTTTCCTGACACTTTTAATACAGGGAGCTGCCTTCCAAAAGACCGGAACAAAGCTGCACATATTAATACTCAATGTTTGATGAAACAACAAATTCCAGGAGCTGTTTTTCAAGCAGACAAGTGGCCAGTGGCTAAATAAACATATTCAATGTTTGCTGGCAGAAATTGAGTTTCATCTAAAACAAGACAGCTTTGTGGAACTTTCGTTGTTGCCAATACACAGGCATCCTCTAAGTAAACTAAGTAAAATCAGTTGCTTTCACTACGAATATGACTCTAGTATTGAAAACAATTGTTTTAAAGACTTTTACAAGGTTACATAAAAGATGTCTATCTACTTTTGAAACCTTTGAGTAAGCTCAGAAAGAAACCCAAACCTGAATTTCTTACATGCCACCATTCTGCTCTATTTATGTGCCCAGCACGAGCTCTGCTGAGGAAGGGCAATGCAGCAAAGTGGGCGAGAGCATAAATTCTGGAGCCAGGCTGGGTTTGAATTCCGGCACTGACCTTGGGTGTTACTTAACTGCTTTTTGTCTTAATTTAGTCACCTGTAAAATAAGGACAAATCTACCTACCCTGGGGTTGTTGTAAGGTTTAAATAAATTTATATAAAAGAGAAAGTAATTATATTTTTATATATAAAGCAAACTACACGAGTGCTAGTTTTATTACTATTGTACAAACTTTTGAAGTATCTTGTAAGACTTCATGCAATTATAGAAGAGCTCCATAAATGATTATTTAAATTTTTTTTTTTAACATTTATTCATTTTTGAGAGACAGAGAGACAGAGCATGAGCAGGGGAAGGGCAGAGAGAGAGGCAGACACAGAATCCGAAGCAGGCTCCAGGCTCTGAGCCATCAGCACAGAGCCCAACGCGGGGCTCGAACTCACAGACCATGAGATCATGACCTGAGCCGAAGTCGGCCGCCCAATCGACTGAGCCACCGAGGCGCCCCATAAATGATTATTTAAAACAATTTTTTTAATGTTTATTTTTTTTGAGAGATAGAGATACAGAGCATGAATGGTGGAGGGGCAGAGAGAGAGAGAGAGAGAGAGGGAGACAGAGAGAGAGAGAGAGAGACAGAGAGGGAGGCACAGAATCCAAAGCAGGTTCCAGGCTCCAAGCTGTCAGCACAAAGCTCGATGCGGGGCTCGAACCCACAAACCGGGAGATCATGACTTGAGCCCAAGTCAGACGCCTAACTGACCGAGCCACCCAGGTGCCCCATTGATTATTTTAATTAAGCAAAATATGAGAAAAATATTAATACATACAGGATCTGTGGCTGAGGAGAGGCAGCGCTGAATAAGATCCTCAAATGTGGTCTTTAGAATGAGGTGCTCATCTGGAATAGGTTTCTTGGTAATTTTTTCTGTTGGCAAAGACTGCACATGCTGGAAGAAATAACAGCATAAAATGACCAGAAATGACCAAAAGTTACCAATACACAAAGCCCTGAAACTCTGTGGTAAAGAGAAACCAGCTAACCACCTTGTAGACAGGCTGTGACAAATTACCATGTGAAATCCTTGGGAGACGTAAAAATGAAAATCAAATATGCAGTAGAAGGTACAGGCACTCCTCCTACAGCTTTGATTTTCAAGACCAGAATTGGATATAGAGTCTGATGAACTATGGAACATATGTTGATCACTACTGTATCTATCGGATGGGAAGTACCCTGCAGACGTGTGCCAGTAGGAAATAAAAAAAGCAAGGCAGTTACAAAGCTGGCTATTAGAGTGGCTGCTTGCTCTGCTTGGTGGCTTGTTTTTGTTTATCTTTGCATTCTTCTGTTCTTCGATTTACTCTTGGAGGTTGGTAACTGGGCTATTATCAAACTGCAAGATTAAGTCAAAAGTTCGGATAGGAGAGACCATGATGTTTTTGAATGTACATACGGAAAAAAAAGAAGGAACGTTTAACTGTTTAGGGTTCTAATTTATTAGTATATTCATTCAAAAGATATTAGGCAATTATGCGCCAGGCACTGGCTATGTATGTGTGAGCCAATGCAGAAAAGATCTCATCTCTCGGGCAGTTTTTAGGTAAAGGAAGGAAAAGACAGTTTAAAAATGTCATACAGAAAAAAAAAGTTTACAAACACTTATATCTTAATGAAAGATGTTACTTGGAAAAAAAAGTAAAATAATAAAATGCCATAAATACACGTAAAATAGCAACTGCATTGCTATCTTACAGCTGATAAATTCACATCACTGGAACCAACAGGCAATATTACTGGAAGTTAACTGAAGGGAAAGCTCTCTTCAGGAAATTACATCAGAAGGACGAGTAGGAGTTTACTGGTCACATGGGGAAGTTAAAGTGTTTTCCAGTCAGGGGAGGAATGTGTACAAAGGAAGGGCCATGATACAAGAGGACTAAAAGGAGGCCAGTGTGGCTGAAGCAGAGAGAGAGCAAGGAGGAATATGAAGCTGAAGGCTTCCAGACAATGTGAAATAATTTGGTCTTTATCCTGAGAACAATGTTTTGTTTTTTTTTTTTAATTATTTATTAACTATTTATTTATTTTCGAGAGACACAGAGACAAAGCATGAGCAGAGGAAAGGCAGAGAGAGAGAGGGAGACACAGAATCTGAAGCAGGCTCCTGGCCTCTGAGCTGTCAGCACAGAGCCTGATGCGGGGCTCAAACTCACAGACCGTGAGATCATGACCTGAGCTGAAGTCGGCTGCTTAACCGAGTAAGCCACCCAGGCGCCCCGAGAACAATGTTTTAAACAAAGAGAGAGACCAGATTCGTGGATCAGAGTCGATGCTTGCAGACCAGTTCGAGGCTCCTGCACTGCCGGAGACCGGAAATGAAGGCAGCCTGGACCAGACCGGAAATGTAGATAAGGGATTTGAGAGAGATTTTAAAATAATATCAGCAAGATCTGGGGACAGATTTGAAAGAGGGATTCAAGGAAAAAGAGTATAAAGATGATTCCCAGGTTTTTGGCTAGATTGAATAGGGATTATGGTGCCATTTACTGAAACAGGAAACACCAAACGAAGATCAGGTTTGGGAGGAAGACTATGAATGAGGCTGAAGAAATGCTGAGTGTGCGGTGCCTCGGAGACATCTAGGTGGGCAGGCAGGTGGCTATTATGGTCTAGCTGAACACACACATCTGTGCAGCTCTCCCTTTCAATGGTAACTGAGGTTCTGGTCGAGGTGAGTACTGCATGAGCACCCCAAGTCGAAATAAAAGTGAATGGCTGGGTAGCTTCCCAAACTAGCATAGCCTTGTAATCATCAAAACAACAACAACAACAAAATTAACAATGCATCTTTATAATTTATATTCCTGTAGAAAGACACAAGACCTCCCACCTCCATCAAAACACTGGTTTTTAGAATGCCACTTGTAATATTTACAAGTTCCTTAGGCAGAACTATCTCTTAATAGTAAAGCATACTCTTTATAAATTTGACTTCGATGAATCAAAGACAAAAACAAAACTAATTTTATACTTTGGACAGGGATCTGTTTCACCTTTGTATGTTGAACTTTGACCCAAACTCTTCACTTTTCACAAATTGATCAAAATGTTCATTTTTGTATGTTTCAGTTGTATCTGATTTTTCATGGTCTAGAACCTTGCCAACTAGCTGTTTGTATGTGAATAGCAGGTATAAATATATATCTCCAGCTGAAGACAAAGCTGCATATTATTAGCTCTTATACATACATATGAAATGCTATAACTCATTACATTTTTATTTTATATTTTAAGGGGAAAACCCTTTGGAAATAGCTTCTGCTTAGCAAGCTTGGCTGAAAATACGGATTCAACTAATTTTAAATTGTGGGTACTGATTAGGTCAAGTGAAATACTACAATCGTCAAGTTAGTGTAAACATATACTAGCAAATATATAAGCCTCTTCTAAAAAGTTTATGGCCATGCAATTGAAAAATAATATCTATACATGATCAGTCTTAAAAAAAAGGGTTACTATTTTTTATTTAGGTTGTCTTAATTAAAACCATATTTAGATCTTCATTAATAAAGGTATAAACATAAAAGTTAACACATTAAAAAAAAAGTGAACTGAAATAGAGCCATCTCCCCATCCCATTTACACAGATTCGTTACCTGGATGGTATTTCCGATAGGGGCCCCCGGGGCACCTTCGATATTGGGCTTTGAGAAAGATGGTGGCATGCCTGGTTGACCAAGGGGTTGCTGTATGCCATGGAAGGTCTGGCCGCCCGGAAGATGTGGCTGCGGAAATGAGGCTTGGCTTGACAGAGGTACTGGAGCTGAAGGTTGTTGCTGCAGCATCTGGGACTGGGGGTCGCCCAAAGGGTTCATGATTGGTGATGTGATGGGAACAGGAGGCATAAAGTTTTCAGGTATCTTTTAAAAGACAGAAAGAAAAGATATCAAGCATAAGAAAAAAGTTATCATCTCCTCACCTTCAAATAAGGTTAAATATTTTATTAAATAGAATGCTTTTTTCCAATGAAATTTTATGCAGAATTCTACAGGAAAACATAAAAGCAGAGCTCATCTGGCTCAGAGGGCTGGAGAACTCACAGCCGGACCTCTCCGCTTCCCCTCTGCCTTCCACACTTACCCTCATACGGGGAGCCGACACCTGGTGTTTTTGAAAGAGGATCTCAAAGTCTAGAGAATTATGTTAGCAATAGCGGGATCAGATAAAGTGTGTTTGAATTTAATGGGACCAGGATGTAACACCCTTTTCCTAGATCACTAAATAGGTATCAACTGTCAATTCAAGCATATTAAAAGTAGTAGATTAAATTAAATCTCTGATTATTACTAACCTCAATTTTGTTTTCCTTTTTTTTGCTCATTTAGTGCCTCCCGATTTTAAGTTATGACCTCTCCTTACTGTATTTGAGGAAAGGACATCACCAGGAGTAAAAAAAAAAAAAAAAAAAGCAGAAATGTTTTGGAAGAAAGAAGAATCTTATCTTCTGCTCTAATGGCTGTCAACAGTTACTGACATTTAAACAATGCTCAGCTACAAGGTTATTTCTTCACTCATACTGTATGTGAGAGACAAAAACAGTCCAAATATAATTAGCAAATTCATGACTATTACTGGAGCCCCTAAAAGACAAAAAATCATTGGAAAATTTTGTTTCCTACTTTTTGAAAGAAACCTGTTAGAAACTTACATCTTCCTTTTTTTTTTTTTTTTTAATATTTATCTATTTTTGAAAGAGAGAGAAAGAGAGAGAGAGAGCACAAGCAGGGGAGGGGAAGAGACAGAGGAGACACAGAGTTTGAAGCAGGTGCTCTGAGCTGTCAGCACAGAGCCTGACGCGGGGCTGGAACTCATGAACCAAGAGATCATGACCTGAACCGAGGTCAGACACTTAGCCGACTGAGCCACCCAGGCGCCCCTATACCTTGTCTTCTAAAGGGAGTTAAATTCACACCACTGTACTGTTTTAACTTTCTTTCCTTCCCTTCATGAGAAGGTGCAGGCTGAAATGCACTTTAAACCTATCAGTCAGGAAGCTTTGCCTTTAAAACAATCAGTGAAGGGTGGTGTGTTCCAGGTGGCTACATGATTAAAGAACATCTGTAGGCAACTCTTATGGACATCTTTTTCTAGTACCTTCTTCTTCTTGGGTACTCTGTTCAAAGCTGGAGGATCATTCCAACCATTCTGAGGACCTATAACAGATAATAAAAGGCATTTTCCTTTAGAATTCTGAAAAAAGAGAATTGTATCCATCGTACAGTACCTTCAAATTCTGCCCTAACCAACCTGAGGATGACTATCACAAAAGGTTTACCAGCTCAGCTGTGGGGATCACTCTGTAGCCCTGGATTCACAAACTCATTTGCTCAAATATTCACAGGATCTTGGCTTAGAGGGCAAGATAACTTGACATTATTTCCACTGAAAGTGAAAGAGCTGTACTAAATTTACGGATGGTGAAGTGTTTGTCTATATTGGTGTATAACCTTCAAAGATCAGTTAAGAATTCTTTTCTAATAAAGAAAACATAAATCACCTGAGTCTGCTAAAAAAAAAAAAAAAAACCTTTGAGGTATTCAGCATACCAAAAAGAATAAAAGTAACAGTCTCCTACTTCCCAAGAGAGTAATTCAAATAAGCAATTGAACATAAGCGAATTATCCACATGGTAGAAACAGTGTTAAAAAAAAAAACAGGTCCTTTGTTGGGATGAGCACTGGGTGTTGTATGGAAATCAATTTGACAATAAATTATTAAAAACAAGCAAACATAAAAACAAGTCCTAACTACACAACACTGGCAATTTTTATCATCTTTGCCTTAGGAGTTACTTATAAAGTATAAAAAAGCATTCAAATATCTGTGACAAGATGTTTTTAAATGCCACACAAAAAAATTCCAGATTGGCAGCAAATATAAAATTAAACTACTGTCAACTTTAGTAAATTTCCTCTAAACACACCCCTCCCCCAATCTTCATCTCAAAGTGAAAAACAGACATCAGTAGCAGAATTCATTAAGTTTCTTAATGCCAGTATCTTTAAAGAAAACATGCCAGAAAGATAATTTTAAAATCAAAATATAATCATTTTACATTTCATTGAATTTTGTGTACGTGTATATTTAAAGACCAAAAATTACTCCTCTTTTAACAAATGACACTTCCTTTCAGTATTTTACCTTTTACTTGTTCTATTGATATCCGTGATACGAAATCACAACAAAAGTGCTTAGACAAAAGATCCATACACAATGTCACGGGAACTTCTTAAAAAAATAAGATCTTCTAACCAGCATGTACTCATTTCCCTTGATTTTTTTTAAAGTTTATTCATTTTTTAAATTTACTTTACCCAATGTGTGGCTCAAACTCACGACCCCTGAGCCAGCCGGCCAGGTTCCCCTTATTTGCCTTGATTCTAAAAATGGAATTAATTTTCTACAAGTTTACATGGACACAGAATGCCAAAAGAGCCTCACAACACTGAAGGGCTAATCACAAAACATTAAACTACATGCTGCTATCTGCTTAACAAATTCTTAAAGTTCTGGGCATGCACAGAGAATCATTCAAATCTCTCTCATCACCTTCTAATCTTATTCATAGCTAAGACAATCTTGATATAGTCATTGTCTTTATGATTATATAAAATAGATGACTTTAATGATTTAAAGCTGGTTGTGTCCCCATGTTAATTCAATCAACTCTAAGATTTGATTAAGAACCCAAATTAAAAAATGCTGCTGATCAGACTCAGAATATCATCAACTTTGAGGCTCACATGCATTATTGTGAATGTCCATTCATTAACTACATTTAATGATTGAAAAATTTCCAAAGGTGTATTTTATAACCGATTCACCTTCCAACATAGGTGCCTGGTCTTGCATTGATTGATTTTCTGCAGACAAAATGTAAAAGTCACTTAAACAGTATTATCATCAAAAACATTCCAAACTCATTTTGTAATTGCTTCTTCTCACTCCATCAAGCCCAAAAAGAAAAAAACTAATTTTATAAAGGAAAAAACTTTTTAATCAAGTCACGTGAAATGTCTTTTATCTAATTAAGAAAGTAGTCAGCTTCTGGGTAAATTGAATTCGTTTAGGTTGTGTCAGATCCAATTAACTCTTAAAGATTACTTTTTTCTCTTCCTGTGCTACGTGTCTCTTTTAAGAAAAATTTTTTCCCCCCTACTTAAAATAATATTTCCCTGTTTGGATGGATTTTTTTTTCCTACTACTTGATCAATAATATCACGGGGCCGGGAGGAGAACATTTGTTACTACTTAAACCTGTGAATCAAAATCAGCTGAGGATTCTGTTAAACTGCAGATTCTAATTCACACAAGTATAGGGAAAGGCCTGAGATTCTATTGTTCCAGCTAGCTCCCAAGTGATGCCAAGGCTGCTGGTCAAAGCCCTCTTCCAGTAGGAATTTAAAGAAAAATGGAAGGCTTTCTATACTGTCCTGCAGACTTCAGCACTGCACTTGTTAACGATGAGAATGTCAGGCAATCTTAGCAAGGTGGTGCTGCTTGACCGCTAGATTTAGGAGGCAAGAGGGGGCTGCACCCTGATGAATTGTAATCTCATGTAATTCACGTCACACCATGACTATGAGCATAAATGAGAACAGGCCCAGGAAATACGTAACCATCCCATATGGTCTTTTCCGTAAGAATATATGGATTTGTAGACTGTTTAGCACAGGTCTTTCAGAAACCACTACATGTCTTAAGAGAACTGAAGTTTCTGGCAGTGGACAAGAGTCCGGAAATGAACAGAGCACTGCCAAAATTATCAGCTATTCAGGGTCAGGCCAGGCCCAGCCTCAAATCAAAAGTATGCAATGGAGGGATATTATACATACATATAACTTATGGAAATCCAACTATCTTCCTTTGTGGATAGAGGAACCAAGAGAACATAGCAATTAATGAGTTCAATTTGGTTTCAGCTCTACTGAAGAGACACATGCCTCAGAGAAATTGTGAGGTGGAGAGGGAATCCCACAGCTTGAAATCTGTGTGGAGTTTTGAACAGATGATTTCCATGCAATTTGGCTCCTATATGCAAACCAACTTCTTCATGAAGGGCTTAACTAAAGAAAGAAGTGATTAAGGATTTCCTAATTCTTGTAAGTGATTTTCTATTTTTGCCTTCCATGATGACTTTATAACCTAACTCCCCATGCAAGATATAACCTCCTGGAACTACAGTCAGTAAATCCCTGGGAGTCGCTGAGTGCATCACTACAGAGGGCTGACCCGGCATGCAAGTACCAATGTGCTCTCTAGCACGAGATGTCACTTCTGGGCTGAGGGGGCCCGTCTACTATAAACCTAAAGTGCCAGAAATACCTTGGCCTTGACCTTTTTTTTTTTCCCCCACAAAGTAGTTCAACAACATGCCTTTTTCTCCTGCCCCGTAAGAGGCAGGAGGAGATGACAGCAGTTTTGCCTCTACTCTCTCGTGGCAGTGACTTAAGCCCTGGGTATTAAAGCCTGGGAGGGTGTCCTGAGATTTCAACAACTGTAAGCACAAAAAAGTCTGTGGAGCAACTTCATATAACCCTTTGGTAAAATGACTCCAAATTTATGATGAAATCAAACCAAATTCAAAATTAAGAATGACACTTAATCAAAATTAGAAACAAAAAGACTTGCAGCGGGAGTGTGTAGCCAGTGGGCTAGCTCACATAACGTGAGGGTGGAGAGGGTCATGTTGAAGAGAAAGTAACAGTTGTACAACAATCAAAGTTCTCCCCAAAATATACGCCTAACTGACTCCTTCCGACCTCATACCACGCAATATGTTTAACCATTTTTATTTCAGCCCAGATAATCCTTGTTCAAATCTCTCATCAATTTAATGCAGTTTTGTCTCAGCTATAATTCTAACCCTTTTTAATTTTTTTGCTTTGTTGTCTTTAAATTGACTGCTTAAATATGACTTTTTAAAAACACAACTAAATTGACCTCCAGAAATACGCTTTAATAGCAACATTAGGTAAAGCAAGCTACATGAACGAAATAAATATCTCTAGGAAACAGTATTATGGAGGTTCATTATAGACATGCAAAATGATACTCTTGATCAACATTTTTAAAAAATCAACACAGACTAGTCATTAAAAATAAATCAACACAGCATAATCTAACCATAGACATAATTCTCACATAAAACTATGAAGAGAATCTTTTTTACTCTTTCAAAAAAAACTATAAAATGAAGATAAATCTCTTTTTAAAACATGACATGACTTTAAAGGCATGAAAAAAAATGGTTCATGGTGTAATCTTAAGAAAAAATGTAAGACGTAAAATTGTGTCTGTGTATGTGTGTGTATTATGATCTTAATTCTTTAAAAATACATGCACACAATGAGATACTACCCATGAGAAGGGCTAGAATTACGGAAAAAAAACAAACAGAAACAAATGTTGGAGTACATGTGGAAAACGGCATAACTATTCCTCAAAAAATTAAACGCTGAATATTGAATTTGATCCAGCAATTCCATTTCTGGGTTTTATCCTGAAGAACTGAAAGCAAAGACTTGAATAGATAGGTGTATACCTATGTTCAAGTAGCATTATTCACAATAGCTAAAACGCCCACGTGTGGAAAAAGGGATAAACAAAATGTGCAATATACATACAGTGAAATATTATTCAGCCTTACATAGTAAAGACATTCTGATACCTGAACCTTGGAGAACGTGAAATGAGCCAGTGACAACAAAACAAATATTGTATGATTCTACTTATATGAGGTACTCAGTGTAGTCAAATACAGAGACAGAGAGTAGAACAGTGGTTACCTGGGCCTGGAGGAAACGGAGTTACCTAATGAGTACGTAGTTTCAGCATGGGATGATGAAAAACTTCTAGAGACAGGTAAGTGGCAATGGTTTTTCAGCAATGTAAATGTACTTCATGTCACTGAACTATACACTTACAAATGGCTTAAATGGTAAATTTTATGTTAGTATAATTACCACATTAAAAATATTTTTAATAGATGCAGACAGACATGTATGAAGATGTGTATGTATATATGTGTATGAAGGGAATAAATAAACCTATGTTATGAGTGGTAATATTTGGGCGGTAGAATTACAGATAATTTAAATTTTATTCTTTATACTACCTGGAGTCTTTAAAAATCCTGCAGTGAAAAATTAATAAAAACCAAGGCAAAATTAAGAATTGAATATGGCATGGTACTGGAGACCCTTATCCACCCTAGTGTAGGGTTTAGGTCTCCAGTATCTTTGGGGAAGGAAGAGGGAACTACATGAGCCCATATACAGGAGTGCAGCCGCATACCGTCTTGACTTGAATCTCACTTCTCACTGGGAACCTTCTTAGGTATTCTTGCAGAAGCATAATGTGCTATGCACTGGCTAAGATACTTTTCGGAATATTCTTTATCAGTACCAATGTTATGAAGATTTTTGTCTAGAAGATAATTCGAAACAGAGAGAATAGAGCATCCCTCTTAACTTCTCGTTTCCCCTACAAGCCTAGCATGTCACATTAAAAACAGAAGGGTCATGAAATTAAAAGTTTAGAAACACATGAATCCTTGAGGTCATTTTCCAATGACACAAGATAAAACAGGTACTTATAATCTTAGTAAAGAATATTTATGAAAATTTAAAAAAAATTTTCAGAACACTGTTCTGTGAAAATATGTAACATTATGTACCTTCAAGACTTCTATGGGGACAAAGCACAAGACTATATATATATATATATATATATATATACACCTAAGTTAAATTTCCCATTGTTTAACAAAATCAATAATGTTTACTCAAAGACGGTTTCATGATAGCTTGAAGGTCAGGTCATTTCCTCAGAAAATAATTTTTTGAGTAAAATTCTAAGGCCTTCTTATTTGAAAGTGCTCTCCCTTAGTAATAAGCACGGATTACAGCGGGGGGGGGGGGGGGGAAGAGCAACAGACAGTATCCTAATTATCCTGGAGAGTATGACAGAAAACTTCCTGCTTTGGGTGTTGCCACCACTGAAACGACAACTGTTCTGTCCCAACTCAGCCTGTTACTTTACACTTAGAACTGAGAGACGCCTATTTTCCTTCCCTCTGATTCCACCACGCTGCCCACAGTCTATTTTGTAGGACCGCCACCCGATTAACCACCCTCAAGTACCACTTTGACCATGCCTCTCAGCAGTTCAAACTCCTTCATGAATCTTTCTGCTTACTGTATGAACTATCAACTTCTTGCCCTGGCATTTAAGGCCTTCCAAAATATGGGCCAAATATAAATGTCACGTTTCAACTTATAACAAAGCTATGTGATGTTCACTAGAAATGTACTGTTCTCTTCTGTCTCCCTACCCCTGACTGGAATAATTCTGATTATAGACCAGACAAGTACTCATTAAGAATTTACTGAATGTTCTGATATTTGCAACATTAGTTTCTCTGAGCCTCAGGCATAATTGTGAGGTTCACTAACAGTCACAAGCCTTGCAAACCCTAGTGTCTGTCAAGAATTATCCACTGGACAAATGGAATTTCCAAGTCCTACAGGGAATCATATAAGACACATAAGAAAGGAGAGAAAATTTTCATTCACAATTATTTGTACACTGTAAACAAAATTTTTAGGAAATCAAAAAATAAAATATGGTAAAGCTATAATTATTAATTAAGATACAAGGGACTATTAACAGGCAAGAGGTAACAAAGCAGCTGGCTTAGTACATGCTGAATACTGAAAAATGTTTGCTGCTTCTTCCTATTAGTCACTGTTTCTCAGCCAGGTTAGAACATTCTGTTACTTTGTATATAAGCAAAGACTTTATCTCAAGGCCAAACACACTTGCTTAAGGCGAAAAAAATACCCATGCAAATATTCAACCTAGATGACGAAATAACGAAATGCCTAAAACAGTGTTGTTAAAGGATTTTTGTAACTCAAACATTGATAACTGCTTCTCTCACTTCTAGCAGGACTAAACCATCTGGTAAAGAAGAGTGAACTCAGGCTTTGTAGACTGAGCGACCTGGGTTTGTAGCTCAACTTGGAGCCTATCATCATGCAGCCAAGACATTTAACTTCTAGGAAACCGAGTTTCCTCCTGTCAAGTAAAAAACATTTATTTCTATTTCTCATGACTCTGTGAATTAAATAATAGATGGCAAATGATGGTACATGTCCAATGTGTGTACAGTAAACGGTAATTCACCTCCCTACTTTCCTGCACCCCTTTCAAGTGGGGATTTTCTGGAACTCATCTTTTAATCAAGAACTCTATTACCCAACTCCTCAGAATAGATACTGTCTTGACTCATTGAGGTGTCAGAAGGTAATTTTTTGAACCCTACCACTGAAGTAGCATTAGCACTCCTCTCTAAAATATCAGCCTATTTAACTATTTATATTGAAAGTTATAGAAATTTTATTTGTGCAGTAAAGGGTAATACAGATATTTGTGTGTGTGTGTGTGTGAGAGAGAGACAGAGAGAGAGAGAGAGAGAGAGAGATTGATTTTTGGTACTCTGGACTTTATATAGCAGAGAAGAAAGGAGACAGGTAGATAATTCTGCATTCATGAGACTTTGTTAGAAAAGAGTATTTCTTCAATAGATCCTATTGTAGGATAAATGTTTTCAGTAATTACAGCTACTGCTTAAAAGAAAAAATATATATATTGGACTCCCCAGGAGCAACTAAAGTATTAAGAGCAAAGCAAGATTTATTCACCTCTTTGCCCCTCTAGTTCAAAAACATCGGTTATAATCTAAAAGGGAAACTATTTTCAAATACTAAAAGGCACAGCTCTAATTTTGAGTCAGGCTTTGTGTAATCGCAGCTAACTTTACAGTCACTATCCCCGAATGCTTTAACGTATTAATGCACTGAATCCTCTTCTTAAGCTTATGAGTAGGTATTATTATTATTCTGAGGAAATGGAGGCTTGAAGAAGTTGAAGTAACTTACCCAAAGCTGGGGTACAAACCCAGGAGGTCGAATTCCAAAGCCTGCATTCTTAACCAGTATGGTTAGTGGTTCCCAACCCTGATTCATTGATCCCTTTTTATAACACATGCTTTTGAGGTTCCTTTTACTAGCTCAAAATGAAAACTGGATAATATAACCTACCCATAAAAAATTAATGTAGTGCTCTAATTGTAATATGAGATAATAAGAATTTAGAAAACATGTATCTCATTATAATAATAATTTTTGATTTTAATTAGAAAACTTCAGGCATGACTACGCTATTATTAGACTATCTATCTATCTAATCCTTAAAATTCCTAAAATATCTGAGAGCAGTGCTGCCCTAATGAAGAATCGCTGCACTACTGTCCATGGGCTTTCTACTCTTTCTGCTTTCTCATTAGAGATCCTCTCTGTCAGAGCTGGTTCTCTCACTTTTTTCCTTTAGATAAGCATATCAAGACCCCTCATCTTTATAAATAAACAGAACTATAAAATTATGTACAATCTCATTAAGACCTTATACTATTTAATCTCCAAGAATAATTTTAAAAATTGGAAATTTCTCAATGAGAACAGAGCAAAGTTTTGCTCTAAAGAAATTAGTGTCAATTAAATCTAGTTCCAAACACCACTTATCTTGCCAATTAATTTCTTACCACTTATTTGATGTTCAGTGGCAGATAATACACTCTTGCCCTTTTGAAGCTCTAAAGTTTTCCTTACTTAGCAACAAAAAAGTTCATTATGGGCCGATCACACTTTTAGAAATAGTTTTGGAATTTGTTATAAAAAATCAACACCTGAGATCACTCAGTTTACAAAGAGTCAGACATAATTCCCCTCCATCCACCCACGTGTTCGTGAAAAAATAAAGGAGGGAGCCAAACCAAATCCGTTTCAAGCGCAGACCTGTTCTTTGCGACGCAGGCAGCTCACTGGCAGCAGGCAGTGTACCTGTTGTTCCAGGAGGCAGTGCATAAGCTGAAGACGACGGCGGAGCTCCTGGTCCGCCATGCTGGAAGGACGCTCCAGAGGAAGGGGGAGGAGGGAAAGAAGCAGCAGAGCTGGAGGTAGGTGGAGAGGCCTGGTGCTGTGTTGCATACAGCTGAGACTGCCCAGAATAGGAAGAAGCAGAAGACATGTAAGGGGTGTTAGGGTAAGCGTTTGAAGCAGAAGGAGCAACGGGCTGCTGAGGTCGATACATTGTTGACCCCCCTGTTCCGAAGGAATACTGCTGGGCTGGTTGATAAGCTACATCAAGGAGAAGAAACAGAAATTTTAATTAGTTCTAAGTTTATTGACAGCAACAAAAAAGCCAAAGTTATCTCATTCGATGGAAATTATTTTTGTCATTATTCTTATAACAATAAGCTACAACCAAATACTAACACTTCTATATTATGCTTTCGATGACTTGTATGCCCTTAAATATACTAAAAGTCACTGGATCCGATATGTGACATATGCCATCTCCAGACTGCTTGTGGCTATGAAAATCTCTGAATCATCAAACCCAAAAATGGAAAGACTGACCCTTTTCTGAGACTTCCTGGGCCTGAGAAAAGACTGCAGTGACACTGACGAGCCACCAGATGGAACCATGCAGGAATTACACGTCCAAAGCACACCCGGTTACAGTAAATTACAGGGACTCTGGTGGGGCTCAACATCCCCTCCACCATAAGAATTGCAGGGTGAGCACTATTGTTATGAATCAAAGGCCATCTCCAACATCGGTAAAATAATCAGTTACCCAAACTGTGATTTTGAGCTTAGTTCCAGGTTAACAGCCAACTCTCTAAGATCCCTGACAAAACAATTACTATATAGGATTTCATGTACTATACACAGTTGGTTAGTAAGCATTCAGACAGCCAACCAATGTTTTGGTGCAAAGACCTGAGCCCAGATTAGATAATATTACCACACTCTTCATGACCGGGGGTAGGTATGGACCTCTACAGAATGAATCTACTAGAACTGTACTTGTTCTACTCTGAAGACGGCATTTTCATGAGTGAAAAATTGTGTCAAATCTGTATTCATGTTAAGTAAGAATATCCATTTTAGCATAGAACATGCTTATTAAGATTAGTTCTTACTAGGCAGTGGCCTCTTGCTTTTGTAATAGTTGTTTAGTCATATAATTTTCCCCTTGGAGATTTTTTTTTCTCTTCATGTATATTTTAAAATAGTGGTGATATTTAACTTTATAAGTGCAAATATTTTCAAAAAAACAAAAGCCAATGGTGGGTACATGTTATTACCATACATTTGTCAAAATTCAGAGAATGTTCAACACCAAGAGTGAACCCTAAAGTAAACTATGGACTCTGGGTAATAATGATGTGTCAACGCAGATTCATTCACTGTAACAAATGTTCCACTGGGGTGCAGGTTGTTGATAGGAGCAGGCTGTACATGGGGGCAGGGGAGATATTGTAACTGCCTGTACTCTCCACTCAAATTTGCTATCTAAACTGCCCTAAAAAATAGAGTTTATTTCTTCTTCTTTTTTTTTTTTAATGTTCATTTATTTTTGAGAGATAGACAGAGTGTGAGTGGGGAAGGGGTAGAGGGAGAGGGAGACACAGAATCCGAAACACGCTCTAGGCTCCGAGCTGTCAGCACAGAGTCTGACTCGGGGCTCGAACTCATGAACTGTGAGATCATGACCTGAGGTGAAGTCGGATGCTTAACCGACTGAGCCACCCAGGCGCCCCAAAATTTATTTCTTAAAAAGGTAAAATAAGTGGAAAACAACAACAAATGTCCCTTGGAATGACCATTTTTCCAAAAATGGTTGGTGTCATCTTGCTGAAAGGAAAGAATATATAATCAAATCATTTCAAAAATTCTGTTTTTTAATACCAAAATCACGGGACAATTCACTGTCCTTACTAACCGCTCAGGAACAGGAGCCAACTGTTATGAATGGACTGACATAGGAGCTGTTTCCTAGCATGCTGCTTAGGGATGCCTCCTAGGGAAACTATGTTTCTCTCTCAAGTCCCACACAGTTCTTTACTTGCTAAAATTGATTTGACCACGGGTTTGGAGCTGTAAAGCAAACGGTTACTACATCAGGTAAGCCATGTTGTTGTTCAAGGACTTCGGGGTCGCACTACTTACGCTGTGGCTGTGGATAAGGTGGTACCTGGGTGTGCATGTGACCTGGAGATGTGGGAAGCTGAGCTGTGGTCGCATTTGGATTAACATTTCCATGCATTATGAAACCTGGGGGTGGAGGATTTTCTCCCTGGGAAATGAGAATATGATAAAAACGAGGATTACATTTGGAACCAAGAATCTTACCAGATGGATTTATAATCTCTGAAATGGAATTGTTTATTTTTTTTTTAAACTTTACTGTGTAAGAAACATTGCATTTTGCACATTCTATCTTCTTTAGAACACATTTTCTGAGCAACACATTCCAAGTGATTTAAAGATCAGACAGGTCTAACTGTATTAATCACAATAAATGGGAACAGATGCTAATAACTTCATAAAACAGTGTCAATGATATTTATAATAAGTCACCAGGATTTTCCATCTCTACTAAATGCCATCCACACTTTAGAAATGTAAGTATAAATACCACAAGGGAACTTTCGTTTCTCTTCAATTTCTGCAATGCTCAAAAACAAGAAAGAAAAAAGAAAATCTTCAGTGAAATCAGATTTAAATGATTGTTAGAGCTTTAGTTGGTATTTTTCTAGCTGAGGTCCATTTAGAACTGCAAAAGGAGAGGAAGAAGAAAATAAACTAATTGTCCCAGAAACTTCTTGCATCCTAAAGCATTAAAATGCAATAAGCGGGCAGACAGATGGGAGGAGGGGAACTTAAGAAAAGCTGGAGAGGGAATATTTAAGTATATAAATTTAAGCGAGCAGAATTCTGCTCAAAGATGAATAATGAAGGATATACCTGTGTGTCAGAGGGAGAGGCTGCAGGTGGATGGCTGGGAAGGGCGGTAGGAGTTTTGTTACTCCAGGTAGTGACAGTAGGGGCAATTCTAACCTGAATTGAACAAAGAAATACCAATCACAGAAAATAAAAAATAAAAATGTTAAAAAAAACAAGACAAAACAAAACCCAGAAGGCATTAACGGCCAGATGCAAAGCAAAAAATAGGAGTAGCAAGATAGCCTATGTTAGTCAGGCAATTGGTTTCATGGTAGCTGGGATTCCAAAAGAAAAACACATTCACAACAAAACAGGGAGAGGGAGGCAGTAGAAAAATCAACATAAAAACCTAAATCGAAGCATAAAAGAGTGGCATTCAAGTGTCAAGAATAAAGGGAAAGGCTAGTTCCTATAAGTAGGTAAGGAAAAGAAGTTATTGGGGGAAAAAAGGTAATCGAGTGAAAAGTGATTTTGAAGCATTAATAATATTCATGCTACTATTAGATCTGTAAGCATATTGCTAAAGTTCCCTTTTCTGGATTTTATTAGAGCTGCAAAAATCGTATTAGTCCCATATCAGGCTTAGAAACATACAATCAAAGAATACCAGAGATCAACTAGTCTAATCTCCACCCATAACCACTGAGAAAAACAACACCCAGGAAATGAAGGGGCTTCCTGAGGTCCACACAACTAGCTGTGACAGAGCTAGGACTGAATCCAGGCCTCCTGTTGCTTACTGGAGTCCTGAGATTTTCAAAAACAATTTTTTAAGCTACCAAAATCTTTCTGGTCAAGTAAATCTTCATAGAAACTCCAAGTGGAAGTGGACATCTACCAATCTGGCCTCCCCCTCACCCCTTTACTCCTGCCTGTAAACATTCCGTTAAAACCACAAGCCACTGTCCTCATTTGGCACCTGATAAGCTTTAATCAGGAAAATCATTGGCTGGGGTGTCCGGGTGGCTCAGTTAAGCATCCAACTTTTGATTTCAGCTCCAGTCAGGATCTCGCAGTTGTGGGATTGAGCCCCGCCTTGGGCTCCACACCAGGCATGGCCTAGGATCCTCTCTCCCTCTCTCTCTCTGCCTCTCCCCTGCTCCCGTGTGCACACATACTCTCTCTCTCTCAAAATAAATAAACATTAAAAAGAAAAGAAAATCACTGCTTAATTTCTGAATTTGTTTTTCTTTTGTTAAAATATTAGACTGCTAAGTCAAAGTATAACCAAAGTCTTTCAATGTTTTCACATCTTCCCAGAAAGACAGATAAACTCAAGGACATAAAAGAGTAAATATTCTCTTTTCCCAATGTAGAGGGTGTCTCGCTCTCTACAAAAGATGCTTGGAAGTTCTAATATCAAGTTTGCCATTAACTAGTCAGGCAACACAAGCTCTAAGTCTTAAAACTCTGGCTTGTCACTTGAGGTCTCTGCCTCTTAGTTCTTCCAGCCACTGCCTGCTTTGCCCTACCTATGTCATAGACTTTTCTAAAACTAGTGAAATCTTCATAAGAGTGCAAAACTTAATCTGTTTTGTATACCAATATATCAACAGATAGAATAAAGACAGGCACTCATAGTAAAGCTCGCAATAAATAATTATCAAATAAAGGAAAAAATTAAACAAAACGGAGAATACTCTAGATAGTTACAGTTAAATCCAAATGTCATTTATTCCTGATTAAGTGTTAATCAAAAGTGCAATAGACAAAAAAGCACAAATTGATCTTTTTTTCGGTTTTCCATGATTTTATATTTACCATTGCTGCAATAAGTTATAAAAAAAGACCTTGTCAATTCTATCAGTAATCTGTTGTATTTTAAAATGGGCAGAGTATCTGCTAACTTTGTTATCAATCAAGACCATTTACTACTTATGAAAATGTACTTTTCATTTAAGAATGTGAAGGTTATCTGTGGGTCTGGAAATACGAGTTTCTCTATGAAATACTAAAAGACAGTAAAATGCCACATTTTATGCCACTAAGTGTTTTAATTTACTTACTTAATTAAAAATATTTAATTATCTTTATAGTCCCCATGACCTACAACTTCACACACCTTTGGTCATTCGCTAATACCCAAGTTATCCAGAAAAAGGTATGTTCTGAATACTTTATTGTGTTGATACAGAAGACACAGTAAACCTGTAATAATGATTCAGGATAAAATACTCAAAATAAGAGTACCTTTTCTAAAAATATTTCATAGTATTAACCAAATCACCCACAAAATTATTCCCACTACTTTACTTACAGTTTGTGAGATGAATCAAATTGAAGCGGTTTCAAGAACAGATGTACATGTGTACGGGTAGTCTGAATGATGGGGAAATACAAAATCTCCCCTGAGAGCTTAAATTAATTTATATCTAAAATATAATCTATTTGACCAGATTAACGTGATAATTAAAAAAAAAAAAAAAAAAAAAAGGCAGACCAGGGGCACCTGGCTGGCTCAGGGGGAAGAGCCTGTGACTCTAGACCTCGGAGTCGTGAATTCGAGCCCCACCCGCATTCGGTGCAGAGATTGCTTAAAAAATAAGTCACTTAAAAAAGATAAAAAATTAAAAAAGAAAAGACCAGAAGTATCACTTTCAAGAATATAAAAAGAAAAACAATTAAAACAATATGTTGTCAAGTTTTATCATTAGCAGATTAAGTCTCTTATCCAACAAATTTTTGAATAGAAATATATAAATGTTCTACTTAATCTGGACCGTATCACTCACATGGGGATAATATTGTTGAGCTGGAACTCTTGGCATCTGTGTGTGGCCAGCCGTTGGTCCCGGCCTGCCCTTAGGCAGCTGCTGCCTCTCATAAGGAATTTTAGGTGATTCCTGTCCCTGTACAGGCTGTCCTTGTGCTCTGCAAAGTCTGTCACGAAGCTGCACAATATTTGGCTATAATGAGCAATGGAAGAAAATAAAGCAGAATGTTAGAATTCACTGAACTATATGACAGCATGTTGCTTTTCTTAAAGTAAGCTTGATCGGTGATATGCTGTCTCCTAGATAACAGAGTTAGAATATGTAACCCTGGCACAAGAGGGTTTAACATCATGGCTTCTCATACTCAAGACTGATACCAAAGGCCCATGATAATATCGTTTAACTGAGACAAGGATTTGAATATGCCCACCACACAGTAGTATGTAAGATCAATGCCACTCAGCATCTCTACTTTTTGTATTTTCTTACAGTTGAGAAAAGCTCACAAATCACAAAAGTAGTTAAAAATATACAACTTCATTTCTTTATAGGGAAAAAAAAGGCCCCCAAAAGAATCAACTGCTAATAATGTGATGGAAGAAAATGGCAGGTCTAAGAAAGGAAGGAAAATTAATAAAAAAAAAAAAAGAAAAGAGAGAGATGTTGGAAAGAAAAGAGTAAGATGTCACACTCATGGTAGCTTATACAGATCTACAGTAAGTAGGAGCTGACCACATACATGTTCTAGGTATTAACAAACAAAAACAAAAAGGTAATGTTAAAATATTTCAGGAAGAACTGCTTTTAGTAACTTTAAGAGTCATACATTTCTACAAATTCACTAAAGGTTTACAGCTGTCATTTAAACTGTTAGGTATACTTTATTGCCTATTAGGGAGGAAGATTAGATACTGTAACATACCACAAAGTTTCAGGACATATTCCCAATGAAATACTAAAAGTCTACTGAGATATATAGAAGACAGCAACTTCAAAACTGTTTAGTTTTACATAAAGAATGTTCTTCAGGGGCGCCTGGGTTGCTCAGTCAGTTAAGCGTCTGACTTCGGCTCAGGTCCTGATCTCACGGTTCGTGGGTTCGGGCCCCATGTCGGGCTCTGTGCGGACAGGTCAGAGCCTGGAGCCGGCTTCGGATTCTGTCTCCCTCTCTGCTCCTCCCCCACTCATGCTCTGTCTCTCAAAAATTAAATAAACATTAAAAAAAAAAAAAAAAGAAGAATGTTCTTCAAAAGTCCAAAGGAAACATAAATAATAATATATAGAAAATGTATGTGGTTAGGGGCACCTGGGTGCCTCAGTCGGTTAAGTATCTGACTTTGGCTCAGGTCATGATCTCATAGTTCGTGAGTTCAAGCTCCACACTGATGGTGCGGAGCCTGCTTGGGATTCTCTCTCTCTCTCTCTCTCTCTCTCTCTCTCTCTGCCCCTCTCCTGCTTGTGTGCATACATGTGCTCTCTCCAAAATAAATAAACTTTAAAAAAAATAAAAAAGAAATAAAAAAGAAAATATATGTTGTTATAAATAGTAGTGAAAATCAAGAGTTTAATACTGAGGCTCGAAGATCTAGATTAAGTTAGTCTTAAAGGGTCTTATAACTCAGTATTAAAGGGGTGTTTAAAAAGTCATAAAATAATTATGCCAAGGTCATCATAAAGTCTGTTTCTATTCTACCTAATGTTCTCATAGATAAAATACAAAGACATGACATGTAAGTGTGTTTCAAAACCAACCAGAGTCATACTTCCATAATGCTGGAACACAGATTTCAGTGTTTTCACTCAATGAAACTACTCAATGAAATTTACTGATAATTCCCTAGAACAGACAAAACACTGAAAACAATTAACTACAAAAATCCATCAAAAACAAAATAAAGTTTATAACAAAAAGTATAGGTATAAGAAAATATCTTCAAGGCTCAAAATTAAGCTGTCAGACTCATAATATAGCTTTAAACACCCTACTTGTGGAAAACTGTCCTCAAACCTCACCCTGATTTCCACCCGTGCTCCATGGCGGAGTTCAGGCTGCCCTCTTCTGTGCTTCCACGGCCCTACTGCCTCTATCGCAGTATGTGTCATTTTTGGATTCCTGTTTACTTGTCTCTAGTCAGTTTGAGTCTGGAAAACTCCCTTAGTGAAAAAGAATCCTGGCAATCGTGTCCATCACCATATAGTCAGTCACTTACTTAATTCCACTGCATTGAAAACGCCCGTTTTAATGCATACCAAATAATATATTAGAAATGTAATTCTCTCCGCCTTGAGTATTTTAAAAATACACTTGTCCGCAGACAATATCAGACTGAAATGGCATACAGAATGCATCTCTTCACTAATATCTATGTCTGGGGTGGCATTTGTGGGGGTTTTAAAATGACAACCCCAATTATTTATTTAAGTATTATTATTTATAGCTTTCTAACACAGAAGATTCCTGTAAAGAACCATGTACAAAGAATCAGCATTTGGCTTAAGAAATTAGAAGTTGGTCCTTTCCCATTTTTTTCCCTCAAATACTATGCCCATCAGTACAAAGTGATCAGTTGTACTACAGGAGCTTCTTATCTCTCCAATACCATCTAGGTACACCTAGATGATCCTCAAATAACTGTCAGTAACGTTCGCTTAGTCAGATGACAGAAATTCAACTGTTCCAAAACATTCTACTTACCCATATGCTTATGTTTAATACTAAGTGCTACCTACTGGACTTACCTTACTCATACTTAAACGAAGAAAAATGGTCAATTCTAATTACCTGATTGGTGTTTTCGGGAAGAAAAGCCAAGGCTGCAGCAATACTGCCTTGGGCAGCCAATAAATTAGCATACTGACTCATCTTCTCAGCCAAAAGAACTCCTACAGTGTTGGTGTCCATGGCTTGGGTGAGTTGTACAGCTTTTCGCAGGATGACAACTTTCTCAATAAGATCCTAAGTGAGGAAAAGAAGGGAGAGAGGGGGAAGCAAACAAAATTACCAAGATGTGTATGCAGGAGACCATGAAGAAAGAGTTACTAAGATTTCTAAAACCTACTAAAAGTACATCTTATTATCCTCTCTCTTAAAAACTTCTGCAACAGCTGACCACCATTTAGGTAAACTGAAAAAGTAAGGAGGAAGAAGGTATCTTACTCATGATTAGGGCATAACTTATTTCCTTCTCCTAAATATCCTTAAATTGCCAGATACTTGTCTTGTGAGCCTAAAGTAGGCAAGCATCCAAGTGAAAGTGATCGGCAGATAGATGTCCAAAGGCAGAAACTGGGTTCTGGCAGGTATAAAAGGAACTATGACTGAAAACATCATACTACCTATACTATAAAAACACTACTACTTTGGGGTGACCTCCAATGAGCCTACTATTTCAACCCCAAGTTTTTCAAGTTGCTTTTCAATACCAATTATTTCAACAATGGGAAGCCTCAAGTATAAAGTACAAGAATATCCTGCCCTTCTGCCTCTCAAAGATACAAAGATCCAGAAGTATAAAACAAGTGTGCTTTTTCTGAAAAGCACTTAGAAGGAAAGCAGTGATTCCCTACCAGATTTTCAGTTTTAATAAAGTAATCTTTAAAGTTAAAACTCAGGGCACTTGATGGCTCAGTCAGTTAAGCGTCCGACTTCAGCTCAGGTCATGATCTCACGGTTCATGAGTTCGAGTCCCACGTCAGGCTGTGCACTGACAGCTCAGACCCTGGAGCCTGCGTCAGATTCTGTGGCTCCCTCTCTCTCTGCCCCTCCCCCACTCACGCTCTGTCTCTCCCTTTCTCTCAGAAATAAATAAACATAAAACATTTTTTAAGTTTATTGAGAAAATCTCTTTCAAAAGCAAAATAGAAATACTCAAAAGAAATATTATGAGACTCTGCTGATTAAATGCTTAGGAAAAAAAAATCTAAATGCTGTATATAGTTACTCCGTGTCTGAAAATAGTCCCCATATTTTTTACTCCCCCTCTTGCCCAGGTTTTAGTGTTACATAGGATTCCATTTACCTCTTACTTTCATTTTTCCTTCATCATGAAGATTAAGATTCTCTACTGGTACCAGGGATGTCTCTCACTCCTTACCCCAATTGCTGCTTTCCTTGCCCAAGGCAGATAGGGTCACCAGAGGCAGGGAGAGAAGCATGAGGAAAAAGAAGGACATTCCAGGACTGTTTTCATGTTCTTGCCACCTGCTTCCCCCAATAAGCTACCGAATCACAACCTTGATTTCACAAGCAGTTGCGACTTCACTTTACTATCCCATCATCTCACACTTTGCCCCTCCAACTATAGCTACCAACACACATAAATCATCCAGCAAAAGAACTTCTAGAACACAGGTAACTAAGGTGAAAGCAGTGAACTTCTGGAACAAATCAATTTCTAGAACAGAAGTGGGGTGAAAGACAATACTAGAAAATAAGCACCTTTAGTTTCAAAGATACTAACCTGAAGGGACAAGGGACTGCTTCCATCTTGAGCTTTAGTCCAACACGCAACCAGTTTCTCTACATTCCCAGCACAGATGTAGCAGAGACATGCCTGAGTCTGCAGGAGGGTATCGCCTTCACTTTCGAGCCTGGTTCCCAAAAGATCTATAGATCAAGAGGAAAACAAAGTAAGATTATACTCAAGGCAATCTGTACATGAAGTCATAAGTAGGCCAATAATATTTTCATGAGTATGAATTAAACTTAGCAATCAATGGGTAGCAGATAGAAACAAAATCACCATTATGTAAATGCTCAGTAAATATTTATTAAATGAATGGAGGTGGTGACAAATTGTATATAATCAACGACTTCTCAAGATTCTACATACCTAGTTGCAGAATGAATTTCCATTAATTACATTAAAAAATAATAAATGGAAAGAACATTTGAACAGAAAAATCCTAATCAACGCTGAACTCCATTTCAACAGGTATTTGTGTAAATAGTAGGCTAAAATATGGTACATTTGGAATGAACATCAATGGTAGGTAGGACTATGATAAGTTACTTATGATAATAAAGTTAATATCTTATAACTTTCATATTCTCACAATACTTTCAAGGTAGCGAACGGCTGGCTGTTCTGATGCAAGCAGTCTGAAGCTTCTGTTCTTACAAGGAGTATCATTCCTTAGCCACCAGTCTAGTCATGGCCTTTAATGGTAATTTATAATTTCCAATCAAATGTTATAACTACTAATTTTACAATCTAATATTTATTAAGAGAAAGCTGATTATGTGTCATTTTATATATAATAGACTAACTAAGGCTTAGAAAGTGATTTTTCCTCAGTCATACAACTAGTAAGTGGCAGAGGCAAAATTCCAGATCTGATCTGCTGGAAACCAAAATGGTTAAGAAGTATTATTAACAATAATGACAAGGTATGGAAAAGTAATGTAGTTAATAATTCTGAGTAAAGTATCCAACGAGAACTTCTTTTATCTATGATTAGCTCGCTTGCAAACATTTCTAATAATATCTGTTATTAAGTTTATTTAAAATATACAATGCCATATACACCATATAAGGCTCATTTTCTTACCACAAAGGGCTGAAAACTCATCTGGTTTGGCATAAGTCAATACGGCAGCTAAAGCCTCTCTCCAATTTTTAAGGTCACAAGACTCAACAATTTCTTTCCAGTTCTTCATCACCACTGCAGTAATTAGCTTAAGAAAGGAAAATAAAGGGAGAATTAAAAACCTTTGGTATGTTAGTAAAAATTAAGTCTGGCTAATCAATCATATCTTTTAAACCTACTATTTATAGTATTTCATGCAGAATAAAGCAGCAGCAAGGTGAAGAATATCCTTGAACCAACTGTCATAAAAGATTATTTTTCCTCAAAAAAAAAAAAAAATCCAAACAAGCCCCATCACACTAACATATTTTATAAATATGCTGAAAAGGAGGGGTGTCAGGCTGGCTCGGCTGGAGGAGCATGCGACTCTTGATCTTGGTATAGTGAGCTCAAGCCCCATGTTGGGTGTAGAGATTACTTAAAAATAAATAAACAATAAAAAAATATGCTGAGAAGGAAAAGTATAGGGTAATATCAAAACATTAACAGGAAGACATGACCTGGTCTGATGGATCAGGAAAAATGTTTAAATACATGTGAGATATGAAGTTGGAATTAACTTCCTGACCCAGGTCAGGAAACAGGAAGATGGTGGCAGAGTAGGAGGACCCTGGGCTCACCTCATCCCACAAATACAACTCGATAACTCTCCAATCATCCTAAATACTCCAGAAATTGAAAATCAGTCAGGGAGCTCACACACACAAAGGATATAAAATATAATAACATATATAAAAAGTGGGGAAGAGAGGAGAAAAAAATGGGTTCGAACATAAACAACTGTTAGCATAGACTGCTATATGCAGAAGAAGTTATACACAAACCTCATGGTAACATAGATCAAAAACCTTTCTTGGGGTGCCTGGTTGGCTAAGCTGGTTAACTGTCCAACTCTTAGTTTCCGCTCAGGTCATGATCTCATGACTTGTAAGTTCAAGTCTCGCATCAGGCTTTACACTAATAGTGCACAGCCTGCTTGGGATTCACTGTCTCCTCTATCTCTGTCCTTCCCCCAGTCACGTTCTGTCTCTCTCTCTCTCAAAAATAAACATTAAAAAAAATATTCTTTATTACGAGGAATAAAGAGAAAGAAATCACTAAAGAAAATAAGCAAATGTAAAAGAAAGACAAGAAAGGATCAGAGAAAAATCTATAGAAACAACCACAAAACAAATAATAAAATGGCAATAAATACATCTATCAATAATTACTGCGAATGTACATGGACTAAATGTTCCAATTAAAAGACATAAGGTGTCAAGTAAATAAATAAAAGACATAAAGGGTCATAATGGATAAAAAAATAAGACCCATCTATATGCTGCTTATAAGAGGCTCATTTTAGACCTAAAGACACCTGTAGATCGAAAGTGAGGGGATGGAAAACATTTATCATGCAAATGGGTGTCAAAAGAAAGCTGCAGTAGCAATACTTGTATCAGACAAACTAGACTTTAAAACAAAGGCTGTAACAAGAGACAAAAAAGGCTACTATATAACAATAAAGAGGACAATCCAACAAGAAGACGTACAGTTGTATTTATGCACCCAACGGAAGCGCACCCAAATACATAGAACGATTAATAACAAACATAAAGGAACTGATTGATAATAACACAATAATGGCAGGGGAATTTAACACCCCCCTTACATCAATGGACAAATCATCTCAACAGAAAGTAAATAAGGAACCAATGGCTTTGAATGACACACTGGACCACATGGACTTAACAGATATATTCACAACATTTGATCCTAAAGCAGCAGAATACACAATCTTTTTGAGTGCACATAGAGCATTCTCCAGAGGGGCGCATGGGTGGCTCAGTTGGTTAAGTGGCCGACTCTTGATCTCGGCTCAGGTCATGGTCTCATGGTTTTTGAGGTCAAGCCCTGCATTGGGCTCTGTGCTGACAGTGTGGAGCCTGCATGAATTGTCACCATTCTCTCTCTCTCTCTTTCTCTCTCTCTCTCTCCTTTTCCCTTTCTCTCTCTCAAAATAAATAAATAAACCTGATTAAAAATATTTAAAAAAAAAAGAAAATTCTTCAGAATAGAGCACATGTTAGGTCACAAAATAGGCCTCAAAAAATACAAAAAAACTGAAGTCACACTAGCCACCTTCTCTGGCCACAATACTATGAAACTAGAGGTCAGCCACAAGAAAAAATTTGGAAAGATCACAAATACATGGGAGTTAAATAGCATGTTACTAAATAATGAATGGGTCAACCAAGAAATAAAAGAAATAAAAAAAGTACATGGAAACAAATGAAAATGAAAACACAACTGTCCAAAACCTCTAGAATGTAGAAAAAGTGGTTCTAAGAGGAAGTTTATAGCAATTCAGGCCTACCTCCAGATGCAAGCAAAATAGGGGCGCCTGGGTGGCTCAGTCGGTTAAGTGGCCGGCTTCGGCTCAGATCGTGATCTCACAGTTCATGAGTTTGAGCCTTGTGTTGGGCTCTGTGCTGACAGCTCAGAGCTTCAGGCCTGCTTCAGATTCTGTGTCTCCCTCTCTCTCTCTGCCCTTCTGCCACTCATGTGCTCTCTGTCTCCTCTCTCAAAAATCAACATTAAAAAAAAAAAAAGCAAGCAAAATAATCAAATAACCTAACCTTGCGCCTAAAGAGGCTAGAAAAAGAACAACAAATGAAACCTAAAACCAGGAGAAGGAAGAAAATAATAAAGATTAGAGAAAAAATAAATGACTTAGAAACTAAAAAAAAATAAATATAAGAACAAATCAATGAAACCAGGAGCTGGTTCTTTGAAAAAATTAATAAAACTGATAAATCTCTAAGCAGACTTATGAAAAAGAAAAGAAAAAGGACCCAAATAAATAAAATCACAAATGAGAGAGGAGAAATAATAACCAACACCACAGAAATACAAACGATTATAAGGAATATTACGAAAATCTGTATGCTAATAGGACAACTTAGAACAGGTAAATTCCTAGAAACATAAATTACCAAAACTGAAACAGGAAGAAACAGAAAATATGAACAGGCAGTAGGAAGAGAAATTAAGGAATTAATCCCATTTACAATTATATCACAAACCATTAAATACCTAGGAATAAACCTAACCAAAGAGGTGAAAGACATGTACTCCAAAAACTATAAAACACCAATGAAAGAAACTGAAGATGACACAAAGAAATGGAAAGATACTCCATGCTTACGGGTTGGACGAAAAATATTTTAATAATATTTTGCCTATACTACCTAAAGCAATCTATACATTTAATGTAATCCCTATCAAAATGACAACAGCATTTTCCACGGAGCTGGAATAAATAATCCTAAAATTTGCATAGAACCACAAAAGGCCCCAAATAAACAAAGCAATCTTGAAAAAGAAAAGCAAAACTGGAGGCATCACAATTCTGGACTTCAAGTTATATTACAAAGCTATAGTGATCGGGGCAACTGGGTGGCTCAGTCGGTTAAGTGTCTGACTTCGTTCGGCTCAGGTCATGATCTCGCGGTTCGGGAGTTCAAGCCCCGCATCCGGCTCTATGCTTACAGCTCAGAGCCTGGACCCTGCTACAGGTTCCGTGTCTTCCCATCTCTCTCTGCCCCTCCCCCACTCGTGTTCTGTCTCTGTCTTGCAAAAACAAAAATAAAAAACATTAAAAACAAGTTAAAAAAAAAGCACAAAAACAGACCTACAAATCAGTAGAACAGAATAGAAAACCTAGAAATAAACTCACAACTATATGGCCAACTAATTTTGACAAAGCAGGAAAGAATATCCATTGGAAAAAAGGCAGTCTCTTCAACAAACGGTGTTGGGAAAACTGGAGAGCAACATGCAAAAGAACGAAACCGGACCACTTTCTTACACCATACACAAAAAATTCAAAATGGATGACAGACAGGATTGTGAGACAAGAAACCATCAAAATCCTAGAGGAGAACATACGCAGTAACCTCTTCTGACATCAGCCATAGCAACTTGTTTCTAGACATGTCTCTTGAGGCAAGGGAAACGAAAGCAAAAATAAACTATTGGGACTTCATCAAAATAAAATGCTTCTGCACAGTGAAGAAAACAATAAACAAAACTAAAAAGCAACCCATGGAATGGAAGAAGATATTTGCAAATGACATTATCTGATAAAGTGTTAGTATCCAAAATATGAACTTATAAAACTCAACACCCAAAAAAACAAACTAGTTAAAAAATGGGCAAAAGACACAAACAGACATTTTTCCAAAGACACACAGATGACTAATAGACACATGAAAAGATGCTCAACACCACTCATCATCAGGGAAATAAAAATCAAAATTACAATGAGATATCATCTCACACTTGTCAGAACGGCTAAAAGTGACAACATAGGAAACAACACAGGTGTTGGCAAGGCTGTGGAGAAAGGGAATTCTCTTACACTCTTGGTGGGAATGCAAACTGTGGCAGTATGGAGGTTCCTCAAAAAGTTAAAAATAGAACTACCCTATGATCCAGCAATTGCACTACTAGATATTTACCCAAAGGACACAAAAATACTGATCAGAAGGGATACATGCACCCTAACGTTTATGGCAGCACTATCGACAACAGCCAAACTATGGAAAGAACCCAGATGTCCACTGACTGATGAATGGATAAAGATGTGGTATATATATACAATGGAATATTACTCAGCCAAATAAAAGAATGAGATCTTGCCATTTGCAACAACATGGATGGAGCTAGAGAGTATTATGCTAAGCGAAGTCAGTCAGAGAAAGACAAATACCGTATGATTTCACTCATATGTGGAATTTAAGAAACAAAACAAATGAGCAAAAGGGAAAAAGAGAGAGAGAGAGAGAGAGAGAGAGACAGACAAACCAAGAAAGAAGACTCTTAACTATAAAGAACAAACTGATAGTTACCCGAAGGAAGGAGAGTGGGGGTGAATGGGTTAAATAGGTGATGGGGATTCATGAGTATACTTGTCTTGATGAGTACTAGGTACTGTATGGAAGTACTGAATCACAATATGTAGACCTGAAATTAATATTAGACTGTACATTAACTGAAATTTAAATTAAAAACTTAAAAAAAAGAAAAAGAACCCCAATACTCCAGGCCCAGGGAACGCTAGGTGCAAAGTCCAAAGGGAAAAGGCACATAGAGTGTGTGAGCAACTGAAAGGCAGCCAGTGTGGCTACAGGGTAATAGGGGAGGGGGCAACAAGAGATGAGGCTAGGGAGGCTGACAGCAACCAATACTGGTAGGACTGAACAACTTTCATGGAAAGAAATGTAATAACATTAAGCAGGGGCTTAAAAATGTTCTGCTCTTCTGCACCAAAAACTCTTTTCCTAGGACTTAGAGCTTCATTAAATAATTACAAGTCACACAAAATCCTTAGGCACAACAAAGATGTTTATCACTATCTATATTAGGAAAATATTAAAAACCAAACACCTCAAAATAAGAGAAATAATCTTTACTATAAAGCATTATAGAGTAATGAATTTTTATAAGAATCTTTAATGATATGGTAAATCATTTACAATGTAAGTAGCAATATCTATAAACAAAACTACACACACATATACATATATATGATCCTGATTCTGTTTTAAAAAATTCTACAAATACACAGAGGTACAAAAGGGTATGTACATGACATACTACATTGTAGTAGAATGTAGAATTTTTCTACATTCTAAATTTTCTACAATAAAAAGAAAAGTACTTTTCATTAAAAAATTATGTACGCAAAGTACAAAAACTAAAAATAATAACAATGCCAAACTATCGACAATAACTATTTCTGAGTTCAAGGAACTATGAGTGTTTTTTTTTTTTGTTTTTTTTTTTTACTGTTTTCTGCATATCAATTATCTATAGCAAGAACGTATTGCTTTTATAATCAGAAAAGTGTACGGTTTATCTATTTTTAAAATAACATACCCTGGTAATTTTGCTTTGGGATTTTGCAAAGTATTTTTTCTGGGTTCGAGCCAAGAGTTCTTGTCCACCTGCTATGGCCAATATAATGGCATCAGCCATGCGGTTATCATGTAAACAAAGGTCAACAGCACTCTCGAAGTTACCCGTCAGCAAAGCCTGAGTAATTAAACCATCGATATCTGCAATAAGGAAATAATACACCCGAGTTAAAGAAAGGTGTTGTTAAAAGAAAACATATATATCAACTTTTACACACACACGCAAAGGAGAAAACAATGCGAATTTCAGAGTATTACTAGCAGATCAATTTCTAACACAAGCTGTTGCGATCTATGGAAATATACCGAGATGCATATAAGTAAAATCAGGTAAAATCACACATTTTTTAGATTGCTTAAACTGGAATAATAGAGATCATTACAGTTTTTATCATGCAGATATCAGAACATACCACTATCTCCAGGAGGCTGATACATATAATAAATAACTGGGTTCTTCTTTTCAACCCTCTACCCCTTGTCACAAAACATTTGTAACTTAAACTGAGGGACTATTTGCTTTCAAATAGTTAAAAGTAAAAATGAAATAGGTACTTACCACCACTGATGGAGATGTTAAAGGTTCCTCCTGCTGGTGGTAGAAATTCAGATTGTTTTCCCTCTTTAATACACTAAAGAGATGGAAAGGACAGCAATTCAGCCAGAGTGAAACTGTGGAGTAATTTATTGGCAAAACAATTTACATATGATTATTCGCCTACTGACTAGATGACATGAGCAGTTATTCCAGAAGAGTTCTCAGATCCAAGACTTTCCTAACTATTAACTCCCATTATATAAGCATAAATAAAATCCAAGGTCATCAGGAATAATGTTAAACAAACTTATAAGTGTACATATCCATTACTGGTAGCTTAGAAATTATTGAAGAATGTTTGTTTTCTTAGATACTTCAAATAAGAGGAGCTTGAAACAAGCAAAAAACACGTGTTTTTAATTTTACCATATTTAGATTTTTAAAACAACTCTGCTTCTACACATCTAAAATTTTCTACGTCTAGAAACTTCTGTCCATTGGGTTTAGTTACAAGGTCTTTTGTTTTAATTGAATCAGTCATGAAAGAAAAAGCACTTGATGCCCTTATACAATGCTACATAAAAGACTGTATGAATATACTCAAATTCAGTTACAGACTTTGTATTCTCTTAAATTAGTCATACCTGCAATAGCAGCTTGGTCTGGTAAAAAGATACACAGCTCTAAGTTTCTGAAACTACCTATAAATATATTTTCTTTCTTTAGAAGAAAAGAAACATAATGAGGGCATATTGCTGGCAAATAGTTTATATGTGTTCTCTTCTATGCATAAAAATTCATGAGAAGACAAAAAAATAATATATTAAAGAGATTACAGAGAAAATTTTAAAGACGAAGACAGCTGTCTTGCAGGAGATAAAATAGCTATCTTCTGTGCGTGTTACCTATACATCTGAATGTAAACACCTAGTATTCAAAGTCAGGGGCATTTTTGGATTGCAGAATTTTAGTGCAGAGCACAGCATAGCATCATCAATGCTTAATTAGTTAATACTGACTATTACAGAAGAATAACTAAAACCTTAACTCTTTCCCTAATTAAAGGGAACCATCTGAGAACTTTAAAACTCAAAAAAATTTTAGAGCTTAAATTATTCCTATTAATAAATAAATCAGATACTGATCTGATTATATTCACTAACTTACAAAAAAAACTTTTCTTTCTTTATCTCAAGATTTTTCAAATTTGCCTTCTAAGAAAACAATTAATAAACTCTTACTTATTGACTTCTGAAATGTAGATCATGAAGAAAAAAGCAGTTGATTACATATTGAGTATTTTCAATGTGTAAATTACTATGTCCGATAAAAAAATAGCATCATCAACGTAAAGGAGACGATCCTACCTCCTTAACCAGAATTTTTTGGAATACTCTGAAAGTGCACATTGGTGACTATTCTTTCGTTAAGTGCATATTATTCTGATCTATTAATTCATAAGTATATTTCCAAATGGCCCTCTATTTGATAATACAGAGTTAATCTGGTTGTACATAAATGAAAGTACATTTCTTCAATGTATCCTACAATTCTGTATAGGTATTCCCAAAAATGGTTCAAAGTTTTACTAAGATTTTACACATATTCTTTATTTTCAGAATAAATAAACGCCAGAAGATCCACTTCTAAGGGAAGTTATTTTTTCAATGATTATCTTACAAAAGTCGAAATTTACTGATGAATTACTCTTATAACTTAGCAAAGGACTGTGAGACATTCCATAGTCAGTCAGGATATCTCCATACCACAGAGGACAATGAAAAAGCCAAAGATGAGAGGAGAAACGAGAACTTGCTGATTAATTTTCCAAGATGAAATATAATTAGAAAGCAAGGCGAGTACAGAATTATTTAGTAGTGGTTAAAAAAAAAAACCCAGAAAAACAAAAGGAAAAAAATCAATGATACAACTCTGTGTTCAAGGACTCTTTTTAACTGGTTATAAAAATTGTCAACTACGGGGCGCCTGGGTGGCTCAGTCGGTTAGGTGTCCGACTTCAGCTCAGGTCATGATCTTACAGTCTGTGGGTTCAAGCCCCGCATCGGGCTCTGTGTGGACAGCTCAGAGCCTGGAGCCTGCTTTGGATTCTGTGTCTTCCTCTCTCTGTGTCCCTCCCCTGCTCATGCTTTGTCTCTCCTGCTCTCAAAGATAAATAAAATATTAAAAAAAAAAATTGTCAACTACAACTCATGACACGTTTTTCTTGTCAATCAATAAATCATGACAGTTCGAATTAGTGGAAATTTCTATACCTGGATTCAAAGTTCAAGACTAATCTAAAAGTCTTTGTCACTCACTGATCACAGGTCGTAAATATTAATGTGTCAAGAAAAAACATTAACTTTACATGCAATGCGGTGTGGATTTCCGAGCAACATCTCTTTTCATTCTGATGTGCTGATATCCATCTGACCAAATTGAGTCAATCTCCTGTCAACTGTTAATTTTAAGACATATAATCCACAAGCGAGGTCAGAGGACTAAAGATTTCACCCATGATAGTTCTGTCAAACAAGTAAATAGATTCCTACCCCAAAAATCTCTAAGAAAACAATATATTCCAACTTCATTCTGGAACAGGCAGTCGAGCGAATTTTTCATATTTCAAAGCGAGATAAACAAATATCACACACTGTCCCAATGTAATTAAAGATGAAAAGAGTCAGTACCTCTCCCAAGAGCTGCTCTTCAGCAGCAGGGCTCTCCTCCCCGTCACTCTGTGCTACTTGGTCAGAGTCTTTAAGAGCCTTTGGTACACAAAACAATTACAGAGGAAGTTGAAGAATGCAGCATTAAAAGAATATTAGTGAACAAGGAAGACAAAAGACCCAACCAACAAAATTTAGAGCTAGTTTAATCATAAGAAGCAACACTAAGTAAATTTATTTCAGAAACACTAATAGAGGAAAAGCAAAGAGCCATGATTGCTAAGACTTTCCTTTTTCCCTCTCCCCTTGGCCCCCCTCAAATATTCCTTGGGAACAAAGATTTTAACCTTAAGTATCTGAGCAGTCACTGATATCGTTTTTCCTCTTTTGTAAAATTCAAATATTGTCAAGAGAAAGGAATGTCCTACCAGCTAAACTTATACTATTTTAAAATGATATTCACTTATTAAAATGTCTACAATCAGAATTTATTTTTACACTGTAAAGCAATAAAACAGACACATTTCTTAAATTACATTTCCTTCTGTGTTATGACCTAAACCAATTTCTGGAAGGTAGCTATTTTTAAAGGCCTTCTTACCACATCAGGTCCATCCACTTTGTTCAAGGCCAAAGCAATCTGAAATGAAAACAACAACTCACCTACTACATGGAATTCTATTTCAATGCAAATAGCAAATGCTCACCTCTTTCTCCATTTTCATTGGCAGAATCCACAAAAGTTCAGATCAAGGATGGTGTGTTTAAAAGAATAAAATCTGCTATTCAATCACAAATCTAACCTCAAAACAAGCATGCTTTCTTTTACTTTGTTTTAAATAACTATAATTAATTTTTAAAAATTTCTTCCGGGGCTCACTATGGAAAGAACAGCTATTACAAGTATTTTGACAAAGAGATTTTATTTCCTCATTTTTGCTTTTGGGTATTTAGTAAAACTTTCATATTAATCTCTTACAAACCTAAAAGTTATAGCACCAAGAAGTTTAGATTAATAATGAAATTTAATATAAAAAAAAATCTAAAGGAATGAACGAAGACACAGGGCCAGTAAGTGGTAGGGCTGTGATGTGACATCGAAGGGTCACGAATCTTCGTTGTGCTCAGCACCGCTCAGAGGACGCGGTATCTAAGCTGTACCACATATGCAACAACTCTGCAATGCTACAGAAAACTTTAGACACTGAAAGAACAACAAAGGGTTAATATAAGTTACACAAAGGATCTAAAATATATCCTTCAAGGTTTCCAAAGTCAGTGTTTTTCATGCTGTTCATGTCTATATTGTGGGATGAATAATAATTATGCCCCTCTTTGAGAAGAAGACTGAAAAACTGGAATAGGACTTTCTTTTTACTTATTTTATTTTTATTTTTATTTATTTTTTAATGTTTTATTTTTGAGAGAGAGAGAGAGAAGGAGGGGCAGAGGAAGAGGGAGACAGAGGATCTGAAGCGGCTCAGCACTGTCAGCACAGAGCCCGATGCGGGGCTCAAACTCACGAACTTACAAGATCATGACCTGAGCTGAAGTCAGAGTTTAACCAACTGAGCCACCCAGGTGCCCCAGGACTTTCTCTTTTTAAAAGGGAATCTTTTTTTAAGTCAAAATAATCAAGCAAATCAGTCAGACTTTTTTAATTCAGGCTCGGTACAATAAATTGCTCTTGTTCCAAAATATTTACTATTTATTTGTCAGCTGGACCAACTCAATACAGAGTTTGGGAATGTGGGCTAAAGGCATAAACAGCAATGGTAGAAAATTGTGGTGACTTCAAACAGTACTCTATTCTATTCATTCGTTAAGCTGTAGTGAACATGGGGTGATCTCTAACAGTTTCCCCTTCTTCTTTTCCCCCAGGGCCATTGGTTACACACCCTCTTAAAATCTAAGTGTTATTTCCAGCCTTTGAAGTTCAGAGCCTCTTATCTTTCTTTCAAGGCCCAATTCTACCTGATACAACACAGCTCATTAAATCAAGTTTGGTTCTGGCAGCTTCTAAATCCAGGTACAAGCTGGAGTTACACATTTAATAATATGTTTTTGGCATATGTATGATATGTATGTGTTTGGCAACCAAACACAAATTCTTATTAAATATTTATTGAATATTTGAGGTTATCTATGTTGAAGTTTATAAAAAAGAACACCGATGCTACATAAATATTTACTTGTATAAGCACAGTCTTTTAACCTTTCCCAGAGATTTACCTTCTTTCCTAGGTCTTCTTTTCTGTATCCTAGAAGTTCAAGGTATTTTCCCCGAGAATCATCCTCAAAGTTTACCTTTAAAAAAGACATAGTCTTGAAATAAAGACTTGCATTTAAAGTTTTAATTAACTGATCAAATTCCAAGTATTAAAAATCATCAAAAATAAAGTCTACTTAAGTCTAGTGTATCAAAGAAAGCTTTCTGTATCTACTATACAGAAGATTCACTGAAAGAATTTCCAAAATAGTTTTTTTTAAATAGGTTACTTTTTAAAATATTAAGTATACTGGTAATTAATTATCCTTGTTGAATAAAGCTTACTTTTATTTTTTAAGTGAGCCCTGTGTATACTGTGGGGCTTGAACTCATGACCCCCAAGATCAAGGGTCAAATGCTCTACCGACAGAACCAGCCAGGCACTCCAACGTTAACATTAAACTATAATTTTTGTAAATACAAACTAAGTCACATTCAATGGTTATATACATGCAGAACACAACACTATATGAAACACTCAATGTCCTAAAACTCTTTCCCCAAATTCATAATTATAAGATATGAAATTCTACAATTTCAGAAGTTAACCTTGTTATATTCAAGATCTCTTTGGAAAATTCACTATCAAGAAACAGATACTCCACTGAAGGCAAAATGACCAGCCAGAAAACTCTAATTTTCTATGGTCTTGAATGCAATGCAGTAAAAGGAATGAGAAATGCCTCCAGCCTCTCTCCCCTGTAGCTTTTCCCTCTTTTCCCATTTTCCTTAACTGGATCTACTACAGAAATCAAATATTCTATGTTTCTATTATACTAAGCTCTATGTTACAATTTTAAAATAGATCTGCTGAATGTGATCTCTCTCACTTAAATGCAATTATTGTGTCGTTTTTTACTTATTAAAAAAAGTGCTTCATAGTAGGCTTTTCAAAGCAGAGAAGGAAGAACTCTTGGCATAAAAATATGGTCGTGTGCTCTTCGTGTTTCTTTAATTTCATTGTGAAGCTCCTGAAATCACAATCTTGCAATAATTTCTTTATTAAGACAGATTTAGAATATAATGGGAATCATTAAATTTGCAGATAATGAAATGGTTTTAATACCAACTTTACCTTCAAAAAGGACCATACGTTTTTTTCAAACTCAGTCTGAGAAGCATCAATTTTTTTCTGACAATAATTGACAAATCCTTGTGACTGCACAACTTGCTGAAGTTGGTCCGATCGACTGAGGAATTCCTTTTCTGTTACAACTTGACTAATGAACACATGGTGTTGCTGCGGCTGCTGCTCAGCTCCCTGCTGAGACTGCATTTTGACATTCTCAAAGGTAACCAGTTTGCCTCCAAACTAGAAAAGAACAAATGAACAAAGTCAGTTTGAACCACAAGGATAAGGCCAAAAATTGTGCTTACTGTAAAACCTGCTAATGGAAAGAACTATGGCCTCAATATATATCACTCTGGATGAAATTGGCTGACATAGTATCCCATACTCCACAGTCTGACCCTGATCTTCAATTACTATTCTTATTACCAACTACCTTCTAGATAAAATGTACTATTTACTGTGCCCCATAATTTCTCACTTACTTATTTTTACTAACTTCTACATACTCAATGTTACTTCTCTTTAAGGCCCAGACAAATGTCACCTCTTCCACCTCAGATGCCCTCATTATAGATCCCTTTTTTTCTTTTAAATTTTTTTTTTTTTTTTTAATGTTTATTTATTTTTGAGAAACATAGAGGCACAGTGTGAACAGGGGAAGGGCAGAGAGAGAGGGAGACACAGAATCGGAAGCAGGCCCCAGGCTCCGAGCCGTCAGCACAGAGCCCGATGCGGGGCTCGAACTCACAGACCGCGAGATCATGACCTGAGCTGAAGTCGGCCGCCCAACCGACTGAGCCACCCAGGCGCCCCCCTTTTTTTCTTTTAAAATATGGAATGCTTCATGAATTTGTCTGTCAATCCTTGTACAGGGGACATGCTAATCTTCTCTGTATCATTCCAATTTTAGTATGTGTTGCCCAAGCGAGCACTAGAGATCTCTTTTGATTTAATTATTAGCTATATGTATTTGCCTCAGCTTCTGTCCTAGGCTCTAAGTTTTAAAGGGTGGCAGAATATGTCTCTCCAAAATATACCATTTGGCATAAGGATCATTTGGAGCTAATGACTACTTGATAAACAGCAAGAAAGAAAGGCACCCTGACCTCTTTTTTTTTTTTTTTAAATATATGTATATCTTTATAGTTTATTTTGAGAGAGAGAGAGAAAGAGAGAATGAGCTGGGGAGGGGCAGAGAGAGAGAGTGAGAGAGAGAGGGGATCCCAAGCAGGCTCTACACTGTCAGCATGGAGTCCGACTCAGGGGTCGGAACTCATGAACCACAAGATCATGACCTGGGCCGAAATCAAGAGTTGGACACTTAACTGACTGAGCCATCCAGGTGCTCCTGACTCCTCTTTTCCTCCTAAAAGCAGGAGATGAAACTCCCATGTGAGAGTTTTCCTCTCTATTCCAGGGGGAAAGAAACATTCTTGTCACCAGAGGTAAGAGTCAGGCTGAGAGAAATCTGCACAAGCAGACCTTGTTAAGTAACAATTATCTCCCTTTAGTCTCTGTAAATATTTTAGTTACGACTGCCAGTTTTTGTTCAACCTAGTATATGAGCACTTAGGTTTTGCCATTTGTTTGCATCTTCATTTCCCAATGAGGGCCCAGGTATACATAAAAATTTGTATGCTTTTCTCCTGTTAATTTGTCTTATGTCAATTTAATTCTCAGGCCCAGGTGAAAACCCTAGGAGGGCAGATGCAAAGTTCTGCTTCCTCGGTATTTCCAAGGAAGGTTCTGTGGTTCTGTAGCTACTCAGTCTTGTATCTCCTACAGTACCTACAGTACCTTGAATATAGCAAGTAGACAGTTAATAATCTGATTTATTTATACAAATAAATATAGGTAAAGAAGGAAGCACAGGACCAAATCTCATCCTTCATACTCAGTAATTTTTGTATAAGGATTATGGTTTTTACATAAGCTTATCTTTTTTTTTTATGTTTATATATTTTGAGAGAGAGAGACAGAGTGTGAATGGGGGAGAGGCAGAGAGATAACAGGGGGACACAGAATCTAAACCAAGCTCCAGCTCTGAGCTGTCAGCATAGAGCCTGAGGCAGGGGTTGAACTTGTGAATCACGAGATCATGACCTGAGCTGGAGTCGGGCCCTTAACCAACTGAGCCATCCAGGTGCTCCCACACACTTATCTTTTTAAATGTCTACTATGTTCAAAGTTTTTGTTATGTCACACACTCTAGGAAATACCAAGAAAACATAAACCACTATCTTTAGGGAATTTAACATGAAAACACAACTGAAACAACAGGTATTTATAAGTTCTTAATGTGGTGCAGAAATACCACACAGGATATGGAACTTCACGGAGAGGCCAAACTGTTAGGTTTCCCCAGGTTTCAGGAGAGCTGGTGAAATGGTGAAAACTGCACCCTTTAGAACAAATAAACTGAGTTTCACGAGAGGATTTACCCATTTACTTGGTTCTATGTACAAATTATAATGCTACATAATTGCAATAACGATAAGTCCTGCCTGTTAGTCACCAGTTTTTCAAATCAACCTAAACAAACATGGATACTGAACACAATAAAAATATTTTTAAAGTCTTAACAATATAAAAAGACTGTAATTTACAAAAACTGGTAGAAATAAAAAATTTGGAAAGAAAAAAATTGGAAAAACTGGAAGGAAACATAAATGCACTAATTTAACATTGCATAGAAGAGTTTTAATACCATATGGAGCTGATACATCAAGACATGCACATGTAGGTATATTACTTACATTTATAAAGATAGTCACAAAAATAACCCAAACTTCTAAAACTTCAATGGTAACCTAAAGATACTTGAGGGGGACACTGAATTCTACACCTCGTGTTCATAGAGAGGGCATTTTTCTTGCGTTCTGTAAGAGGCACTAGCAGAGGAAGAACACTTCCAGCCTCTCTCTGGCCTTCACACCCCCCTGGAAGGGGACCGACTGACGTTCTTTGGGAAAGAAATGCAGCATGCTCACATCGGCTCCTCAGGGCTTCTTTTTGTATCTGTCTTCCTTCATAGAGCAATAGTCCATATAGAGAAGCTACTGGCACCTTCAAAGAAAGCCCTCCAGTACTTATCTGCTTGTAACTAGGTCGGTAAGGCTGCCTAATCCATGGGTGAAGCTAAAAAAAAAAGTTTATCAAATCAGATACTGGAAATATAGAAGCAAATAAAACAGCCCCAGCTCTCACAGAGTCTATGCTCTAGTTGTTAAAAGGTACACTATGGTTGAACACATCTAAACTAAAGCCTCCAATCTAGCCTGTGGCAGCACTAAAGCTGATATCTTGATTCTCCATCTCTCTTACTTGGTTTTAAACTCACGTGGGAAAGACAGGAGTGTTATTTATGGTCTTTATAATACTCCAATACCAGTGAGTGGAGGAGGGTGAATGGGGAGGAAGAAGACGTTCACTTCGCATCTGAAGATAAATATACAGTGAACACTTTCTATTTGTCAGGCACCATTCTAGGCACTAGAAACACACCTGTGAACTAGCTAGTCTGTCCTCAAGAAGCTTATATTTGGGGGATCTTTTCTGTACATATAAATTTTAAACCTTGTACATATATAATTTTATAATAATAATTATTTTAATTAGGGAAGGAACTAACTGGATGAATGGTTAGGATTCAGTAAAGAAAGTGGAAAGTCATAAAGAAAAAAATTCAAAGGCAGGAACACAGTTGGTAGGGAAAACTAAACAGGAATGATGAGACTAATTAAATCCAGAGAATGGATTTATGAGTGACATAATCAAAGATCTATTTCAGGAAGATTAATCTAGAGCATGCAGTATAGACTGGAGGAGGAATAGACAAGCAACAGACATGCAATCATATAATAGCTCAGTGTGAAAAGATGAAAAATTAGGCAGAGTAACCGCAATGTAAAAGGAAGAATTAAATCCAAGAGATTTATCAAGAGAGCAATATCTGGACCTAAGGAATGAATCCAAGAGGTCAAAGGAAAAGTTTTAAGCCTGATTAGTAGGAGAATGATAGCGAGAACTCAATAGTGGCTGCAGAGGAGATCAGTTTTGGTAAAAGTGAATATACAGAATTCTGTGATGTATATAAATTCTGTTACAATGACAGGAAGTTGAGTAATACGTTTATTTTTATTTTTTTTTTAAGTAATCTCTACTTGCCGTGAGGAGCTTGAACTCATGACCCCCGAGATCAAGAGTCTCATGTTCTACCGATTGAGCCAGCCAGCCACCTCAAATAATGTAAGTTTAGTATCTTAGTTTTAGGCATTATTACCAAAAGACTCACTCTCATCATTATGCACAGTAGGCATCAGATTAGAGTGGCAGTAATATAGCTAAAATCTTTATATGTGTAAGATTGAACAAGTTCTTTAATTTCTGATGTAAGAGTAGCAGCTATTTTATAAGCAGTTGTGAGAATTATGTGCCTGGCACATAGTACATAAATATACTCTGGCTATTTAAAGAAATACACCTTAGCTATTAATATTACGACTAATGAAATTTTATTTTGCCTGCAGGTTGTATGAAGAAAGTAACTCAAAACTGGACTAACGGTCTGTTCTATACAAGACTTAAAAACAGTAGTGAAAGAAGAATATTTAGGAAAGGACTTTATTTCTTCTTTCTGGTCTACCAGACTTTTCTAAGCTGAAGTCTGAGGACATTAATTTGACAATGATATAGACATAATACCAAAAGCATAGGCAACAAAAGCAAAAATAGACAAATGAGCCTCCTATACAGCAAAGTAAACAATCAATAGAGTAAAAAAGGTGCCTACAGAATGGGTGAATACATTTACAAATCACTCATCTAGTAGGAGTTAACGTTCAGAATCTATAAAGAACTCCTACAACTCAATGACGAAAAACCCAAAAACAACCTGACTGAAAAATGAGCAAAGGACTTGAACAGACATTTCTCCAAAGATGACATACAAATGGCCAACAGACACATGAAAAGGTGCTCCGCATGACTTATCCCTAGGAAAATGCATATCAAACCACAGTGAGTATCATCTCACATCCATTAGGATGACTGTTATCTAAAACAAGAAAAGAGTAACATGTTAGTGAGGATGTGGAGAAAGTAGAACCTGTGTGCACTGTTAATGGGAATGCAAAATGGTACAGCCACTCTGGGAAACATTATGGAGGCTCCTCGAAAAATTAAAAGTAGAATTACCAAAAGATCTGGCAATCCTACTTCTGGGTATATATCCAAAAGAACTGAAAATAGGATCTCAAAGACATATTTGCACACAAATGTTCATTGCAACATTGTTCACAATAGCAAGAGGTGGAGGCAAACTAAATGTCCACTGACAAATTAATGGATAAAGAAAATGTGGACTATTTTTCAGCCTTTTAAAAGTAGGAGATCTTGTTCAGACACTGCAACACCTTGAGGACACTATACTACATGAAACAAACCAATCACAAAAAGACAAATATTGCATGATTCCATTTACATGAGGGATCTTAAAATTGTCAATCTCCTAGACACAGAAAGTAAAATGTGACTACCAGGGGCTAGGGAAAGGGAAAACAAGCAGTTGTTGTTCCACAGGAAAAGAGTTTAAGTTTTACAAGACAAAAAATTTCTCGAAATCTATTGTGCAACAAACGTATATAGCTAACACACTGTAATTTACACTTAAACATGATTATGATGGTAAATTTTATGTTACGTATTTTTACCATGAAAAAAAGAAAAGTGGCAATTGAAAAAAAAAGTTAGAAGGAAGGAATAAAGAGAAGGAAGGAGGACACACAGATACACCTTCCTGCAAAAAAAAAAATTTGAAGAAAAAAGTTATGAAGGAAGGAGAGATAAAGAAAGAAGGCAAGTTTAACAAAGAGATGGACAGTGTGAAGATTGTACTACGAGGTAAATATACTTAATGCCACTGAACTATATGTTTCTAAATGGTTAACAGGGTAAATTTTATGTTATGTATATTTTATCACAATTTAAAGTAAAAAAGAAAGCAGGTTCTATTTTTCCTCAGAAACCATTTTGAATAATGAAAAATCTACAGACCTATTTCACACTCAGTCTTCTTCCATCTGAGTGATCTCATAAGAACCTTTTCCTAAGAGAAGTCCTTCGTGCTTATGGACCGACCATAAAAACAAATCCACCTACTGAAAAGGAAGCACCAACAGGCCTTCGGATCCACTTGGGTGGCTTCTTCAGAGGCAACACTATGCTATGCTGAGCAGTTTGCTGAGGAATTTGTAATGGAGGAAGGGGCTGTCCTGTGCCAAAGGGATCAAGATTCCCAAAAGATGACGAAAGCTAAAAAAAGTAATGCAAGAATTTGTAATTTATATGAGATTACATTACATGTTTTCAAGTCATACTTAAGAAATATTTTTATCACAATTATCCAGTTAATCTGTACCACTGATAGTAAAGTCATTTTCAAAATAATAACATGATTGGATATTTTTCAATTGTTATGATTTAAAATCTTAACACTTTCTATTACCTTGTCAACTTGCTTCTGCCTTAAGCCATCTGCACTCCCACCCATGATAGAATAAACGCTGATTCGCCCATCAAAGGAAGCAGCTGATAAGACAGCAGGATTTCTGGGACACCACTGAATATCAAAGCACCACTGTGTGTTGGTGGGAAGTTCATATAACACCTAAACAACAGCAACAAAAAGTCAGAAGACAGTATAGCCACTTTACAGCCAAAACACCTGTATTAATATGATTAACAAGTGCAGCTTAATTAAATAATTCCTTTTAGAAACAGTCTTGAGCCAGGAAAAAAACTAAATCTTTGTTTAAAATATTAAAAGTCCACTTTGATGATCTCTTATGATAAAAATAAGAATGCTTGTTCAAAGTTTTGATCAGATTTAGAATAAGTGCATATTAAAAACTAAGGTTTTCCTGTTTTTATTGAAATGGTAGTAGTAGGTACATCTGAAAGACCAGAAAAATCTATCATAGTCAGCTTATTAAACTCAAAGATAATGGTCTCCTGCCCAACTGTTTTTGCTTGCCAAGATCCAAGCAACCATATTTAGATTATTTGAAGACGAAATTTAAAAAATAACCTCAAAAAGGAGTAATTCAGTGAGAAATTTGGCTTTTACTCAAGCAAAACCATGTATACAGCATTCTTATTATGACAGAATGGAAACAGATTCAGCATAAAGTTTTCTTTAAAAGGAAAAAATATGGAAAAACTATAAAATGGTTGATATAAAACATTTTACAATGTAATAATTACTGCTAACTCAAAGTTAGTGTGATGGTAACATTTGCTCATAGGAGTAAAGGTTTTATGGTTTTAAGAAGTCAGTCAAATTATTTTAAATTTGACTCGTGGGACAAAACATTTTCAATGTTTTATTTTATAAGAAAGCAGAATTAAGTGAAAAGGTATTTAGCCTGCTCATCTTTAAGGCTTAAGGTTGTTAAGGCTCATAGCTTCAGATCTGAATCACTGGTCTATTCCCAATTTGCATTTGAATTAAAATCTACTAAACTCTTTAGTTGCAGCATGTACTAGAAGTTTATTCCTTCAAACTCAAAGCACACACAACTAATCATATGCGAAAATTCATTTTATCAAATCATAAATTAGAGTAATTTACATGATTCTGAACTCGTTTGGGAAGGCACAGTAAAAATGCAAGATTTTATTATTTGGTCTACAAATCATATGAGGCAAAACTTAGTATTTTAATTTTTTTCTCCTATGTCCCCTAACTTTTTTTTAAAGTTTTTGAGACAGAAAGAGCATGCGCTCACTAGCAGGGGAGGGGCAGAGAGAGAGGGAGAGGGAGAGAGAAAATCAAGCAGGTTCTGTGCTGTCAGTGCAGAGCCCGATGCGGGCTTGAATTCACGAACCGTGAGACCATGACCTGAGCTGAAACCAAGAGTCGGATGCTTGACTGACTGAGACACCCGAGTGCCCCTATATCCCCTAACTTTAATGTTTCTATATTCTTACAGCTATCACTGCATCTGAAAATTTTAAACCATAAATCAAATAACAAAAGTGCCTGTTTCTATTTTAATATTATAGATTAGAACCTACGAAGATATTTTTATATTTGCTAGCATTCTAACAGAGTAACTAGCAAAATACTTACAATACTCTATCTTAATTACAAAAGGTAGAGTTGAAAAGCTGTAATAAATATCCATGGTCTTGATGGGTTAAACAGGTGATGGGGATTAAGGAGTGCACTTTGTGATGAGCACAGGGTGACATATGAAAGTGCTGAAATACCATACTGTACACTTGAAGCTAATATAACACTGTATGTTAGTTAACTGGAATTAAAATAAAAACTTAAAAAAAAAAATCTATGGTCTCTTCCCCAATACTGAAAAAGAGGGAAGCCATTCATTCCCCTTTGTTTCATTCAACAAAGAAAATTAATTTTTAAAATTGTTAAAATTTTTTAGCCCATTAATTTAATCCAAAGCAATTAAAAGCAGTTAAGTTATTTTTAAATGACATTTATATTTAATAAGGGGTAAAATTTCCTACATCTAAATTTCTATGGGTAGGACATATAACAAATATTATACTGTGAAGTATGATATTCCTGCTGTATAGTTCAGAAGGGAGATTGAAAACATACATCTACTGGGGCTCCTGGGTGACTCCAATTCTTGATACCAGCTCAGGTCGTGATCTCAGTTGTGAGTTCAAGCCCTGTGTCAGACACCATGCTGAGGATGGAGTCTGCTTGGGATTCTCTCTCTCTCCCTCTCTCTCTGCCACTCCCTCGTGCATACTCTCTCGCTCTCAAAACAAATAAGCATTAAAAAACAAAAACAAAACAAAGCAAAAAAACCTATACATTTACAAAAGTCAGGATCTTCAGAAATGGTAAAGCAGGAAAAAGACCCAAACTTTGAACACTCCTACTTTGAAGACATCGATTTCCAGAGATCATATGCTAAATAAATCAAACCAAGTATTTCTGACTCTTTATTGGAAATGGGGGGTAGGAGATGATTACTAATTTCAAATATACTATTTCAAAGGCTGATTTTCCTAGAAGAAACAGCTGAGCTTAGATAACATTCCTGGTAAAATCTCTGCTAGATTAACATGTCACATGTATCTCCATCTCTTGTGTCCTTAATTATAATAATGCACTCAAGAATCCACATAGAAAATTTCCTATTCATCTAGAGATAAAATTATAGTAGCTACAGGGATGCTTGGGTGGCTCAGTTGGTTAAGCCGACGACTTCGGCTCAGGTCATGATCTCACGGTCTGTGAGTTCGAGCCCTGCGTCGGGCTCTGTGCTGATGGCTCAGAGCCTGGAGCCTGCTTCAGATTCTGTATCTCCCTCTCTCTGCCCTTCTCCTGCTCATACTCTGTCTCTATGTCTCTCAAAAATAAATAACCATTAAAAAAAAAAATTATAGTGGCTACAAGTTTGAGAAACATTTTCTCCCCATACCTCTCCTGTGTTTGGGTTGGAACAGAGAATCTTCGCATCTTTTCCACAGCTCAGCAACAATTCAGGATCTGCCATGCTCCAAGCAATTGCCAAAATCCCCCTATAAAAAACACGAGGTAAGGAAATTTTTATCTTGAGAATACCAAGTCTCCAAATGATTCCTGCCTAGACTTTGGAGACACATACTGCTAACAGAAGTGTAATTTCATACCATCTTTCTGGAAAGCAACTTAGGAATGTGTATGTTCTCTGATCACTGAAAAGATACTCAATATCCTCTCAGAATCGGGGGAAATACAGTATAGGAAAAGAACTCAAATTGTTTACAATTGCCCTTTGTTTCCAACATTTTATTTTTTAAAAGTTAAAATCAGGGTGCCTGGGTGGCTCAGTCAGTTAAGTGTCTGACTTTGGCTCAGGTCATGATCTCACGGTTCATGAGTTTGAGCCCCACATCAGGCTCTGTGCTGACAGCTCAGAGCCAGGAGCCTGCTTCAGATTCTGTGTTTCCCTCTCTCTGCCTCTTCCCTGCTCATGCTCTATCTCTCTTTATCTCTCAAAAACAAATAAATGTTAAAAAAAATTTTAAACAAAAAGTTAAAATCTTTGTAAAAATTATAAGGACAGTATGTGGACAGCCTTATATTCCTCACCCTGACTCACTGATTGGCCACATTTACTTAATGTGGTTTTTTCTCTCTCTCTCTCTATATATATACACTGAGCGTTACATTGAGAGTTAACTGCAGAAACTATGACATGTCACCCCTACACTTATCTTTGAGGATATGAACATTCTTCTATGTAGACATAATATAATTACATACTGAAAATATTATTTATATGTAACATTTAAAAATACATAGACCATATTCAAATTTCCACAATTGTATCAATAATATACTTTATAACTGTCTTCCCTTTAGAATCTAATCATGTATGTCAAGAGTTTCAAGGCATGTCAAAAATGACTTTGCTAAGTATTAAAGACAAAAATATCACAGATATAGAGCTGGAAGGGATCTTAAAGGTCCTATATTGTAACTATCGCATATATTAGAAGGAGAAAATTGAGAAATTAGAGAGTTGATTTCCTCCTGGCACTCAATATGGTTTTCTGTCTTGCTAACTTATGATCACTCGTAAAACTGGCAGTTGGATTCTGGGATCAGAAGGTTTGCGTCGGAAGTAAGCACTTGACTAGTTACATGACCTAGGCCAAGTTTACCTTGCTGAGCTTTAATTTCTAATTTGTAAAATGGGTTAATAGTATCTGCACCATAGGTTTGTTATGAGAATTAATCAAGGTAACATTTGAAATGTTTGTACATTTTACATGTTATATAAATGTTAGTTGTTCTCACACCATAACATAAGTTTCCAGAGGGCAGGGATTTTTGTCTGTTACGTTACTGAATCTTAGTACAGTGCTTGGTACAGGGCACATGTTCAAGAAGTATGTGTTAGGGGTGCCTGGGTAGCTCAGCCGGTTAAGTGTCTGACTTCGGCTCAGGTCATGATCTCGTGGTTTGCGGGTTCGAACTCTGAGTCAAGCTCTGCTGTGCTGACAGCTCAGAGCCTGGAGCCTGCTTCGGATTCTGTGTCTCTCTCTCAGCTCCTTCCCCGCTTGTCTTCTGTCTCTCTCAAAAATAAACATTAAAATAAAAAGTATGTATTAAATGAATGAATAAAACTTTATCTAATATGAGTATCTAATAAGAGAAAAATATTAAAACTTCTCAGAATCATCCCTTCTTTACTAAAAAGCTGATTGAAGCATAACACCTGAATAGGATTACATTTTTACTGGACTCTTCTCCTAAACCTAAAGGAGAGGTCACAAACTTTAAGACTTCTCCTGGGGGGCGGGTGGGAAGGAAGGGATTTGAAGCTTTAGTCTATATATCCCTAAATAGGAAAGGAAACCCAAAAGTACTTAGAAAATACTATAGCTAGCTAGCTTGCTCGCTTTATTCATTCATTCATTCATTCATTCATTCATTCATTCATTCATTCGGGGGTGCCTGGGTGGCTCCGTCGGTTAAGAGTCTGACTCTGGCTCAGGTCACCATCTCGAGGTTCATGAGTTCAAGCCCTGCACTGGACTCTCAAAGGGCTTGAACTCACGAACTGCAAGATTGTGACCTAAGCCAAAGTCGGACTCTTAACCGACGGAGCCACCCAGGCACCACAGAAAATGTTATAGCATTGAAAGGGATTTGTTTCTTGTTTAAAAGCATGGAAGAAATATGTATAAACCCCCAGACACCTTAGTATCAATGACTGGCACATTTGGAAATGTGCCAAATTATCAATTAAATTTAATGCTACCAAAACTCACATAAGTAATTTCTCATATCTTTTAATTTTTTTAATTTTTATTAATTTTTAAAGATTTTATTTCTTTAAAGTAATCTCTACACACAACGTGGGGCTCAAACTTCATAAACCCGAGACCAAGAGTTGCACGCTCCACCCCCTCACATCTTTTTAGAGAATCTGCACACTTATTAAAATTAAAAGCAGAATAACCCACCTAATTTCTCAAAAATGCTTTTAAATTAAAATAAAAACTTAGAAATAAAACAAACTTTTCAATTGTTGCTTGTCACTGAATGTTATGGAAGCCTCTTCATAAGCAGGATGACCCTAATAAAGATCAAATTGTACAATGTCATGAGCTGTCCCAAAGTGTTGTGACAGACTGGAAATTTGATCTATGAATTATTACGTGAAATAAGTAGTGGAAAGTCCTTTAACACATTTTGTAGTGTTACAATATGAATTTTGGGGGACAGAAAAAGAGAGGACTATTGGTTCAAATAAAAACCCTTCACTCTAACTTTTACAGGATAGAGACAAAGTAGATTCCTTAATTTAAAAATAATTATCTGATAATTCAAAGTAGTAAATAAATATGTTTTTACAAAGAAATAAATCAAGCTCCTCAGAAGAGCCGCATGATACCTGGCGTGGTTTTCCAAGACGCGGAGTGGAGAGGAAGCAAAGCGAAGATCCCACATCTGGACCACTGGTAACCTATCATCCTCAGAGGCGAGGACCATCTGAGTCGCAACATCGGGATGCCACGCCAGCCCAGAGCAATGCATCTGTAGATAGTTAAGGCTCACACTGTATCAATCCTATTACTTTATGAAGAGCCAAAATGAGCTTGAGGAATATGCCTTTGTTGAAACAAACGGTAGAAAACACCAGCTCAGGCTTAGTTTATTAAAAAAAAAAAAATAAACCAACCCAAACTTAGAACTATTAAATTTCGGACCCTGACAGCTATCTCCAGAGCCTGCATTTAGAGATGTCAAGCTATAATGCCTCTTTAAAACTATTAAATTTTTATTAAACAGTCTTAAAACAGTGGTGTTAAAGTAAAAGGTTAGATGTTTTCAACTCATCCATCTATTCAATACACATCACTATTCTATATCAGAATAATTCTGTACCAAAAATGAGTTTACCTGTCAAAATTGTAACTGGGGGGAAAGTTTTATGTAAATTTAAAATTTAATACTTCCAGAAAAATGAAAACAGATAAAAGATTATAATAACAAAAAAAATCCGGGGCGCCAGGGTGGCTCAGTCGGTTAAGCGGCCGACTTCAGCTCAGGTCATGATCTCATGGTCTGTGAGTTCCAGCCCCGCGTCGGGCTCTGTGCTGATGGCTCAGGGCCTGGAGCCTGCTTCAGATTCTGTGTCTCCCTCTCTCTCTGCCCTTCCCCTGCTTATGCTCTGTCTCTATGTCTCTCAAAAATAAATAAACGTTAAAAAAAAAATCCACACTTTCTATTTTGTCAAAAAAATCAAGACAAAATATCTAAAGTAACAACTACCATTTAAATTTTCACATGGAATAAATTAACATTATTATTGAGAATTACCTGCAAGTTTAGATCCTACTTAATATCCCAGAAGATGACTGAAATGCTTATTGTATGCTTTATTCAATTGAAACTTGTTATAAAATTCCTAATTCGTTAAAAAACAATACCCTGAAGAAATATTCTTCTAAATAATTTTTTGTTGCTATTGTTAAATTATGTATATATATTCTTGGATTTAGGCAAACTTGTTCCTAAAAATGTCAAAGTAAATAATGTAATTAAAAACAAAATAACAAAATAAGGCCCTAAATTATGTCTAAATTATTTTACAGCATACTATGACATAGTATCAAGGAATCTGTAAGGTCAAAAATTTAATGTGTTATACAGCTACATCTACTGGGCAAGTGGGAGAATATTAGTTCACTTTAGCAGTACGTAATGGGACGAGATGAAGCCAGGGGTTTGGAAACTACAAGTTCACAGTCACACAATTACTAGCAGGAAAAATCTGTGCATTCTAGAGAGAGGTAAAGATAAAGTGTTGCTATAATGCTTTGTAACAGCTAATAAAGTAAAAACCAGTATTATCATGGAATAAGCTATTTAATTCACCATCTCTCCCTTCATTATTAATATATCCAACATGGTTTACTGGAAATTTTATTATTTTCCTCAAGGAAAAATCTTCTCATTCCAACATAACTGGCGCATGAAAAGACAGGATTTGCTTTATAAAAATTTGATTTGCTGTCAACACTGACAATATAGAAATACCTACAGCAGAAACATAACATGTTTGTTACAAATCAGTCATATACTTACCCTGTTACTATGGTCACTGACTTTGATGATAGGTTCGTTTTTTCTAAGATCCCATACAGTGGCCCGGCCACTGGGACTGGCTGATGCTAAAATATGCTGGACTTGTCTGTTCCACGCAATACAGCTGATATCTTCTGGGGGCTAAAAGGAATAAACTACTAAAAACCATTTCTCAAGTACAGTCAAATTTAACTACTGTAATTTTAAAAAGGGATTGATTAAAATCTGACCTGTTTATTCCACAAATTTTTTATATTCATAATTCTCAATATACACGACTTAAAGCTCAGATATATGTCACTTCAAGTATTTTACCTTGTTTAATATTGTCTCATTCACCAGGCATTTATGAAGCTCCTGCTATAAATCAAGCACTTTTTCTTTATTTTGCAGCTGCCACAAGGTAGATAACGAACTACAAAGTAGACGCTGATCAGTATGACAGACAACTAGGGAGAACGAACGTTCTAGATCGCTAGAAGAGTATCTTTATATGGTAGATCATATGCTACCGTTACGCTACCTCTAAGATTGCCAAAATGTTGGGGCCCATTGTAAGATAAACTTCAAGGAGGCGAGTGGAGGACTGTTCTCTCTTAACTTATTAGAAATACCCAGGAAAGCAGCTGAGTTGTTTTTTTTAAAAATCAGTTTCCTTCCTAGTCTATGATTTTTATTCTATTTTTGGATGTTGGCAAAATGTTATACAATGTAAAATACTATATATAATACTATATATAAAAAGATGATCAAAGACTTGTCTATTGTATTCACTACCATATGCTGAGTGTAGCAAACAGTATCTAGTGGTAGAAACTGAATAAATACTTGCTGTTGAAGAACTCACTGATACCTAGAGACACACACGAATACTCTCTTTACTACACTAAAGGAAACTCAATAACAAATAAACACTGATTTTTAAACAAATACATTTTGTGTGAAAAAAGTGAAGTCAGTTAAGTGTTGAAGAACTGATTTTGGTTCTTTTGATTACATCAAAATCGACACAATACCTGTGTTTTGGCTCCTGGTGTCATTGGAGTTGCAAAATTGTTGAGATCCCAAATGTAGATTTCAGATTCATTAGCACCAGAGGCTACCAGGTTCGTCTGCAATAAGAAATAATTAATAACTAAACAGCATTTAAGAATAATTAGGAGAACTCGGAATAACTGTTCAGAGATGGAAAAATTTAGGAGCTTTAGGGGGCACAACTTTTCTGTTTAATTAAAAAACCAAAAACCATGAATTCCTAAATACTATGCATAATAATCTGAAACTGCAATAGTTTTTTAGAGAAGTATATAATAAAATTCTATTTCACTCAAAAGATAGGATTACTGACATAAAAAGACATTAAAAAGTAACCATATGGATAAATTCCTAAACAATCATGCAACTGTATGGGGATGATCGTTTGTGCATCCCTAGAAGGGGGTAGGATTGTGCAAGACAACAACGGACAAAGCCAATTACTGCTTTCAGACTAATAACTGAATCCTAAAATAATGGCATCTATCTCCAGATACCTGAAAGTCAGCTTCTGAAGCCAGACTGATACAGGGCTAGAAAATTCTCTTGTCTTATCCTCATGCATTTCTAGTTCATTTACACTCAATCTTGTTCTGAGTGGCAGTGTTTCTAGGTTATCTCTGTTGCATACCTTAAGGGTCAAAAAGACCCTAAGACTGTGATGGGAAGTACAGGAAGATAATGAGTTTCATATATTGACTTTCATCCTTTATTATTCACTCTTATAAATTCTTCTCTGATCAATCGACATATAACTACGGAAACAGAGGAATTCTATGGTGTAGCCACCTCTAATACAAGACACTAACCAATAATCAGCAGTTGTTTAATTAATAAAAGAACTAGCTACATAACCTAAAGAGTGGGTACCATAAACTATAGAAAAGAAGTTCGGGTTTCTGTATTTCTATACCCTAAATATTTATTTATAATACAAGAAAAATAACTATTTTAAACTTTTTTTTTTTTTGAGAGAGAGAGAGAGTGCATGTGCATGTGCAGTGCAGGGCAGAGAGAGAGAGCACGCATAAGATGGGGAGAGGGGTAGAGAGAGAGAGAAAGAAAACCTTAAGCAGGGTCCACGCTCAGTGCGGAGCCAATTCAAGGCTTGATCCCACGACCCTGGGATCATGACCTGAGCCAAAATCAAGAGTAAGACACTCAACCCACAGAGCCACCCAGGAGCCCCTATTTTAAACTTTCTTAAGATAACATTCATGTTTTGGTTGTTATGCTCTAGTATCCTATAACTTAAGATCTTTACGAACCAATACATTTATATAATTAATATTCAGTAATGTTAATGATGGCAACAGTAGGATGACTCTTGCCTATCCATTAGATATGCACTATATTTGTGTATATTTCTAGTTATTTGATAGAGCAGTAATCTGTCACGAACACAAAGTTTCTCGATTAATAAAACAGAGGATTAACGCAGACGCCACAGCACTAGCCTAGTGCTGAATTAGCACAAACTTTTAAAAGGCACTGTTTCCAACCCCTGGAGCGCCTAATGTTTACAAACATCCTCAGACGGCATTACAACTCCAGAGTGTAGAATGAAACCCATCAGCCTTATCCCTTCCATGGAATTATCATCATTTACCCTGATCCCAACTTGGAACCCTCCTTTCTTCAAAAAAATACACTCATTCATCAACCTGCCCAGGCACATGTTTTTAGCTTCTGAATTTTCCAAGACTGAGGCACAGGAGATTATTGCCCTTATTTAGCAGCACACATCTCAGGAATTATGAATAAACATCAAAAGTCTAACCTGGAAAATATTCACATCCAATGCTCTTACTGGGCCGGTATGCTTGTCATTTTGGGCAATCACAACTTCCTTGTCTCCAGCTATAATCTTAGAAGGATCATAAAGAATAATATTTCCATTTTCACCACCTGCAATCAGAACTCCAGAGACATTTCCTTTGGAATCCATCTTATGAGGCCCCCAAATCAACTTGTGATACCTTTAAGAGAAAATGAGTAAATCACTCATTTTTTTAAGTCAAACACAGAAGAGAATTTGAAATTAAATATTTAATTCCATATGTTTTCATAAATAAAAATACTGCTTTTCCTCTATTCCTGGTAACAGTGCATGACTTGGTGAAAGGGCATTTTAGTTTTTACTTGTATTCATAGGTGCATATTTGATTTTATAATCTTAAAGAGTAAAAACTTTTTGGTAGAGGTACTACAGTGTCACAAAGTGTATCTGATTTGTGTGTCAAAAGGGGATTAAGAATGGTTTTACCATTTAGCAACTGTGAAACCCCGGGTGGGTTACTTAATCTTCCTGAGCTGCTTTTAGTTCATCTGTAAAACGGACCATTTCCCTTGATACTGTTTGATTACAGAAGTACTCACTGACAAGTGGTCTGTTAAACAGTAAAGGTGTTAAAGGAGTTATATGAAATTTTCTTTATGTAAATATATTTTTAAGTTTACTTATTTATTTTGATAGAGAGAGAGAGTACAAGCAGGGGAGGGGCAGAGAGGAGAAAGAGAATTCCAAGCAGGCTCCGACACGGGGCTCAGTCTCACAAACTCTGAGCTGAAGTCAAGAGTCAGATACTTAACCAACTGAGTCACCCAGGTGCCCCTGAAATTTTCTAAGAAATGTAATGTATTAAGACAGTGGAAAAATAACATCAAAATTATGTCTACTATGACAAGTGCCCTCACTGGTGGAAAAGAAAAGATTCTAGTTTGACAAGGAGATGGAACAGGAAGGTGGCATGAGGTATACAATGACACACGTGGTGGTGAGTAGAAAACCTGCTAGACAAAATGCATTTGAGGTTCCCATCACAAAGGGAGGGCTCTGAAAATGAGGGGTCCCCTGAGACTGCATGATTTGAGCTATGTGCAGTTATGTTAGCTAGGGTACAGTCTCTTCACCAAAATCTGTCACGCTGCTGAGACAATAAAGCATATGTTACTACTCAGATGAAAGGGTTCTTTCTTTGAATTACAATGGGATGTTAAGTACTTGGAAAGGTGATCCAAATAACTACTGCATCGAAAATCATGTTGACAAAAATCCCTGTGAAATATATTTTTAAATATACCTAAGTACAAGAAAAAATAAAAATAACCTACCATTCGGAGATAATCACTATTAACATCTTAATATTATCCAACCACTCCTTTTTTTAGCCGTATCTATTCTTTTTTGGTAAACGGGGGAGATAAAGGAGATAAAAGAAAGTATGTCTACTATATCATTAGGAAAAAAACTACCGGAAAATAGAGCCTTTCCCTCACATCCTATACATGTCAGTCAACAATAAAAAAGCCTTTTACTTCCACAGAAATTCACCGATATAGGGAGGGAAACCATACGAGACTTAAATACAGAGAACAAACTGAGGGTGGATGGGGGGGTGGGCGCGAGGGGAAAATGGGTGATGGGCACTGAGGAGGGCACTTGTTGAGATGGACACTGGGTGTTGTATGTAAGTGATGAACCATGGGAATCTACCCCAAAAACCAAGCACACTTTACACACTGTATGTTAGCCAATTTTACAATGAACTATATTTAAAAAAAATCCACTCATATACTTTTTCTCAAAATATTTCATGTCATTGATGGTATTCCTTGCAGTTTCTAATAATAACCTATTTATAGATAAGTTAGGCATCAACCACAACATAACAATCCCAACCACAAATAATGTGAATTTAAGATTAACTGACTTCATACCTGTGAGAAGAAGAGAAAGTAGCACAAGATTTCATATCCAAGGATGGATCAGAAAGGTCTAATTCAAATATCTCCAGGGAAGCATTGGTACTAAATGTTGCATCCAACTGCTGAGCAGATGTCCCTATAGAAAATACATTTATGGTGACTACACATGCAAAAGACTTGGAGAAAACCATACAAAACAGAAATTAAATGCATGTTTTTCAATTCTCTCACTCATGAAGGCTGCATTAGTGAAAATGAGGAAAATCTCAGCCTATGTGCCATTCAGCAGATGCTTCAAACACTACAGCAATGGGATTCTGACACAAGGCTTGGAGACAATGCTTCTAAGAGTGGGCAGTGCAGATAATTTTTTAAACATAAAAATGTTTAAAAAACTCTCTCTGTAAACAGTCTCATTATTCACAGTATCTGCTTATAGTCACAAGTGATGTAACTCTTTTTATATAAAAATGCTAGCATCAAAATTGTTCTTCATTCATTCAAATTGACACTCAACTTTTAAACATGTTATCTATTGTGCTTAACACTGGAGAACTAAAGATGAAAGAATTTTTATGAAGTGGGGAAGACACTATAAATGTAACATATCACGACTAATGCTATGACGAACAAGGCGCTAAGGAAGCAGCGGAAGGTCGCTGAACTCAGGTCACGAGGAGGACGGAGGTATCCCGCTAGGGAAGGAGAGGCTTTCTAGAGGAGATGAAGCTTAAAATGCATCTTAAAAGGACAGATATGAACAGGCCAAACATGGGAAAGAAGACGTGAGTGACGCATACCACGTTCTCTCTGCAGAACTTACCGGTAGCTAGGTAAATGGGATGGTTCTGGGCAGGGCTCCAGGCCTGCATGGCTGTACGGTCTACTTCCTTTAACTTCATCCTGCTAAAGAGAATATTTTATATAGAAATAAACTGAACATGTAACAAAACAAACATTTTTTACATAAAAATACACTTAACTAATCGCTACATCATTAGAATGTTCAAATGCCTATAAATCAAACTGGTTTCAGTATCATCTGTCGGGCATGTGCAATATGAGCAGGAGAAACTTGTTAAATTATATTCAGGTATAGGGCTTCTCAAACTGTTTACAAATTGCAGTCCTTCAACTGAAAAATCAGTCTGAAAAAAAAGAAAACAACACAGAGTACTATGTGAGGATTAACTTAGCTACACAACATACTTCTCGGGTGAGGATGGGTGGCGGTACATCAGGGGTCGGGGAGGCACACAATAAACAAGGTACGTCTGCTGAAAGCAGGATTACTAAATTACAAGAGCAGTTTTAGAAATTAATTTTAAATTAAAACAGGCTAATTACACAGAAGAATACAGTAACACCACAGATTTTAAAGATAAATTTAGCAGAAATCTACCCGAGACACAGGAATGCTGATGCATAGGAGCACGTGTACCCCAGTGTTCATAGCAGGACTTTCGACAATAGCCAAATCATGGAAAGAGACCAAGTGCCTATCAACTGACGAGTGGATAAAGAAGATGTGGCACATATATACAATGGACTACTACGTGGCAAGGAGAAAAAATGAAATCTGGCCATGTGTAGCAACATGGATGGAACTGGAGGGTATTATGTTAAGTGAAATAAGTCAGTCAGAAAAAGACAGATACCATATGTTTCCACGAATAGGTGGACTTTGTGAGACTAAGCAAAAACCAAGCGGAGGGGACGAGGGGAAAGGAAAAAAAGACACAGAGAGGGAGGGAGATAAAACATAAGAGACTCTCAAAGACTAAGAAAAAACTGAGGGTGAGGGGGATGAGGGAGGGGGGAGAGGGGGTGATGGGCATTAAAAAGGGCACATGTTGGGATGAACACTGGGTGTTATATGTAAACCAATTTGAAAATAAACTATTATAAAATTAAAAAAAATAAAAATCTATTGTCTTTCAAAAAAAAAAAAAGAAATTTTAAATAGCTGGACACTCCAAGCTATGATTCCATACATCACTAGTTTATGTATTATCTGTTAAAGTTACTTTGGTAGGGAAATACTGTGCTGTAGTTTAAAAAAAATTTTTTTGTTATTGTACTTAAATACATCACATGGCGCAGTATGCCACTATAAGATGTACCACTACTGGTGAACACTGGAGTTGTTAATCTTTTGCTATTTTTACAAACGATGCTGAAATAAATAGCTATATGTACATGTTATTCCATTCATAGGCCAGGATAGCTATAAATTCCGGAAGTAACACTGCTGGGTTAAAGATAAACGCAATTCTGGGGCACCTGGATGGTTCAGTCGGTTAAGCGGCAGACTCTGGATTTTGGCTCAGGTAACGATCTCGCAGTTCAGATCGTGGGTTCATGAGTTTGAGTCCCACACTGCACTCTGTGCCTGCTTGGGTTTCTCCCTCCTTCTCTCTCTGCCCCTCCCCCGCTCATGCTCACTTTCTCTCTCTCTCAAAAATAAACTTTAAAAGCTTAAAAATAGTGGCACCTGGGTGGCTCAGTCGGTTAAGCTTCCGACTTGGGCTCAGGTCATGATCTCATAGCTCGTGAGTTCTAGCCCCACATTGGGCTCCGTGCTGTCAGTTCAGAGCCTGGAGCCTGCTTCAGATGCTGTGTCTCCCTCTCTCTCTGCCCCTCCCTCCCTCACACTCTGTCTCTCAAAAATAAATAAACATTAAAAAAATTTTAAAAAAACTTAGAAAGATAAATGCAATTATAATGATAGTTATTGTCAAGTTGGTCTCCATGCTAACTATACCCCTTCACACCCTCTACCGCCTTATGAGAGTAATACTTTTAGATTTTTAGCAATGATAGATGAAAAATGCTTACTCTTGAGTAAATGAGTAAAATGTTTACTCTACACCTTTTCTGTCTATTCTTGTCTATACTACTTGCCTATTTTTCTATTGAGTTGTCAGACTTTATTTTTTTATTTAGGTTATGATTTTTTTTACTTTTCACAAGATTTTGATTTTTTTTCTTAATGTTTATTTACTGTGTGTGTGTGTGTGAAAGAGAGAGAGAGAGAGAGAGAGAGCGAGCGCACGAGAGTGAGCATGAGCAGGGGAAGGGTAGAGAGAGAGGGAGATAGACAATCCCTCGGGCCTTGATCTCATGAACTGTGAGATCATGACCTGAGCCAAAATTAAGAGTTGTACACTTAACCAACTGAGCCCAGGCACCCCAAGATTTTGATTTTTTTAAAAATAGATTTTATTTGTCAGAGCAGTTTCAGGTTCACAAAAAAACTGAGTGAAAAGTATAGAGTTCTCACATGCCCCCCTCCCCTCCCCCCACTCCAGTCTTTCCCACTCTAAAACTGTCCTGTACCACAGCAGTACACTGGTTACAGCCAACCTGTACTGGCGCATTATTATCAAGCAAAGTCCACGGTTTACTTTAGGGTTTACTCTTCGGGTTTTCTATGGGTTTTGGCAAATGAATAACGACACATATCCACCCACCTACAGTGACAGTATCATTCAGAAGTTTTCCTGCCCTAAAAATTCTGGGTTCCACCTCCTGATGCCTCTCCTCCCCTCATCCCTCCTCCTCCTCCTGCCAACCACTGATCTCTTTCCTCTCCTCATACTTTTGCCTATTCTAGAATCCTATAGTATGTAGCCTTTTCAGATTGGCTTCCTTCACTTAGCAACATGCATTTAAAATTCTTCCCTGTCTTTTTGTGACTTGGTAACTAATTTCTTTTTATCATAGAAAAATATTCCTCTGTATGGAGGTACCATGAATTAATAGTCACATTTATCACTTGTTTAAAAATGGTTTCTGAATTTTGATTAATTACAAAGGTCTTTTGTATGCCAAGGTTATAAAGAAATTCACCCACATTTTTCTTCTAAGCACATTCATTTGTGGCTTTTCATTTAAATTTTGACTCAGGTCCTTGAACACATCCTGGTATACAATGTATGTTCATAGCTTATTTTTGTCTTATTACAACAAAACTATCTATTGAAAAGTCTATCTTTTTCCTACTAATTTTAAGATAATCACTTTTATCATGTATTAAGTTCCTATATTTAAGTTTATATTCCTATACGTATTATGACATAGGTTAGGATCTATATTCCTGTATATATGTAGGTTTATTTCTGGATTTCCATTCCTTATGTCCATCTGTTGTTTATTACATGCTAGCACTCCGCCGTTTTAAATACTAGGGCTTTATACGAGTATATTCCAATAACCTCTATCCATTGCTTCTCTCCCACCCTATTTTCCTTGCTATTGCTATTTTACTACACAAACTTCAGAATAGTTCTTGTCTAATTCCAGGAAAAAAGAGAACATTAATACGTTTCCTGAATCTGCATCAAATTAATAAATTTATGGTCAGGGGCACCTGGGTAGCTCAGTCCGTTAAGTGTCCAGCTCTTAATTTCGACTCAGGTCATGATCTCACACTTGGTAGGGTTGAGTCCTGCGCTGGACTCTGTACTGACAGTGCAGAGCCTGCTTGGGATTCTCTCTCTGCCCCTCTCCTGCTCACGTTTCACGTTGTCTCTCAAAAAGAAACAAAGAAAGAAAGCTTGTGTGGGAGCAAGGAGAGGGGTGGGGGGGGGATGTGGAGAAGAGGGAGAGGAGGAGGAGAGAGAGAGCAGGGCTATCCCAAGCTGAGCATGGAGCCCCAAACGGGGCTTGATCCCATGACCCTGCAATCATGACCTGAGCCAAAATCAAGAGTCAGATGCTCAACCAAGTCTAGGTGCCTCTGCCCTTTTCGACTTTTGAACCACTTTATTTTCACTGGGTATCTTCAATACAGAGAAAAAAAATCAGATTTTGCTTAGTGATCCAACTTGAACATTTTTCAATAGAATAGCTAATAAAGCCATATAAAATTTACTGATATAAATTTTTTTCCTGATTTGACAGATAGGATTGCTTAGTTCTATATTATTTTGCTATACTTGGTTTTATAATTTAGAAAAATATTTTTCCTGTTGTCTGTATTTGTGTATTTAAAATTTTTCTGATAATCAGGATGAGCTGAATTTTTGTTCTCATAAGTATTTATGGTTCTATCTTAATAATTTAAAACAATATTATTTAGGGATGCCTGGGTGGCTCAGTTGGGTAAGTGTCTGACTTCGGCTCAAGTCATGATCTCATGGTTTGTGAGTCCAAGCCCCAAGTAGGGCTCTGTGCTAACAGCTCAGAGTCTAGAGCCTGCTTCAGATTCTGTGTCTCCCTCTCTCTCTGCCCCTCCCCCACTCACTCTCTGTGTCTGTCTCTCTCAAAAATATATAAACATAAAAAAAATAAAATAATATTATTTAGTACCATTAATCCTCTATTTCTTTACACAATAATTACTATGAGCACTAATGAAATCAGTTTTCATGAGCTTACTGACCCTCTTGTACCGCAGTTATAGTCAATAGTATTATCTTCCCCAGTGTTTACCTTTGTACTGTTAAATATGCTTATACCTCCACTAACTGACTTGTCAGCTTTAAACGACGTCCTTTGACTCCCAGCTATTACAGCTGAGGCAACCCACAAACTTATTCTACCTCCAATTTTCTTCTACTTCCCACTTCTCTTAATTTTTTAAAGTTTTATAACCGATTCCTACATTATCAGATATTTTACATATTCTTTCTTCCTTCTGCCCACTTTTGTTTTAGTCTCAGGTTTATAGTTAAATGTATTCAGTGCTCTCTAAGAGTACTTTTGCCAGCTTTCTCACTCATTTCTAGAGAATAAAGTTCATCCGCCAACAGTTTCCTCACGAGGACCTTAGACCAACAATATGCTGTGTCTTACATGTTTAAATTGTTTATACACGAAGAGCATTTTACAGAGATAAAAATGAAGGCCCAGGAAGATTAAATAATTTGTACTTGCAGAGTCAAAATTGGAATTCAGAAGCTTACTTCCAGAGTCCAAGCTCTCACTTGTTACTTTAACAACTTCGGGTATTCGATTTTAATCACAGAAGACAGGCTAACATTTAGAAGAAATAATGACGAAACAACTAGGATGCATGCGGGAGGAAATGAGAGAGAAGAAATGTATTTTAGAAACTGTGAGGTTAGGCAAAAGTGGATTAGGAGGTTACATCCTGTGAAAAGCAGCAGAGCCTCTGGAGTCAACACGGGATTTGAGTATCGGCTGCGCTACTTATGAGACTTCGGACACATTGTTTAACCTCTCTGAGCCCCATTTGTAAAATAGGGATAAGAGAGACTACTTCATGGGATGTTGTAAAATTTAAATGAGCTATTTTAAATACAAGGCCAAACACAGTGCCCAGCACATAGGTTAACATGAGTTTTAATATGCTAACTACTTTTTAAAATGATTACTATCAGGAGATTAACCAAGAAAACTATACATCTAGTTTCCTAAGACTATTCTGAAAAAAAAGGGAAAAATCTCGATTTTCTAAGAAGTGAAAATGAGGACTATTGTCTATATATAAAATGCCCTGTTTCTATCAGCCGACAGTCTTTAATAACAAGTTCAAGTCCCAGCTCCTTCATGAAAAGTACCCTAATGATCCTATATACAATAATCTAAATAATCTCTTAACTGTTTATACCACTTTAAGCATTTATTAATAAAGTATCTTATTCTTTCTTAACAAAACTTGATAACATTCTATTTTTACCTATTGTTAACATCTTTTTCTTTTGCCTTTTAACCAACTGTTTTATATGTCATCTTGTCTCACTAACTAGACAAATACTGTCTTTTTTTCTTTTTCAATCAAATATTACAACTTTTACGCTTTCTGGACTCACAATTGCTTAGCATAGGGTCAAGTAGATAGAAAGTTTTGCTTGTTTGATTTTAAATATTTATTAGGGAAATACAAAAAGACTGATGAGCTAGAAAGATTATTTTCAGGTAAAACATTTAATTTTTAAATTCTTAAGTGTTTAAAGGAAAAAAATAACTTTAATAACTTTCACTTTTCTTATTTAAAAAACAGGGAGGGGCGCCTGGGTGGCTCAGTCAGTTAAGCACCTGACTTTGGCTCAGGTCATGATTTCACAGTCCATGAGTTTGAGCCCCGTGTCAGGCTCTGTGCTGACAGTTCAGAGCCTGGAGCCTGCTTTGGATTCTGTGTCTTCCCCTCCCTTTTTCCCCCTACCCTGTTTGCACCCTCTCTCTCTCTCAAAAATAAATAAACATTAAAAAAATTTTTTTTAATAGGGGAAAAATATTGTTAGGGTAAAAAGAGGTTTTATAAAATGTCTTAGGGGCGCCTGGGTGGCTCAGTTGGTTAAGTGGCCGACTTCGGCTCAGGTCATGATCTCACAGTCTGTGAGTTCAAGCCCCGCATCGGGCTCTGTGCTGATGGCTCAGAGCCTGGAGCCTGCTTCGGATTCTGTGTCTCCCTCTCTCTCTGCCCTTCCCCTGCTCATGCTCTGTCCCTATGTCTCTCAAAAATAAATAAATATTAAAAAAAAATTATAAAATGTCTTGGACTAATTTCTGAAAGTGAAAACAAAGTAACCACATATATTAAAAAAAAAAAAAAAAAACCCAAAGGAATAGAACTACAGTATGTCTAAGAGCAAAGGTACAACAGAGGATACCTGATTCCTGAACACTTAGTTAATGTGTAACATTTACTGAAAGAGAAAGAGACAAATTCACATACATAAAATGGTTAATTGGAAATTCAAAACATTTATAAAAGTCTATTTCTTGTCCTCAGCACTCAATGTTTCACTAGATGCAGTTCCACTTACTAAATTGTACTGGACACAAGTCTTCAATACCAACTGCTTTTTTTTTTTTTCCCCAATCACTACAATAATGGCCTGGATCTAATTAAACAAGAATACCATAATCTACACACTGCAATCATTCTTAAAACATTAAGAATACTATGAAAATCCAGCTTGCATAGTTCCTTTTCTTAGAAATGATCATTTAGTTGTAACTAGTTTTCTCAAAAATCTGAAGGCTTAGATTAAACCAAGGGTACTTCCCAAGTGAAGACTTGCTTTAAAAGCTTTGTGCAACTTTTTTTCAACATCAAACTTGATTAGAATTCACACTACGCAGACTTATTTCATTCGAGACCATTTTACGCAGAATAAAATCATTCTGATAATACGAAAAGGAAACTGTGAGGACAGTGGCTTGTTCACATAGGACATCTATAAGACAGTTATCTATGGCATAGCAGTTTAGGGTCCAGAGTCTGAAACCAAACCCTCAGTTTAAATCTCAGCTCCACCATATCCTAGGCTCTGACTTTAGGCATGTACCTTTACCTATTGTGTGTCTTGGCTACCCATTTGGTAAAATAAGTTTAATAAAAGTATGTGTAAGAAGGGTTGTTGTGAGGATTAAATGAGGCATTACACGGAGGCCTTAGAACAGTGGCTGGCACACCGTAAATACATGTCTGTAACCGTCAGCTACTGCAAAAGTCACAATTGAAAATGTGTGTCCCAATGAATCTTCAAGAACACACCCACTGAAGAAAAATTTATGTCCCAGACGAGAACTCTTATTTTTTTGTCCCAGTTTGTCCCCACATCATGCACGTAGTTAAATGCATGCAATTAATTGGAAGCTTTTTTCTTTCTGCTCATTTTTTAATTGCTAATTTTGTAAAGCAATACTAAACTCCAACTGTACTGTTTTCTAAAAACTACCAACCTTACAACGCTACACAGAGATGACCCATACTTCAGAAAGCAAAAAGTAGAAGAGTTTATGGAAATGGAAACTCTGACTCTCAAACCAGGAATACAATCCCTGGTTGGGACTGCCTTTACTAAAAATCCATCTGTGGGCAAATATCTCATTATGGATGGGCAAATTTGTTCCAGAGGATTTATTGTTATCAATGTTCTAGGCTCATTTCACTCACCAAAATCACATTAAAGAACCGACGGTGCATTTAACTAAAATGGCGTCGTACTTATCTAGAATCTAATAAATAAAACTATTTGAGCTGAAATTAACCTAAGAATGACAACATTTCTGGGGTGCCTGGGTAATCCAGTCAGTTAAGCGACCGACTTCAGCTCAGGTCAAGATCTCACCGTTTGCGGGTTTGAGCCCCGCATGGGGCTGTGTGCTGACAGGTCAAAGCCTGGAGCCTGCTCCACATTCTATGTCTCCCTCTCTCTCTCTGCCCCTCCCACACTTGTGCTCAGTTTTTCTCTCTTTCTCTCAAAAATAAATAAAACATTTAAAAAAAAATTTAAAAGAATGACACTTCTTGAAACACTGTAAAAATCAATTTAATAATATCACTTGACAAGAATTTCTAAATTTCATGAAATTACATAGAAAATTCTGTGTGTGTGTGTGTGTGTGTGTGTCTTCCTTTCAGTAGGCTTCATGCCCAGCGTGGAGCCCCATGCAGGGCTAGAACTCACGACCCTGAGATTAAGACCTGAACGGAGATAGAGTCAGCCGCTTAACCAACTGAGCCACCCAGGAGCCCCTGCGTAGTGCATTTTTCTAGGAAGGAGATCCAATGCTTTCATCAGGTCCTCAAAAGGGAATGGAATTCTAACAAGTTAAGAATCACTGCTCTTTACAGTTACAAACTTTCTATTTTACCTTATTAGTTTCAAAAAGAGCCTGCTTATATGAAATTAAGCAAGATAATTTTAAATCCATTCCAATGTCACATTTCCCAAATAACCTTGGATGTGTGTAACAAATTCACAACTACAAAAACACTTTCAAGTTATCCAAAAGTTCTTAAGGGTCTACAAACCTTCCCCAGGTCTATTTAATCAAGAGCAAACAAAGAGCACAAATGAACCCCTAAAAAACGATGGGTAAACTTCAGCCAATCCCAGATCAGTATGTACAGAAAACGTAGGAGGGTATGATAGAAGAGCGAGGCTCGAATTATTGATTGAATACAGTTATAATTGGCGACAAACACAAACACATTTCAGTTTTCTGTAGTTCGAAAAGGCAGTTTTGTAGATTTATCATATACCATCACTGGCACTTCAGAATTAACTATATAAAACTAGTTACTAGAGCTCACTAAAAAGTTCATAATGCCCACCAGCCCACGCAATATTTTGATTTATTTTTCACCTGCCCTGTAACTTAATCTCTCATCATAATAACTTTTTAGCAAAAACATACAACACTTTTTTGAGATTTCCTTCGAGGTACAGACTGCAATTGGCGACTACCCTTAAAACAATCCAATCCTGGTTCAATGACAGTAGCTTCTAGTTAAAAACCTATGAATCTTTAAACCTGGCAACAGTTCAAACACAAACAAAAAAAATCACAACCAAACTAAAATGAACCAAAGTGATCCTGAGGTTTGCTTCCTTCCCTCGCCCTTGGGGCCCGCACCGCTTTGTACACCAGGGTGGGAGGGTCTTTTAACCTCAGACCCCCGTTACCGGACCTGGCACGACACCCTGTCGCAAGCCTCAGGAGAGCTCCTGCTCAGCAGTGTAAACGTTGGCGGATGTGGATCGGCGCGATCCCCGAAGCAGCCGTAACGCCAGGCGTTGTCCCGATGGGCCTGAAACGAAGATTAGGGACGCGCCGCCACCAGAGACCGGGCCGCAGGCTGACGGGGACCAGCGGGGACCAATGCCGCGGTCGTAGCTTTTGCCTGTGCTCTACCGCAAGGCCCGAGGGCCGGCGAAGAAGACAGGGAGGAATCGATGGACACACCTTGCGGGGACCCTCGGCGACCGGTTCCTGCGTTTGCGTGACGCCCGTCGGACTCTCCCAGCATTCGCCGCCGCCCCTCCTCCCGCCCCAAAGCCACCTCCACGTTCCGCTTCAACGTGGCAGCCACAGCCCCTCCCAGACGGCCTGTGGACGCTTCCGGGAGCGGCGCCTCGCCCCGCCCACTTCGGCGCGCTCCCTGCCACGGCACTTCCGGGAGCGGTGGCAGGAGGGCGTGGGGAACGTAGGGGTGGCGGGACCCGCGCGCTTGTGAGGCTGCGGGTACCGTCCTGAGGGGCGGCGTACAGGGTGACGATGCGGTGAGCCGGGATACGCGAAAAGAAAAGAAAAAAAAGGGTCCTGCCGTGCTGGGTGTAGCCATCTGTTCGAGGAACGGCCGAGGCCTGCAGGAACGCCACGTAGTCTAGTCCTGTGAGACGTCAGCAGCCGCCGCGATACTGCCAAGACCGGACAAATCACGTGAAAATAGGGGTGCAGGGCCCTAATTGCAGAACTTTGTGATTGGGTTCTTAAAATTGGGTATTTGGTTCTACGTATTGCTTTTGAGGACTTCAAAACCAAATGATCTGGTCATACCCGAAGTCTGTTATAGACATACTTGTTTTGTTACTCCAAAGAGGCATAGTGGAGTCAAGTAGTCCAGTTAGCATCGTATGGCACTATTTGAGATCCACTAGGATTTGTCCTTCGTCACTGGGCTTCGCCAGACCCTGGCATCGAATTAGTGTATTGCCTGGATGTCGTTTTTAGTTTAGGACTTGTTTTACAGCAAAGAAAGTAAAACCAGAGGAAAAAACACTCGAGCAATCAGAACCTGGATTCAACCCAGGTCTGCTAATTTCTAGACGGGTTCTCTTCCCATTACACCACTGAGTCAACCATTTCTTTCTTCGGACTTTTTCCGAAGTGCCTTCACTTCTAGATACTCGAGTAGGCATATTTTTGCACTCCCACTACACGCTTTCAAACACCCTTTTAGTGTCTTATGCGTACGGCTCAATTTGAAAAGTTTTTCTCTAGTACAGAAATAGACCAAACGGATTACTTAAGGCTACAGTAGCAAATATCGTGTTCTGCAAATCCATTTTTTACTTAGAGCCGCAAGGACTAGTTTACCTATAGGTGCCAATGGAAAAATCCGACTTAGAAATGGGCCCATCACTTGAGTCAACACAAAACTCCCTACTGCCCCAACCCCAGAAGACTCCTCCTACTACCTGGAAATGTACATCGGTATGGAAAAAGGGTTCATTAGAACAACTTAACCAAAACGCTCAATGATTCAAGCAGTGGTTACATTCTTTGGTATCATTTAATGTACTACATGTTCCTATTGTAGAAATCAAACTACAAACCTCCCTGCTTCCCACCCCCTTTTGTAGGCTCTGTGAGATAACAGGATTTCAGGTCGCGAGTTTCATGGCTGGAACACAGTCACTTTCAATGGTCTATTTATTGCCTATGGCTGTTTTTGTGCTGCATGGACAAAACTGAGTAGTTGCTAAAGACAGTTAAGAGTCTGCAAAGCTTCAGGTATTCACTGTATGGCTGTATTTACAAAAGAAGTTTGCCAAGCCCTATTCTATTAGGATTTTGCCTATAAGTAGAAGACATACATTATTATATAAATTTTTATTTCAAAGCCTTGTTATAGTAGCATACAAAGGCAGTATGAAAAATATAATTGGTAATCATAAGGGAAAAGTATATTTGTTTCTAGACTTGATATATTTATATCTGGCTAAATATAAAGGATTCCTAGTTTGTTTTAAATGCAGGGAGTTCTCACTTGGACTATGAAAGTTGAAACTATGCAAAGCAATCTTATTCCATGGTATTAACCTGATTGTTCTATAACCTTAAAATTTGTCAAAACATTAACAACTCCTGATTTTGGTTATAAATATAAAAAATAAAATATTAGAAACATTAGAAACATTGAAAATTATAGTGTTTTATTTATATACAAGTCTCAAGAGTAGTTTGAACAGTGCTTGCTTTCTTATATAACTTACGATATGGAGCAAGCATCTTTTCTGTGCCTTGGCAAACTGTCATCCTCCTTTCTGAGTTTGGATCTCCTTCTAAGGTTTTATTCTTTGCACAATGTCATGAAACATCTGAGAGTTCTTTTAATGTGGTTTTTCACCTGAATCACTTCCTCTGAAATGTATTCATGCTTTACAACACACAATGCTTTCCTCATTTATAACCATGTTCACCGTCACTAAATTCTTCTGGCTGTATATCCAGAACTACTTCCTGAATGGCAGCAGTGTCCACATTCCCACAGTTGTCTGTGTCTTCTAGAATTCCATTTACATTCCAGCCAAATCTTGTGAAGTTTTTGCACAAGTAGTCTCATACTACTGTGCAAAACAAGGACTGCCTGTGATTCCTGGAATATGGGTGCAAATTTCCCAGTAGCATCCTTATCTGTACTTGCAGCTTCATCAGACAGCAGAACATTAATCCATTCAGGCCGACTTCCAAATGACTAAGCCATGCAGGTGCTCCCAACTTCTGAACAATGAAACCAGCCTTTACTGACAAAAAATGTTTTTTAGACTCCTTATAATTACCATTTTCCTTCAATGTAGCAACTAACCTCAACACCTGAATGCTAGCCAAACTGATTAGGATTTGTTTTTTATTACAGTCCTCCATCCAAAGTAGAAGCAACCACTCCATTTCAACTATAAGTGGCTTTCTGTTCCTAGTATAATTTAAACTAAAAAATGTTGAAGCAACTTTACTTTGCTTTTTATATTCATTGAACTTTTAAAATATGGTTTGTACTGTAGCTTTATGTAGGCCTGGGTCCGGTCTTGTCTTCACTATGCTGCCGCCATTTTCAAATCCGATTTCACTTCCGGTGTTAAAAATCATTTGTTTCTTTGCTGCCCTGCCAATTCCGTCTTCTGATGATCCAGTTTTGTAAAATGTTGCATGGATTTATCACTGGGAAACAAGTAAGCAACAAAACTACATGCTTTACTCTGTTAACTAATAGATGTTCAGGGGTCAATCAGCAAGAGACTTTGAAAGATGTGACGTGACTGGTTACTGACCACGATGCACATCTTTTACGATGCATAATCAGTTGTGGAACAAAGAGCTGGCAACAAAGCTCATGCAACAATTCAGTGACTATTGCAACTGAAATTTCAACTGTGTTGTAGGAAGATTGGTTGTTATTTAACTAAACTGTGAAAACTAGTCTTCGTGTGTAATGGAATAGTGCAAGGTATCTAAATAGTACCTGTATCTAAAAAGAAAAACTTATATTAGTTCATGAAATAGTCAACTTTTAATCCAATTTAGTTAACTACTAGTCAAAGTTAACCATAGATCAAAATAGAAACTGAAGATTTTCTCAAAGGAATGTTAGTTCCAGGGTGAATTCTCGCTGGAGATGGAAAAATGTTTGGAGACAATGTAATACGTAATTCTCCAAATTAGGATTTTCAGACAGTCCAAAGACATCCTTTTGAGAATTTAGGCCTCTTTCCCTCATTTCATTAATTTTGAAGTCTGCAAAAGACTAAAGTTCTGGACAACTCTACTATTGTCCTGATTGTAAAACCATACAATCATCACAAAGCACAAGACTGTATGTATTTACAACTTACTCGATACCAGCCAATACCATGTTTTCTCCTGCGTAACAGTAGCATCCATCCCGTTAATGTTTTAGTTTTGTTTTTGAATGCACTTATTTTGTAAATCTTTTGATTAAGGCCCATAAACGAAGTTTATATCAACTTTTAGGCTTGTAGAAATTTAGGAAATAGAAAATAAACTTAATACTGAGTATTTGCAAGAATTTTTCCTCTTTATATTCCTCAAATTTGAAACACCCCGAGACAACATGCCTATTGAGATTCCCAGTACCGACCACCTACTTATCTACTGTTCTTGAATAAAGATTAAGTTACAGGATGGTCATTCACTGGCATATCAAAGAGTCATTTACAGGACATCCAAAACTTCAGCAAATTTAAACCCTGGAATATATGATCTCTAAGAGGAGATGGATTTCATCATCATTTTTGAGAAAGATGATCATCAAGGTTAAAAGTCTTGACCCCAGCCACCCAACTACCGATCCTGCATCAAATCTATTGATTCAGAAAATTATACTATCTTTGAAAGATGAAAACCTAAGGGAAAAAACTTAATTGAGAACAATATCCACATTATGTGCAAATATCAATTTTTTGCTTAAATCTGATTTTCTGTTCTTTTGTCAAAACTAGCAAAGTTATAAACCACTTACCTTACTATATAAATGTTCAAATCCTTTATCAGATAAATCTGACAAAACACCCTTCAATTTCATTCCTAAAACAGGAAAACATTTACAAGTAAATCAACATACAAAGCTGCATCTTATCTATAATTTTTTTCTCCCAGTAGGATTTTCTTTTTCCATTATGTCCTCATCCACATACATTAATCACAACAGATCATGATGTGAACAGCAGTGGATAAAGTTTAATCATTGGACATTTAAATTTTCTTCCTATATTCAACTTAAGCTTTAGTCATAAGCTTTTCATTGTTTAGCCCTTTTTAAAGAACACATAATATATGCACATTTCTATAAATTTTAATTTTCACAAACAGGTAAGACCTCCAGTTTTAGTCTGGAAAAATCACACCAAAAATAATCTCAAGTGTGTCATTTAACTACTTTGCACAGATTACCTTCTGCTACCTTAGAAATGTCTTTTCAATATTAACCTGGATATGGAAAGAGTAACCATACCTTAATACAAACACATTCCAAAACTGGTTATATCTTGTTTTTTATGGAATGGTTTTTGTTATTACACAAGGTTTCCAATAATCAGAAGCACTTAAGCTTTAAAGGAAAAGGGTGAGAGTTGTCACTGCTAACAAGGAACTTTAAAGTCCTTGATACAGGGAAAAAAAGCCATGATACAGGGAAAAGACTCAAAAGATTACGAATCTCAAGCACTAACTAGAATTCTACCAATGAGGGGCATTCTGATTAGAATTAGGGGGTGAATGTTGCACATTAAGGGAAATAGAAGACCATGGTGGGAGGGGGGAGCACCAGAAAGAAAAGGAAATATACTCACCATAGTGGATAAATATCAAGCATTTGAGGAAAAGGACAGATCGCTCTAAAGCTGCTGCTGCACATTTATACCTTTATTCCATCCTTTGTCAAATATATGTGTAAGTGCCTTTAAGTAACTGGACTGCATTCCTTAGAATACTCTAAACAGAAGTTGCAACCTTTCCACCCTAAGCAAAATACCAGGGGTAGGGATACTCAGTTTCTATTCACAGTCTACTTCCAGCTTCTCTAACCACCTTCACCTAAGGAGGAGTTAGGAGAAAAGAAATGGGTCCAAGAAAAAAAAACATACATGATCAAAGTACAATATTCACTAGCTATAAAATGAGCTTTCTCAAGTACTCTCTAGAAAAGTTCCAAAAGGAATGTGGCATCAATTATGCGATTTATATATTCACGGGCAAGAAACCATGCATCTTAGAAAAGAGTGCACTTATTTGAATACATATGCTCTCATGCTTCTAATTATCTGACCAGAGGGTCTAATATTAAATCTCTTGATTCAACAAATTGAAGCAGTTAAAAAAAAAAAAAAAAAGAGTAAAGGGTGATACTCAACCTCCAAGAGGGTCCCCAATGATCTCCCACCTCCTGGCATTCATACCCTCATGTGTGCCAACTTACATGTTGACTTGGCATTTCTCTTTTGGATCATTCCTTCTGGGGAAAGACAGCTGTCATGATGTGGGAATTCTCAGGCAGCCTGTGGAGAGGTTCTCATGGTGAAGCACTTAAGTCTTCAGCCAACAGCCATCAAGGAACCAAGGCTTGCCAAGTGAGAGTCTAGAAGACGATGTCCCTCCACTTTGCCCTCTTCCCACTGTAAGGTAAGTGTTGTTGTAAACTACAAAGTTTTGGATAATTTTTACATAGCAATAAATAATTCATACAGAGGGTCGCAATTCATATTCCAAACATAAAATGAACAACTTATGAATTAGCTAAAAAGGTCTGAAGTTTTGGGGAAAGATCAGATTCAGAACGGTTTTTAGGTTGGTCACCAATAATTTCAAAACCCCAAGGGTTTCTGAAATGAAAGGGTGAAAAATGGAGCGAGAATGTTGTCAGTTACTAGAAATACATTTTAATATAACAGGACAATAAATAAAATTTCTAGTAGAACTAAGAATCTGACAAAAAAAAAAGAGGTGTTCAACAAGGAAGATACCAGCCCTAGAAAGCAAAAAGTCTATTTGCTTCCATAGAGTTGTTGAGGGAAATACATATTGTTTGTAAAACAAAACTGTGTGTGCATAAAATGCTTAGCAGAATGCCTAACATTTAATTGTTCAAGAAGCATTAGGTTGTTATTTTTTCCTCAGTGACCAAATTAATGAGATTCTGTAACAGGAAATTAGATTTCACCAAAGTCTTCGTAAATCTTTACTTGGGTAATCCTCCATTTTCAACTCATTACTATTGTTCTGGGAACACTTAACACAAAGAAAGATATACTACCTCCCGTGTATATTTGGAGTGATTATTCTGAAGTCCCAGGGATCTTTTCCCAACATCTCCAAGAATGTAATTCCTGAAAAGAGATATTTTCTTTTAAATTTTAAATTACACTGCACAATGGTCCATGCGTTTTGCAACACAGCTTTAATACAGTTTACATATCCTCATTTACGTATTCAAAAATCACAACAGTTCATTATGTGAACAGCAGTGAAAAGGTTTAATCACTGGATATGAAGTTACTGGAAGAAGCAAAGATAATCAAATGATCAAACGGAAAGCCTCAATGTCACTAGTAAAACTAACGAAAATGCACAAGTTCTAAATAAACATAAAGACACATAAATACAACTAAAAAACAAATCATACATTCATGAGGGATACACATTTCCCTATCCAGGAGTACACTAAGAAACGTAGGGCAGTGACCCCTTGTGGCTTCCATAAAATGAGTTTTCATTTAACCGGTTTACAACATTTAAGTACGTCTGTTTTGCAGCATAGCAGTTTTCAGTAACTCATTTGTAATTAATAATTACAAGAGTGCTTTCAAAATGTGAGAGCCACAGTTTCATCTTTCCCTGGACAGCCACAATATCTGGAATCCAATTAAGCAAAAGGAAAAAAACAAAAACAAAAAAAAAACCCCTTCCTCTGATACTGAATTGGCAGCAGGGACACTTTCAACTCCAACTTAAAGAAAATGAAAAATGCTATTGGGGCACCTGGGTGGCTCAGTTGGTTAAGCATCTGACTTCGGCTCAGGTCATGATCTCATGGTTCGTGGGTTTGAGCCCCATGTCAGGCTCTGTGATGGCAGCTCAGAGCCTGGAGCCTGCTTTGGATTCTGTGTCTCCTCCTCCCTCCGTCCCTCCCCCACTTGCGCTCTGTCATTCTCTCAAATATTTAAAAAAAAAAAAAAAAAAGAAAGAAAGAAAAGAAAATGAAAACTGAGAGCCTGCCCCTGGGGCTTCCTCCCCAAAGGATCCCACCTGCCCTCAGGCTCTCAACAGGTTATACCATTTAGCAGCTCATTAGCTCAGAGCTCCACTTCCTATCTGTAATGCTAGCACCCACCAGTCCTGTTCTTTTAATATACTCTACAGCAGTGTCCATTTAAGTTACCTTTTTTTTTTTTAATGTTTATTCATTTTTGAGAGAGAGAGCAGAGTGTTAGCAGGGGAAGGGCAGAGACAGAGGGAGACACAGAATCCGAAGCAGGCTCCAGGCTCTGAGCTGTCAGCACAGAGCCCAATGCAGGGCTTGAACCCATGAACCATAAGATTGTGACCTGAGCCGAAGTCGGACGCTTAACCGACTGAGCCACCAGGAGCCCCTTAAGTTACCTTTAAGGGGTGAGAGGAGGGCACAGGAGTACTTCCCAGGTACTGATCACTATTTTACAGCTTAATTACACAGATTTTGAATACTCAATGCTTTTTCTTTTCCCTATAACACTACTTTCACATGCACAATTTTGCTGGACATGAGGTATTTTTCAGGAACATGTATGTTATAGTAGAAATACATGATCTATTTGTGTGCTGGAGACTGAAAAGACAAATTCACCTTACACATTGGTCTACACGCAAGGAGCAACCTCTAGCAGGTTCTCTGCAAACCTGGATTCCTTAAAAATCAGGCAACCATCACACTGAAATACCACTTCACACTCACAAGAACGTGGGAAAATGGGACCCTCATCCACTGCTAATGGGAATGTAAAATGGTCTAGCCACTTTGGAAAAACAGTTTGGCATTTCCTCAAGAGGTTCACCATAACACTTAGCATAGGACCCAGCAATTCCACTCAAAAGAAATGAAAACATATGTCCACGCACAAACTTGTACACTAATTTTCACAGAATTATCCATAATAATCCTCCACAATGGAAACAACCCAAATGTTCAACTGATGAATAGCTAAATAAAATCATCATAGCAGTATATTCATACAATGGAACATCTTATGGCAATTAAAAAAAAAAAAAAAAGGAAGTATTCAGGGCACCTGGGTGGCTGAGATTGATTTTGGCTCAGGTCATAATCTCACAGTTTGTGAGTTCCCCACGGGGGCTCTGTGCTGACAGTGTGGAACCTGCTTGGGATTCTCTCTCTCACTCTCTCTGCCCCTCCTCTATTACACTCTAAATCTCTCTCTCAAAATAAATAAGTAAACAATTAAAAGTCTGTATTAAAAAAAAGAGGAAGTACTGATACATGCTACATCATGAACCTTAAAAACATTCTAAATGAAAGCCACTCACCAAACGCCATATATTAATTTGATTCCATTTATATGAAATTGTATAGGCAAATCTACAGACCGAAACATTAGTGGTTTCCAAGGACGCAGAATAGGGAAGATATAGGGAGTAACTGTTGATGAGAATGATTTTTTGGTGGGGGGTGGTGATGGAAATGTTCTAAAATTGATTGTGGATTGTGAGGATGGTTGCACACCTCTTGAATACACCAAAACCCACTGAACTGTACACTTCATACGAGCTAACTGTATGATTTATTAAGTTATATCTCAACAAAACTGTTACCAAAAAACAAGGCAACCAATTTTTTCTTTAGAGATAAAACTGTACTTATTTCTACTTCGCCTCGTTTGGGTCTTAACTGGTTGAGTACTAAGGAAGTGCCTAGTTGTCTAACAGAATGAAGGTGATTTAAATCCAGGTCCTATCCTTTGCACATCTAACAGCCAAGCAAGCACACAGCCCATGGTTCCATTTTCCCCAAACTCATGGACTATCCTTAGGCCACGTGACTTTTAAGAAAGGGACATATATAAAAGATGTTAATTTCGCCCAAACAAGATACAAGCATATTTTAATTGAAAGTAGATGTCAATAAGTAATACCTTTTGGCTGGAATCTGGACTACGAAAACAAAAAGGGCAAAAAGAAGCAATCTGGCTTGGAAATGTTGGAATCCCCCCCACCTGCAGAAGGAAATGAAAAAGTTGAATGGAAAGTACAAACACTTGTTTCCTTAATGGGCCTCCAATGTAAGCAGGAAAGAACCCACATAACATGCTAAGTGTCTCTTCAAAAATTCGGAGTAGAAACTATGCCATATTTTGGCTCCGTTGTTTCTTCCATTAAAATCGAAATTTCATACCGTAAACATACAGAGCTTAACAAAGATACGGTTCTACGCCCTTCTCACTCCTTGAAAGCTATCTACAAAGCCCCACATCCCAACCAAAACCATTTCATGCCCTTTCTGTCCTGCCTCTCCTAATGATGCTGTTGTAGAGTCCCCACTAGACATGTGTTGCCCCAAACACCTTACCTTGTTTTCTTAATTCCCCCATAGTGCCAAACGGTTTTGTAGAAAAGGGTTCGTTGAATTAAAAGTCGACGAATCCTCATATTAACACTCATTCAAGCTCCTCCGGGGTCACATATATAAGGCCAACCATCCCGACAGCTCCTATAATATCGCTATATCAGGGATCTACCAAATAAAATGAAAGAAAATTATATGCCTCTCAAAAGATAAATTTATTTGGGGGCCTAATTTTGTCTCTACTATTTTTAGGGCACCGCGTTTATCCCTCTCCCATCCCTTCCTCCATCCACATCCTCCAGTCAGTTTCAGAGTTCGCATCGGGGACCTAGCCGCATGCCCCTAGATTCACCTCAACGTTATTTCTGCTTGTCCGCTTCGCATTCTCAGGCCCTGCCTCACAAGAACCCGGATGGCACCGGATGTAAACGGAGCGGCTTGAAACAGTAGCAAAACGAGTCCATAAGCAACTAAATCCACCAACCACCCTAGAACAGAGAGGGAGGAGCCGTGAAGTGCTCGTCTTAATGCCCCAGGCTCTTCCGATTGGCTGCGGCGACACGACGTGGCCTGTGATTGGTCACGGCGCCAAGCGCAGCGTCCACGAAGAGGAAGGGCAGGAGTCTTGCGCCTTAAGAGCCCGCCTTTTCCGACAAATAAAGGTCGTAGCCGCCGAATTCACAGGCGGAGCTAAATTTATCACGATTAATGCTGTCGCGGGAACACCCAAAGTGGAGCCCCACGTAGCAAGAAGATGACCCGAAGTTGCTCGGCAGTTGGCTGCAGCACCCGAGACACCGTGCTGAGCCGGGAGCGCGGCCTCTCCTTCCACCAGTGCGTGAGAGCAGCCTCCGGCCGTCTAACTCCCAGCACGGCCCGGCGGGCAGTAGGCCAGGGTGGGGCGGGGCCGGCGTGCGTCGCGCCGTTGACGTGACGTGACGTGGCGTGACGTGCGTAGCGTGGGGGAATGGAACGGGGACCTTTGAGAATTGGTGTTTTTCCTGCCTCTCTGGCTTAGTTGTGTACCTCCGAATTGCTGATTCTTTCTTGTTGCATACCGCTTGTTTAATGGCTTTTAGCGAGGGTTATTTGAAAGGAGTAGTACTTCCTTTCGGTCGTCTACTATTTAACGTGAGGAGATGGGGAGGGTGGGCAGTTTGGGAGAACTGTGGAAGGCGTTCAGTTCTATTAGTGTGTGTGGTGGCTTGCCCAGGAACATGAGTGCAGAGGAGTTTTCACGAATACTGCCTGTTATTGCAAGTTATTTAGTGGTAGTGGCTTAGCTCCACAAGGCCGGTCCTATTCTGGCTGGATGTGGTCATGGCAAGGAAGGTACATTGGGTCAAGAGTGGGGCAGATTTTCAGACCCGTCTAATTTGAACCCACATCTATAGTCTGTCTATGGTATATAGTTCATTCAAATCAAAGTTCAAGGCGCAGCGCGAAGTAGAAAAGTGGATAAAACAGATCGTCACAAACAAAAAGAAATGTACTTCAAAAAGAGGTAGTCTGTTAAGGTAATAGATGTAGAGTTAAACCAGTGACAAAGGATTTTTATGAGAAGATCAAAAATAGCTTTATGGGACAGATGGTATTTGAGTTGGACCTTGAACTTAGATCGTGGAGTGGGAGTGGGTGAAAGATAGCACTTAAATAGGAATAACATGGAAAAACGTAAAGGGGTGGGAAGTGCAAATATATAGAAGAGTGGAAAAAGTATCTTGAAGACATTAAAAAGAATAAAATGTCAGGGAGTTTCAACTATGTTTGGTAGGCATTTTGTAGTCATTGTTTTGTGTTGTTTTTTGAATAGGGCTGCTTCCTCCACCTAAACTGTTAATAATTGTATTATCTCCTTTCTTTTCTTCTCTGGGATTTCCCCCCATCAATTAGTTCCTATTCGTTTTAAACTGCTCCCTCTACTGATTAGGTGCGTAAAGTCAGTGAGCATGCTCACATTACTTCCATTTTTAAACAGGCACACAAACTCTTGAGCCTGTGTGCACCCCTACACTACCCTACCACTCCTTCCCTCTATAACCAGGCTCCTCTAAACAGGAACATACACACCTATTTCCCTAAGTTCTATTGACTTTTCAACCTATGGTAGCCAGATCACTACTGCTCTAACGCACTGACAAAGAGTCATCAGTAATCTTCCCAAAGCTAAGTCTTTCCCTTGACCTTTTTTTGTTTTTTAACTTTTAATTATATTTACTACTCCGTGAAGCTCTCACCTCCATTGACTTTATTGAAACAGTCCATCCCTATTTCTCTCCTTTTTCTCTAATTTCTTTTTCAGTTTTTTGCTGCCCTGCTTTTCCTATGGCTTCTTAGGTTTTTTAAGTGAGGAAGAGTTCATTTATTGCTTTTATTTGTTTTATATGTTGAGACCAAAGTAAGACCTGCTTAATTTTAAGAAGAGAAAGTGATGCAGTTATTACAGGAGTCTGCTATGGTTCATCCAGGCTGATTTCTTCCCATTCATTCCATTTTCCTGATTCCTGGAAATGATTTTTCTAAAAATGCAAATTTTATGCTAGTTCCCTAAAGGAAGGATTTTAATCCTGAGGCTTTTCAAATGCATAAAAGACAGAGTCCAAGCTCCTCTGTGAAAACTTTCCCTTCATACCTGTCTTCCAACCTGAATTTTATTCCCTCTTTATTTCCGTTATTGTATATGTGCGCTAAATTAAACACGTGTCCTTATGTATGAATGGGAGGGAATCATCTTTGTCTTCCCATACCTAGGAAGTTGTAAGGAATGCAGGAGAAAGTAGAGACAGAAAAAGGAGTTAGAGTGGTGTTAAATCTAGGAACAAAGTAGTATTGATCAGAAGTAAGGGTTCAGCAAAAAGGTAACATAGAATGGAAAGAATCTGTCAACTTGCCATTCCCCAAAGGCATCCATCATCTTCAGACTTGATCATGGAGCCCTCTCCACAAAGAAATTGGAGTACATGCCCTGATAAATGCATAGTTATTTATAAATTACATACATGAAGTGATGTACTAATATGTATTATGAAACACAAAAATTAAGGGATGAGGCAAAACATTATAAGAATAAATTCTGATGTTTTCTTCAAATCCCAGTAGATGAATGGACCCTCCTCTGGTGGCCACTTACCTAAAGGATGGATCCCAAACTTCCTAGCATACAAGATCTTTTGTGATCTGGCCTCTAGCCACCCCTCCAGCCCACCTGTAACCAGTTCAAGCTACCTCTGTACTCTCCTTTAACCCTTTCCAGCCTCCAGATTAACATTCTTCAATGCTTTATCAACCAGTAAGATCCAAGTACTTACTTTATATCTGTTTGTGTATCTGTTTGGAGTGGCCACTGTCTGCATGGCAAACTCCTGTTGACGCATCAGCTCTAGCCCCAGTATTCGCTCTTCTGAAGCCTTCCTCCACATCCCCACCACCATTACCAGAATTCTGAAAGACGTTGCAAGGACACAGGCGAGGGGCTCTGGCCGAAAAGCTTGAATCATAATGATTAAAGGTGTGGAAACTGTTGTTACGAGAATACTTGTACTTTGTCAAACACGTAAATGGTTAAATATGAGATGGGACTGGCAGATTTAAAGAAGTGACAGTTTGATTCATTCTCTATTTGTTGGTGTAAAGAAATTAAACGACTCATTTCATAACCAAAGAAATCTATGTATGTTAATTGGGACGAGTTTTTGCCTGAATTGTAATGAATTCTATTTTTAAACTTTTAGTTATGAAACACTTCAAACACAGTAGCAGGCAAAAAATAATACGTAACAAACACTGATGTACTCATCACCACGATTAAGCAGATGTTCGCATTTTGCCTAGTTTCAATTTTTGTTTTTTTTGTTTGTTTTCCATTAGAAGATAAAGTTATAGGTAGAAAACTTTACCCCTCAATCCTTTCTCTCTCTCCCCAGAGATAACCACTGTAGAAAGGATTTCGTTAGCCACTTTTCTAGAAAATATGATACGCAGAGAGCCCAAGGTAATTTCTGCCAATAGTGTAAAAAAGGCATAGTTAACAGGAGAGAAAACAGACTCTGTATTAGTGCAAGCCAATTCATTATTGTGTGTATGAGATGATGATCAGTTTGGGGTTTTTCTTTTGCCGCGGGTGATTTTAGAATAGGGAAACATGAATTCCAATTTCAACTACTGTTTACTGGTGGCTGTACTTAACTCTGGTCTTGGTTTCATCTTCAGTGAAAGGTAACCTGTCGTGCAGAATTTTTTAAAGACTAAAACAGTTTTAAAAACGCACATACACACATACACACTGGTGCACCTAGCTGGCTCAGTCAGAAGAGCGTGTGGCTCTTGATCTCAGAGTCATGAGTTCAAGCCCTATGTTGGGTGTAGAGATTACTTAAATAAACTTTAAAAACACACACAGGGGCACCTGGGTGGCTCAGTCAGGTTAAGTGGCCGACTTCAGCTCAGGGCATGATCTCACAGTCTGTGAGTTCGAGCCCCATGTCAGGCTCTGTGCTGACGGCTCAGAGCCTGGAGCCTGATTCAGATTCTGTATTTCCCTCTCTCTCTGCCCTTCCCTTGCTCACGCTCTGTCTCTATGTCTCTCAAAAATAAAATAAAAATGCTAAAAACACACACATACATGTAAAAATAGCACAAGGTAAATGCTTTAAAAGTAGTATCAATTATTATTACCAATTTAATTTTGTCCAGAGTCAAATTAGTCATGCTGGTTAGACTACAGTATTTTTCAAGCCTTTCATGTTATATTATGCTCTGGAAATATTTGTTTAATCCTTTGGGGCAAACGAACAAAGCTGTTTGGGACTGGCCTGATATACCTACTTCAAGGGCTCCAAGTGGCCCAGGCCATTCCATGGGCTAAGGGGATTGATGGCTGTAGTCAGCCGGCATGCCAGTTGGGAAACTGCATCAGACGGTCAGGCTAGTAATGTAACTTGGTGGACTAGCCAACTTTTTACTGTCCTTTGCATGGTTGGAAGCTACACCCCATCTGTGGAAAAGCTGCCTGACAAACATGTGCCATTAGTTAAGAATTCAGTGAAGAGAGAGAGATTTGCCCCACCTTTATTAGAAAAACCATTTCCCCTCGATCAAGTAGCATCATTCCTGGATCAATAAAATGAAAGTCCTGAAAGTGGAGCTGTTGTTCCTAGGAAAGAACAAACTCTGGGGAGTACTTTACCATTTACAGAGTGCTTTTGATTGTGTTTGTCTGTCACCTTGTACACCCTTAACTACAACCCTGTGAGGTGGCTCAGGGATCGAGACCTGTATCTTACACTGCTGATAAAAGGGAATTGAAGCTTCAATGGATTTTCCAATTCAGTATTCTTTCTCAAGGTGATTGAGAGAATATCTCAGAAGTTTGTTTTACCATACTGCTATATTATTTCCCCAACAGTGAACTGAGGAGATTAAAATTTTCACTAGTTTCAATTCCTAACAACTATATGCTTTAAAATCCAAGTTAAAATACACTAAAGTCACATAACTACCTATAGATCTGTCTCCAAGGTAGATCAAGGGAGAGGGTACAGAAAGGGTAGTTTTGTGATTCCCGTCCCCCCCCCCTCCAATTTCTAAACATAGTAATTTGGCTGGGATTAAAAATAGAGAAATACAAGGTAATTTTTATATTCAAGGCTAGGAAAAAGTGGTGCCTTTCAAAACAAAAGAGGAAAACTGAGTATGGGAATTGTACTTGTTTTCTACTGCCGAGTAACAAATTTCTTCAAAATACAGTGGAAACATGATCTCACAAATTCTGAGGGTAGGAATCGGGAGTGGATTAACTGGGTGTTGCAGGCTGTCTCATAAGGGAGCAGTACAATGTGAGCCAACACTGGAATGTTCTGAACACTTGATGAGGCTGAAGGGTTCACTTTCAGCAAGACTCACTCTCGTGGCCTTCAGTAGGAAGTCTGTCTCTTGCCCAGTGGGCATCTCTGCAGGACTGCTGCTCACGTGGGGGAGAAATTTTCTCAGAGAAAAGCCATTGAATAGAGGGAGCAAGTACCTTTTATTATTTAGTCTTATTGCCCGTTGTCACTTCTGCTTTTTTTTTGTATTTCTGAGAAGCAGATCACTAACTCTAGCCCTAAAGGGGAAGGAAATTAGGCTCCACCCCTTGAAAGAAAGAGAAGCAAAGAATTTGTGGACATAGTTAAAAACACACATACTAAATTTGAGAAGATTCCGTTAATGTAGGCAGTGAAGACAAAATGTAGAGTATTTAATATGAGAATTGCCCTCAGAAATTAAAGCAAATGAGATCACTTAGATACAGACCTCTTGGATTCAAAAAATCAAAGAACTTTGAAAAATGAAATGAGATTAAGTTTAACTGGATTTGATGTTTATATGAAGCAGTTAAATAATAAATGGGTTTATGGAATAAAGACTACTGTAGTATTACCATAATATTTTCATGTTAATGGAACTTTAATATGATTGCTGTAGATTTCCAACCGATACCATACAGCGCTCAAAATGGATCAGGGCCGTTAATCGTGTGGACCCCAGAAGCAAAAAGATTTGGATCCCAGGACCAGGTGCTATACTATGTTCCAAACATTTTCAAGAAAGTGACTTTGAGTCATATGGCATAAGAAGAAAGCTGAAAAAAGGAGCTGTGCCTTCTGTGTCTCTATACAAGGTACTTAAATCTAGGCAGTAAACAAAGCTAAATTCTACAGAGCCTTTAAAAACCAAGATACCTCACATTATAGCTAGAATTTACAGAGATTAAAAAAAATCCTAAATCTTAAAATAAATCCATTCATAGGTTTTTAAATGTGTAGAAAACTAGGTTTTTTGGTTTTTGTTTTTAATCTACATGTAATATTAGTAATTCTGCTTTGCAGTTTTTTAGGTATATAAATGCAAATCATTTTCTAGACCACACAAAGGTTACTAAACTGATCACAAAAATTAACTAGTAGATGCCTTAGAATTCAGGCTTTTGTTTGAGACAGTTTCCAGAGTATTTAGAAATTATGCTTTTTGGGGGATCCTCCCAATAATGTTGTTGATCTTGACCAAAAATATGCCTAATTATTAGCATTGATACAGAGAGGTATCTATGGAAAATAGAGGGCTTTCTATGAATCAGTCACGAGGATTAGTGTTACATTCTTACGTTTCTTTTGTTTTTTATGTTATCCTTTTACCCCTTGGCCACACGGTTGTAAGTGGCTCCTCAGTGTCTGCAGTAGTCTGTCTAGCTGTTCTATCCGATGCTACCCTTGCCTCTCTTAGCCACTGGAATCTCCTTCTTTCGGTATTTTTTCTCATTCCTGTATTCAGAAGAATGTAGTTGGTGTCAAATCCAAAGTCCTAAGCTCCAAGAGCTTCCTTTAAATTGTGCATCTCTAACCACTCCGAATTCTCTTTTCAAACTTAAGTACACATGTACTTAACTACTGTGTGTGTGATAAATTGACTAGCTTTCATGCTTTTGTGTAAAATCAATCACAGTTATTATTTATTGAGACCTGCAGTGGTCCAGGCAATGTGCTAGGAGATTTACATAAGTTATCTTATTGTATCCTTAAAACAACTCTGTATTATTACAATTTTATAAACGAGGAAATGAAGGATCGTAGAGGTTTAGTGACAGCTAATAAATGAGGGAGCCAGGATTCAAACCCAGGTTAGTCTTGATTCCAAAGCCCATGCTCTGTCCACTATGCCTTCGTTTTTGCACAAATAATTTTCCTGTCCTCTCCATTAAATCATGTTATTGCTTTCTTAAAACACCGCTCAAAACTCATTTCCATGAAGCCTTCCAAAATTACCACCTTTCGGTTGTTACCTTAACCATTTCAGAAACTTTCAATATCATGTTAACTTTCAGCAGCAGGTTACCACTTCTATATGGATGAAAAAAAAAAACACAACCCTGTTCACATTTTCCTATAAATACATTTGAAAAAAAGCAGAGATTATGACTTTTTAAAATAATTAACTCTCCACATTAAAGGTGAGTGCTTTGCATTCAGTGGTATTTTTATAGACCGTCTTTTGTGTGATAATTTCAAAAATAGCCTTAATTTTGTGTTTCTGTTGTAGGTTCTTCAAGGTGCACACCTTAAAGGCAAAGCAAGACAGAAAATCCTAAAACAGCCACTTCCTGATAATTCTCAAGAGGTTGCTACTGAGGACCATAACTACAGTTTAAAGAGGCCTCTGACAATTGGTGCAGAGAAGCTAGCTGAGGTGCAACAGATGCTACAAGTGTCCAAAAAAAGACTGGTTTCTGTAAAAAACTACAGGATGATCAAGAAGAGAAAGGGCTTACGATTAATTGATGCACTTGTAGAAGAGAAACTACTTTCTGAAGAAACAGAGTGTCTGCTACGAGCACAGTTTTCAGGTATGATGTTCCCCTTTTCTTTTTTTTTTTTGAAAGAATATTTTGAGAGAACACGCGCAAGCGCACGCCCACACATACGTGCGCGTGAGGGGTGGGGGCAGAGAGAGAAGGAGACAGAATCCCAAGCAGGCTCTGTGCTGTGCTGTCAGTTGCAAGACTTAGATGCTTAACTGACCCGGCCACCGATGATGCCCCGTGACGTTCCCCTTTTCTTTCTTTTTTTTTTTTTTTTAATTTTTTTAATGTTTATTTATTTTTGAGACAGAGAGAGACAGAGCATGAGTAGGGGAGGGGCAGACAGAGAGGGAGACACAGAATGTGAAGCAGGCTCCAGGCCCCGAGCTGTCAGCACAGAGCCTGACGCGGGGCTCGAACTCACAGACCGCGAGATCGTGACCTGAGCCGAAGTCGGACGCTCAACCGACTGAGCCACCCAGGCGCCCCTCGTTCCCCTTTTCTGAAATGTCATTAAAATATTTACTCTGCCGATGCCAATGAAAACATGCTTTTAGCTGAGACACGAAGTCTCAGGTAAGCAAAAAGAAGGAAAAGTAATTGCCAAAATCCTTTTATGTATTCACAGTTTTAAAAGGAATGTGTTTATTATGGGAAAAGCAAAGAAATACATAATGATAAAAGTAACACCTAATCCTACTCCCCAGAGGCTAGACCATATGGTTTATACCATATACTGTACTTTTCATTTTTTATAAAGCACCTACTCGTTTTCCTGCAAATTCTTTTTAAAAAGTTTAAGTGCTACAGAATTTACCACCTAAGTGTTTTTGCAGTGGAGTCGAACCAGATAATTTTCCAATTCCCATTGAGCTTGAAGATTGAGTCTCCATATATTATTTTCTAAAGCATCCTGCAGAAGATACACACGTCCATTGGAGAGACTACCTGCTCTCTTCTTTGTGAGCCAGGGTAGCTGAAGAGGGATGGAGTAAGTATCGCCAACTTACTCTTGGATGAAAGCAGCGGAGATATTGGATTTACATCCTGGTAAAAAATAAGTTATGTCTTGTTTCCAGGAAGCAGCAGCTGTCTCCAAAGGAGGAGAATATTTTGTGTGTTTCTAGTAAGAGAACAAAAGTAATAAACAGGGATCCCCGCCAGGAACAGAGGACTTCTTTTCCCCCTCAAAGTAGGCAAGGTCATCCCTTCAATCTGAAGAGCATCCTATTGCCGGAATTGTCTCTTGTGTCTCACTTTTACCCTCGGATAAATAGTAACCAGGGAGCAAAATAAATAAATGTGCTCATAATCCAGCGACTTAATTTTACCCAGTTATTTCATTTTCTTCCCTGTTTCTCTACAGTTCTCCACTTAGGCTGCCAGTGATTAGTAGAACATATGATGCAAGTTGAAAATTTTTTCTTCCCTCTTTTGAGTGAAACAATCCAGGACGAACAGAATAAATTGGTCGAGAGGCCCTAAGATTGAATATTAACCTTTGAACCAACTCAGTGAAACTGTGATGGGATTTGGATTTGGATTTTGATGCCCACTGCTTTTTATATCCACATGCTGTGATCTGTACCTGAAAATGTTACTATATATACCTTCCTCATCACAAAGAATAAATTTATTTTAACAGATTTTAAGTGGGAATTGTATAACTGGAGAGAAACAGCTGAGTACTCCATAGAAATGAAACAGTTTGCATGTACACTCTACTTGTGCAGTAGCAAAGTCTATGATTACGTAAGAAAGATTCTCAAGCTGCCTCATTCTTCCATCCTCAGGACGTAAGTGAATTCCTTTTTAAATGTGAAATGAAACAAGTATTTTATTATTTAATTGCATTTTATCTGTTGAAGCTGTTCGTATTCAGACTCTCATTTATTAGTCCATTTTCTCTTTTTAAAAACTTCTAGTGTTACTTGCATATTATCACTACAGCAGTATTTTCACCAACAAAATGAAGGTGTATAGTCTGACAAATTTTTGGCATCTTCCAGATGGCAGAGACATTCTGGGTGATAAAATTTGAATCTGGAAATGTTGGTGTTTCTAGTATACTTCATAGTTTTAATATCTGACTATCCTAGAAAAATCTACAACAGTTCTAAACTGACAACATTGGTTTGAGCTAAGCATAAAAAACCTGCATTTTTGTAAGCAATGTAGTTGATACCCAGCACGGGTTGTTCAGGGAAGAAATTTTGGTAAATAATTTTGTAGGATTTGTGGTCAGAATAAATGGATATATTTAGAATTCACTTAGTATGAAGCAAATAACTCAATGACTTTACAGTAATGTTTTATAAAAGCAGTGCTCAATTTTTACTATTTTTTTATCACTGGTTTTACAAATGCCTTTTTATTTATTTATTTATTTATTTATTTATTTATTTATTTATTAGGCTTAAAAATGACAGAAATTTATTGTCTCACACTTCTGGAGGCTAGAAGTCCAAAATCAAGTATTAGCAGGTTTAGTTCCTTTGGAGGGCTGTGAGCAAAGGGTCTGTTCCATGCCTCTCTCCCTGACTTGTAGTTGGTGGTCTTTCTTCCTGTGTATTCTTATATCATCTTCCCTTATGTATGTGTGTTTCTGTGCCCAAATTTCCTCTTTTTATGAGGACCAGTCATAGGATTAGGATTCACCCTAATGACCTCATTTTAATTTGATCACCTCCGTAGAGACCATATCTCCAAATAAGGACACTCTCAGGTACTGGGAATTAGGATTCCGATATATCTTTTTTTTTTTATATATAAAATTTTTTTTAATGTTTATTTTTGAGACAGAGAGAGACAGAGCATGAGTGGGGGAGGGGCAGAGAGAGAGGGAGACACGGAATCCGAAGCAGGCTCCAGGCTCTGAGCTGTCAGCACAGAGCCCGACGCGCGGCTCGAACTCACAGACAGCGAGATCATGACCTGAGCCGAAGTCGGACGCTCAACCGACTGAGCCACCCAGGCACCCCCTATATCTTTTTTGAGGGACACAGTTCAACCCAGTAAAGTCACTTTCCTGATGCATAAGCCTCCCCATTACCCACAGACCAAAGGCTAACTCCTTCCTGTGGCTTCTTGAGCTTCCCGTGATGCGGCCTCTGCTGGGCTCTGAGGCTCGTCTCTGGCCTCCCTCCCTGCCCTCTTAGCATTCCATGCTCCAATTGTAAGACACTCCTTACATGCCTCTTTTTGCCTGAATTGCCCTGTGCCTGAATTGCCCGTTCTCTCTCTTTGTTGGTCCTAGTGATTACTCTTCAGTATTCAGGCTCAATTAGACATCCTTTCAGAAGCCTGGACTGCTGTAAGTGCTCCTCTCACACACATACAGAACTGAATCGTAATTCTTTTTTCTTTTAACGTTTATTTACTTTATTTTATTTTTGAGGGTGGGGAGGGGTAGAGAGAGAGAGCGGTACAGAGGATCTGCACTTGATCTTAGCCAAAAAGCCAGGAAGTGATGAGAGGTACGGAGAATCTGAAGTGGGCTCTGTGCTGACAGCAGAGAGTCCGATATAGGGCTTAAACCCACGAACCACGGGATCGTGACCTGAGCCGAAGCTGGACGCTTAACCGACTGAGCCACCCAGGCACCCAGACCTGAATCATAGTTCTTAAAACACTGTCTTCCCCACTGGACTGTGAGGTGCGTCTGGTTTTTTGTTCACCACCACCAAACCCTCAACTCTGCGTTGTACCTGGAGCACAATGGTCCCTTGATAAATATTTGTAGAAAGAAAGAATGCCTAAATGGCCATTTAGCATTTTGAATAGATGGAAGGAGGAAATGCAGACCTTAAGTTGCTTTCTGAAGAGCGGTACTCCATTTAATTCAGTGCAAGTGGGACAGAGTCCAGCCAGGAATGGCAGCGTCTCTCTCCTGGAAGGTACCTCTTGGTTCTTATCGCTTCAACTTAGTTTCTTATTGCTTCGGCTTCAGAACTCTTAAATATTAAGAACAAACTGAGGATTGAGGGGGATATGGGAGGGGGGAGAGAGGGCACTGAGGAGGAGCCCACTGTGTTGAGCACTGGGCATTGTATGGAAACCAATTTGACAACAAATTAATAAAATAAAAAATAAAACAGACTCAGAGGGGCTCTGAACTGGAGAAACTCTAAGAGGTATATAGTCTACCATTCCTTGACCCCACCCATTTTAAAGAAGGGGGAAATCGAGGCCTGGTAGAAAGAAGGACCTTAATTATATAAGAGAACAAGAATTCCTGTCCCCTCCAAGGCCCTTCTAGCCGGACTAAATCAAACTGACATGAAGCAAATTAACAGGAGAAAATCAAATTTAATAGGTGTACTTATAGGGGATCCACATTGACATGGAATTCCAGAGACAGGTGGACGAGGTATGCATGTCATTCTGAACTAAGGGATGGGGCGGGGGTCTGGGGTTGCGGAGGAAAGGCATGCGCTTCACAGGGCGGCATGTGGAGCAGATGTTGGGTAGTTAGATGTTGGCCCTACCGTACAGTGGGTCACTTAGATAAACTATATCTCTGTTAATAACTCTTATTCTGGGAAAGAACCCCAGTTTAGATTCTTCTGTGTGGTTAGGAAGGGGTAAAAGTTTCCCTTGAGCCTTCAGGGTCTCAGATGCCTTCACTTCAAAATAATCCACAAAATAATCTGGGAGGCTCAGTCAGTTAAATATCCGACTCTTGATTTCAGCTCTGGTCATGATCTCGTGGTTCATTTTGTGGGATCGAGCCCCATCTTGTGCTAACACAGAGCCGGCTTGGGATTCTCTCTCTCTCTCTCTCTGCCCCTCCCCTGCTCATGGGCTTCTCTCTCAAATAACAAACTTAAAAAAAATCCACATGCTGAAGTGGCACATTCTGGGGATCCTGTTCTGAACCCCTTCGATTATGACATTGTTGTTTTCCATTTTGGGGAGAACATCTGTTTTATTTTTTAATTGAGATGTAATTAACATATAACACTGTATTTGTTTTGGGTGTATAACAATTATCCAGTATTTGTGTGTATTACAAAAAGATCACCACACTATCGAGGTAGCATCCATTACACAGTTAAAATTACTTTTTTCTTACAATGAGAACTTTCAAGATCTACTCTCTTAGCAACTTTCTTTTTTTATTAAAAAAAAATTTTTTTATGAACATTGGGGTACACGTGCCCCTATGCATCAGCATTCCTGTGTCTTTTGGGTAGATTCCTAGCAGTGCTATTGCTGGGTCATAGGGTAGCTCTATTTTCATTGTTTTGAGGAACCTCCACACCGTTTTCCAGAGTGGCTGCACCAGTTTGCATTCCCACCAACAGTGTAGGAGGGTGCCTGCTTCTCCACATCCCTGCCAGCATCTATAGTTTCCTGATTTATTAATTTTAGCCACTTGAACCAAATGAAATCTGGCCATATGTAGCAACATGGATGGAACTGGAGGGTATTATGTTAAGTGAAATAAGTCAGTCAGAAAAAGACAGATACCATATGTTTCCACGAATAGGTGGACTTTGTGAGACTAAGCAAAAACCAGGGGGAGGGGAAGAGGGGAAAGAAAAAAAAGACACACAAAGGGAGGGAAATAAAACATAAGAGACTCTCAAAGACTAAGAACAAACTGAGGGTGAGGGGGTGAGAGAGGGGGGAGAGGGGGTGACGGGCATTAAAGAGGGCACGTGTTGGGATGAACACTGGGTGTTATATGTAAACCAATTTGAAAATAAACTATTATTAAAAAAAAATTTTTTTAAGTTTAGTTTTGAGAGAGAGAGGGAGAGAGACACCACGAGCGGGGGAGGGGCAGAGAGAAAGAGGGAGACACAGAATCTGAAGCAGGCTCCAGGCTCTGAACTGTAAGCACAGAGCCTGATGTGGGGCTCGAACTCTGAACAGCAAGATCATGACCTGAGCCCAAGTCAGACACGTAACTGACTGAGCCACCCAGGTGCCCCTCTAAGCAACTTTCAAAGGCATAATGCAGTATTATTAACTATGGTCACTATGCTGTACATTACATCCTCTTTATAAAAATGAATAATTTTCTTCCACATACTATTAAAATAATACTAATAAAAATTTTGGAAGTGAGAGAAAAGGATGGAAAATTCATTAATTGTTCATCTACATTGTATGTCAACAATTATTAACATTTAAGGAATTTGCTTCCAGTCTTTTCTGTGGTTAGATGTGCTAGGTTTTTCTTTCTTTCTCTTTCTTTCTTTCTTTCTTTCTTTCTTTCTTTCTTTCTTTCTTTCTTTCTTTCTTTCTTTCTTTCTTTCTTTCATAGTTATGGTCTTTAATAGCTACATAGTATCAGGTAGTTGTACCCCATTTATATGGGGCATTCTCCAACTGTTGGACATTTATATTGTTTTCGTTTTGGGTTGTGGTGGCCAGAAACATTTGGATATTTGTGTATAGGCTTATTCACTCTCTTCTATCATCTGATTTTACTCTTTAGGCCAGATATTATTCTTATTTATAAACGTCTACTTTCCGCTAGGCAGGAGATGTTTTTATAGACACTATGTTGATATTTCCCCCTCTCATGCCTTTTAGTCAAATTTTCTCTTCACTGGTTTTATTTTTTTTTTTTTAATTTCTTTTTTTAACGTTTATTTATCTTCGAGAGACATAGAGGCACAGCGTGAACAGGGGAAGGGGCAGAGAGAGAGGGAGACACAGAATCGGAAGCAGGCTCCAGGCTCTGAGCTGTCAGCACAGAGCCCGACGCGGGGCTCAAACTCACAGACCGCGAGATCATGACCTGAGCTGAAGTCGGCCGCCCAACCGACTGAGCCACCCAGGCGCCCCTCTTCACTGGTTTTAAAGCACTGCTTACGGGTTTTACCCTACGGTTCGTGTGAGACATTTCTTCATTTCCTGTAGCTCTGCATTAACTTCTGGATTAAATATTCTCTGGCAATCCAAGCTCACACTGATCTTTTCTCTTTTTATGTCCATTTTGTATTTTATAATCTCTGCTATGAATTTATCTGTTTAGTACAATTTTAGTACTCTCGTTTATTTCTTTGGGTACTTTGTCTGAAATTAACATATCTTAATATGATAGTAATACATGGTTGTTATAAAATATTCAGACAATATGTAAGTATGTAAATACTGGAAAATGAAAAAGATTTATAGTACTTCCATTGCCCTAATCCCCAAGATAAGTGCTATTAGAAGTTTGGTATATATTCTCTCAGACATTTAAAAAAAATTTATCCACAAAATTTTATGTTAATGTCTATCTATTATTCTCATATATTAGAAGTGTCTAGATTTTATCTTGAAAGGTCTGAATGGTCAAACATATTCATATTTGATTACATTTCTATTTATTTTTTATTAAAAAATATATATCTTTTTTTAACACACCTCAGCTTATGTATTACATCTATAATCATTATAGGTAATATTTATTTGGTAAATTTATTTATTGGTCAGGAGTGGCCAGTGAGGCAGGAGGAAAACCAGGAGATTGTGACGGCCTGGAAGCCAAGTATAGAAAGTATCTCCAGGAGATAGTCTACTGTGTCCCTGCTGCCGGGGGAGCAAGTAAGAGGAGGACAGAACTGACCGTTGGATTTTGCAAGATGGAGGTCATTGATAACATTGACAAAAGCAGTTGCGGTGGAGTGGTAGAGAGGTAGGCCTGGCTGGTGGGACCAGGGGAGACTGGAAGCCGAAGAGGCAGAAACAATGATTAGGGGCTCCCTCAAGGAGTTTTGCTATGAAGGGAGCAGAGAACAGGCTGTGGGTAGAAAGGAGCATGGACAGAGGGGAGGGCACCTGTCGAGAGGGCTGTTGTTCCAGCATGCTTGTAGGCTCGAGGGGCAAGACCGGTGATGCACAAGAGGAAGGACTGCGGGCAATGACATCTAACACCACCATGGAGAGAAATTTGGCCTTAATTAGGAGCAGGGACAGCTCGTTTATTTAACCAGGAGGAGGCAGAGACACAGATTCAATAGGTTGACAGATTTCGTGGTAGGAAAATAAGTTTTTATTGGATTGCTTGTTTTTCTTGTGACAAAGATAATAGCTGGGGCGCCTGGGTGGCTCAGTCGACTTCGGCTCAGGTCATGATCTCACGGTCTGTGAGTTCGAGCCCCGAGTCGGGCTCTGTGCTGATGGCTCAGAACCTGGAGCCTGCTTCAGATTCTGTGTCTCCCTCTCTCTCTCTGCCCTTCCCCTGCTCATACTCTGTCTCTATGTCTCTCAAAAATAAATAAACATTAAAAAAAAAAAAAGATAATAGCTGAGATTTGGGGGAGGAGACATAAGTTCAGGGAGAGGGGTGCCTGGGTAGCTCAGTAGGTTAAGCTTCCAACTCTTGGTTTTGGCTCAGGTCATGATCTCACAGTTTTGTGAGTTCGAGCCCAGCATCAGGCTCAGTGCTGATGGCTCAGAGCCTGGTTGGGATTCTCCTTATGTCTCTCTCTCCCTCCCTCCCTCTCTCTCCCCCCCTTTCTCCCTATCCCCCCCTCCTTCCCCCCCATCTCTCTCTCTCTGCCCCTCTTCTGCTCACACTCTCTCTCAAAAATAAATAAACTTAAAAAAAAGTTGGGGGAAAAAAGAGACAATGTGAATAGTTGTTTTTCCTTCTGTGATGATGGAGAAACAGTTATATGGTAAACAATTAGATGATGACAGACCAAGCCAGACTCATATTTTTGAAAACCCTTGTGCAGTGAGACAGGTACCTCCTTCACTAATCTCAACTTGTCATATCTTTTTCTAATTCTTAGCCACTATCAGTCACCTCTATAATTTTCTTTGTGCTGATGTTGGATCTTTTTCAGTTCTCCCTTGAATTCTTTATGTCCAGAACCTTCCCAGAGCTGTGCTTCTTATAATTCCAGTGTTTTCGGTCTTTAAAAAGTAGTTTTTCTTTACATATCTTTTGTAAGAATGTTATAACCTCCTCAGCCTGCCTTATCATAACAGTGATACGTATGGTATGGTCTTAGTACATTTTCTCTGTCTCTAATTTTCTATTTAAGCGTTCATTGCAATTTCGTAAATTAGCTCCCTCTATAGGTGAGGTGACATGAGAGACGCAGAGGTAAACAAGACCATGACAGCAGTTGTAAGAGTTTTATTGTTGTTGTTTACTGTTATTTATTCTGAGAGAGAAAGAGTGCCAGAGGAGCTAATAGTCCTGAGGAAGAGCCCTTTCCTCAGCGTGGCGGCACCTCAGCTTTGTTATTTTCTCAGGCAGAGGTTTAAGCCACCCAACTGACCCCCCATAATCACTCCATAACTAAGCTATTGTTTAATTTAAAATATCATGTTGGGGCGCCCGGGTGGCTCAGTCAGTTAAGCATCGACTCTTGATTTCAGCTCAGGCATGATCTCACAATTGTGAGTTCAAGCCCCGCTTCGGGCTCTGTGCTGCTGCTGCAGAGCCTGCTTGGGATTCTCTCTCTCTCTCTCTCTCTCTCTCTCTCTCTTTCTCTGTCTCTCTTTCTTTCTTTCTCTCAAAATGAATAAACAAAACATTAAAAAAAAGATACCATTTAGATTTCCATTTAAAAATCAGGCTCAACAAGCTTTTTAAAAAAGCCTATTTAAAATCAAACTTTTACATAGAGGCATTAAGTAGTTTCATAACATACTGACCCCATGTGCAACACAGTGTCTTCGGTGTTCATTTAAGAATCAATCTTAATGCAAGAAAAAAATTTAAACAATTAAAATTTGGAGACCCATTTGCAAAGGACATTCAACATAGTAGTGGGCTGTAGCGCCCTGGTGGATAGCTACTGTCCTGTATTTTCTCATCTTACTATTTCATCCTATATTTAAGTATAAACCGCCAGTTGTTAATTGGTTAATAATAATTGGTTAATAATAATATAAACCTCCAATTTGTCTCTTAAAATAGGTGATAAGCAACTTAAAGTTGAAATCTGTCTTTTGCATCATATGAATGTGCATCCTAAAATCAGTTCAGTGGGTCATAATTGGCATTGTATACACACAGTTTACATGTATGTGTGCATGGCATGTAGTGAGGATAAATTTCATTTATGGAACTTTTAGGTTGCAGCAAAATATTTGGAAAGCCCTGTCCTGAGATACTTGGGATGAGGTACATAAAATCTCAATTAGAGGCCAGCTGTCCAGGAGGAAACCTTGGCAGTCTGGAGTGTAGCTCCCAAATCAGAATTATAACACCCCAAAAAGTCATTTGAGTTACAGAAGTAAACTTTAGCTAAAATGAACATGTCAGTCTCTACTTGAGAATCGAATTCATCTTATTTTAGACAGTTCTTAAACTTGACTGTTGTCTTTCCTGCCCCTACCACAAATTAGAGGTAAGTTAGAACCGAGTGAAGAGGATTCTGGAGACAGTCGCTGACAGTAATTGGAAACCATAACCAGTCTGGAAAGGTCAGGGACACTACAAAAGAACGCCTAAGGTAGTAGTGTAGGTGCGTTGCGTCGGGCAGACAGATGCCCCTGTCTTGTGCCCCTGAGGGCACAATTCCGAGGCCGCGAGGAGCGGTGAGAAAAGCGCTGGCAGGACGCCGGGAGAGTTGGGTTTCACGCTGGTGCACAACTGGCGGCACAGCAAGGGCCGTGTGGCTTCAGCCCGCCCTCTGTCCCCGTTCCCCAGTCTGTAGCATGATGTAGGCGTGCGAGATGCTCTCAGAGTTGCCTTACCCTTCAACAGTGTTCTCGTTTCATTGATCATGCGGGTAAGACTGGTTTATGGTCTAAACACGACAATTACAAGAAACCGGGTAATTGCTTTGTGTACATTTTAAAGAAGTAGATAAGCAATTAAAACTGTTTCTTGGTGTGTTTGCATATTGAAATACTCTGTGTCTAAGCTTCTCTGTTATCTTAGTATTTTATGGTAACTATTTGAATACATGCTTGAAAATGTCCATAGAATTTGGCTACTTATATTTGGCTTTGTTTCTATAGGGATCTGAAGCTACTTAGCAGCAGTTAAGGTATTTTTTACTTTTTTTTTTTTTCCTATTTCTTCATTTGAGTTTTGTGTTTTTTATTTTTTGTATCTCCCAGTTGGTTATCCAAATGTAAACCCAGTCCAGGCTTCAACAGCAACGTTTTTTCTTTTCTTCAGCGAAGAGTAGAGAACGGAGACCAGCTCTATCAGTATTGTTCACTGATAATAAAAGGCATCTCTCTCAAGCAACAACTTCAGTGGGACCCCAGCAGTCACCGTTTGCAAGGATTTATGGACTTTGGATTGGGCATACTTGATGCCGATGAAACGCCCCTTGCGTCCGAAACTGTTTTGTTAATGGCAGTGGGTATTTCCGGTCACTGGAGAACGCCTCTCGGTTATTTTTTTGTTAACAGGGCATCTGGATGTTTGCAGGCTCAGCTGCTTCGCCTTACCATTGGCAAACTGAGTGACATAGGGATCACGGTTCTGGCTGTCACCTCTGACGCTACAGCTCACAGCGTTCAGATGGCAAAAGCATTGGGAATACATATTGATGGAGACAACATGAAGTGTACATTTCAGCATCCCTCATCTTCTAGTCAACAGATTGCATACTTCTTTGATTCTTGCCACTTGCTCAGATTAATAAGAAATGCATTTCAGAATTTTCAGAGCATTCAGTTTATTAATGGTACGGCACATTGGCAGCACCTTGTGGACTTGGTAGCACTGGGGGACCAGGAATTGGCAAACATAGAAAGACTCCCAAGAAAGCTTGCAAATTTGAAAAACCATGTGCTGAAGATGAACTGTGCTGCTCAACTGTTCAGTGAGAGTGTGGCCAACGCGTTGGAGTGCTTGCTGTCATTAGGCCTGCCTCCTTTTCAAAACTGTATTGGTACCGTCCATTTTTTACGCTTAATTAACAACCTGTTTGACATTTTTAATAGTAGGAACTGTTATGGAAAGGGACTTAAAGGCCCTCTACTGCCAGAAACTTATAGTAAAATTAATCGTGTGTTAATGGAAGCCAAGACTATCTTTGTTACATTATCTGACTCTAGCAACAATCAAATAATTAAAGGTAAGCGTAAACTCGGATTCCTGGGATTTTTGCTTAATGCTGAGAGCTTAAAATGGCTCTATCAGAATTACGTTTTCCCGAAGGTCATGCCTTTTCCATATCTTCTGACTTATAAATTCAGTCAAGATCATCTGGAATTATTTCTCAAGATGCTCAGACAGGTATTAGTGACCAGTTCTAACCCTACCTGTATGGCATTCCAGAAAGCTTACCATAATTTGGAGACCAGATACAAATCACAAGACGAAGTTTTTCTAAGTGAAGTAAGCATCCTTGACATATCACTTGCTCGAAGGACAGACCTGACCCTCTGGACTGTCCAGCGTCAGTATGGTGTCAGCGGTATGAGGACTCTTTTTCACGAAGAGGATGTTTGCCGAGACTGGTCTAATTGTTCGCTGAGCGAGGCATTACTAGATCTGTCAGATCACAGGCGAAAACTCACCTGTTGTGCCAGTCATGTTGCAAACAAGTTATCAGCTCTTCTAACTTGCGAGGAGTGCATCGGTGCACTGTATGCATCAGATCTCAAGGTTGCTAAAATTGGGTCACTGTTATGTGTTAAAAAGAAGAATGGTTTACATTTCCCTTCACAAAGTCTATGTCAAGTCATAAATATTTGTGAGCGAGTTGTAAGAACCTATTCAGGAATGGCAGTTAAGCAGAGAGAATTGTATCTTCAGCAGAAGATACTGTGTGAGCTTTCTGGGCGTATTTATCTTTTCGTAGATTTAGATGAGCATCTTTTTGACGGAGAAGTGTGTGCCACCAATCACTTTGTAAAGTTACTAAAGGATATAATAATCTGTTTCTTAAAGATCAGAGCTAAAGATGTAGCTCAGTACCCTTTAAAACACCATTCAGAAAGAATTGAAGCGAAAACTTTGTCAGGGAAACGTTGGTCATCTTTACAGGATTACAGATGTTCAGGTCTTGCTAATACCAATAAATTCAGGCATTTGTTAAGTAATGATGGATATCCATTCAAATGAGGGACCTAAAATATATTAAAATTTTCATGAAGAATTATTGGTCAACATTTAAAGTTCAACCTACCATATTTTATAAATTGACCATTCTGCACAGTTGATGAGTTTGTAATTCCGACTTATTAGAATTTCCAATTATGCATATTATAAAATCTGCTTGTACTTTGGTATGGTTTGCAACATTTCAGTTACTTGGAATGTAGAAAGCAGTAGGTGAGTAGGAGCAGACTAGTCAACAGATGCTGCCTTTGAATATACAACTAGAAGACTGAGTAACGTGACCGGACGTACTTTTTAATTTGTTCAGTTTGCTTTAAAACAAGAGAGGATAACAGCAACTAAGAGTCATTAAAACATTGACTTCTTTTATAAATAGACTGCATTCTCTAAAAGAGCTTTGGTTTACAGCTCTTAAGAATGTTGACCGGGAAAAAAAAAAAGGAATATAAAACCTGGGATGTAATTTTTACTTATATGTGAAAATTAAGACGTGGTTTGAAAATTAGGCCAAGTTAAAATATTAAGTACCACAAAATCCCTTTGCCAGGGTACCCTAAAATGGAAATGCTTGGTCTTTATCAGGCAGAAGGGAAGCACATAAGCTGAGATGGTTCCGGTGCTGCAACGAAGCTGGGGAATGTAGTCTGAGAAGTACACAGGGGATCTCATTCTCACAATCCAGTGTCCTTGGACTTCGAAATACTACGTTTGAACAATAGAGTGGATACTTACTTGACTCTGCTGAGAGAGCCTGATGCTCATCAGAGAATGAGAAGCCTTATTTCAAGTTCTTCTAAAGTGTCCTTGTGTTTTGCAGGGAAGCTGAAATATATTTTCAGTGTTGAATGAATAATGGGACTTCACACCATGCAATTAATAAATTAGAAAAAGATGGTCAATTGAGACAATGGTTATGGAAATATGTGTCTTAATTATAAATTAGCTTTTTCAGAAATATAGGAGAAGCTTAAATGATCTGACGATGTCAACATACTAAGAACAATTTTCTGCATTCTGTCACACCCAGACTTGAAAAGATGAGTAGAAAAACATAAGTATATGTACTTTCACATGTGAGGAGTGTTTTAATGGATAAAAGAAGAAACAAGCACATGATTCACCTGTATGTGTAACATATCTACTCTCCGGGCGTGAATATTCATGAAGTATAATTAATATGAAAATTTAAAATTGCAAAGGATTAATGACTAGGCAAAAGTTGAGTTTTATTAACTGAAATTCTCCTTAAGTTATATATTTGATATATTTCTGTTTTGTTCTACCTCAAACAAAGGTTTAAGTTTTAACATGTAACCAGAGTTGTTACATTTTATGCAAGAGCTATCGCTGAGAAGTCTAAATATTATGGGTTGTGTTTGCAATAGAAGTTTAGATACACCAGGATAAATCGTATTTAAAGGAACCCTATTTGTAAATTACCACCTTTAACTTATTGCTTATATAAATCCAAGTTTTGTCCAGATCTTTACTTAAAACTAGGTTTATATCTGTGGGTGTCTCATGTTTTTTGCTGTTGGATTTTACTAATGTACTAGTATATTCTGTAGTTTAAGAAATTAGTGTTTTGCATTATTTCTTTAAATGCTGGATAAATTGGACAAATATTGACAACAGAAATATTTCCTTCACTGCCTTTTTAAAATTTTTTAACGTTTTTATTCATTTTTGAGAGACAGAGACAGAGCGCAAGCAAGGGAGGGGCAGAGAGAGGGAGACCCAGAATCCAAAGCAGACTCCAGGCTCCAAGCTGTCAGCACAGGGCCTGACACAGGGCTTGAACCCACGAACTGTAAAATCATAACCTGAGCTGAAGTCAAAAGCTTAACAGACTGAGCCCCCAGGCGCCCCTTCTTCACTGCCTTTAACAGTTAATTGCTCTTGCCTTAGCGAAAGTGTTTCAAGTTTGATATCATGTTTGCTTAGCACGATATGCTTTACAGTGAATTTTTTAAATTATTCATATTTGATGAGGGTAATATAGTTTATAATTTCCACTTAGCACCTTTGTCCTTTTTTTTCAGAGAAAACAAACATTCTCTTCAGAAATTTATCCTTCCTACTTTTCAGCACATAGAGCAGGAACAACTGGATACCCACATGCAAAAGTATTAGCTTTAAATGGGTCAAAGACCTACATGTAATCGGTAAAACTATAAAACTCTTGGAAGAAAATAGTGTAAATCTTTGAGACTTAGATTTGGCAATAGTTTCTTAAATATGACACCAAAAACATGAACAACAAAAAAGAAATTGGACTTCACCAAAAAAACTTTGATGTCAGAGGACACCATCAAGAGACAACCCATAGGATGGGAGAGAATTTTTACTACTCACACATTCGAGGACTTGTATCTAGGATATAGAAAGAACCCCTATAACTCAATAATGAAGGACAAATAACCCAGTTTGAAAAATGGGTAAAGAACATAAATAGACATTCTTCACAGGAGATAATACAAATATTTGGCCTGTAAAAACATGAGTATGTGTCCAACATGATAAACCGTCTGGGAAATGCAAGTCAAAACCACAATGAGGTACCACTTTACACCCACTAGGATGGCTGTAGTAAGAAAGATAATAACAAGTGTTGACAAGAATGTGGAGAAATGGAAACCCTCTTACACTGTTACTGTTGTGGAAATGCAGATGCTTTGAAAAACAGCTTGGCAGCTCTTCAAAAGGTTAAACAGAGTTACATATCACCCAGCAGTTCTACTGATAGGCATATATGTAATATACCCAAGAGAAATAAAAACATGTTCATGTAAAAATTTGTACACAAATTTCATATTCTAGCAGCTAAAAAGTGAAAACACCTAAATGTCCAACTGATGGATAAAAATGTGTTGTGTCCATACAATGGGTAATATGGTTAAGTATACATTATGCTTTATAACAAACCGCCAGAACTGTTCTTGTGCAGTGACCGTGCCACTCTGCATCCCAATCAGGAAATGTGTGAAAGTTCCAGCTCCTCTCCTTTCTTCCCAGTACTTGGTATTGCCAGGGTTTAGTTCTGAATTCTAATAGGTGTGCGGGAACATCTCAACTGCGGCTTTCATTTCCATTTTCCTAATGGCTAGTGATGCTGAGCATCTTTTCATAGGATTATTTGCCATCCACATCCTCTTCTTAGGTGAAAGGTCTGTTCAAGTCTTGCCCCTATTTTGGAAGGTTGTTTTTTTTACTGAGTGTTAATTATTATATATTCTGGGTTAAGTGCATTATCTGCTGTGTTTTGCAAATATTTTCTGCCAGTCTGAATCTTTTCTATTAAGTGTTTTGAAGGGTAGACATTAATTTTGAAAAATCCATTTTATCCATTTTTTTTCTTTTAGAGATATTACTTAGTTTCATATCTAAGAAACTTTGCCTAACCCATAGCCACAGAGATTTTTCTTATGCTATCTTCTAGGTATTTTGGTAGTTTTACGTTTTGCATTTAGGTTGTGATCCATTTTCTGTTAATTCTGGTCTATGGTATAAGTTGAGATTCGTATTTTTACATATGGATATCCCAGCACTTTGTTAAAAAGATTATTCTTTCTTCCCTGAATTACCTTTGAACCTTTGTCAAAAATTGACCACATATATATGGATCTACTTCTGGGCTCTGTTGTGTTCCATTGATCCACTGGTCTAACACTTCACCAGTACCACAGTGACCTGATTAGCCTTATGAGTCACCTTTGTTCTTTATTCAGAAACGTTTGTCTATTCTAATTGTACCTTACTATACTTAACCATATTACCCATTGTATATTGTTTAATCAGCTTGTTAATTTTTACAAAGATTCCTGCTAGGATTTTGGCTGGAGCTTTGTCGAATCTAAAGATCAACTTGGAGAGAAGTGGTATCTTAATAATATTGAATGTTCCAATTCGCGAACATGGTAGAGCTCTCCTTTTTAAAGGTCTTCTCTGATTTTATCAGTGTTTCCTACACTTCATCTACAGATCTGGTATATATTTGTTACATTTCCTGTTTTGTGGTGCTACTGTAAATGCTAATTGTAAACTTTGTTTCTAAATGTTCATTGCTACTATGTAAAAATACAATTTTACATATTGACTTTGCTTGAAGTCACTTATTCTAGCTTTTTTTCTTTAAAGATCACTACGACTTTTGTATATAGGCAGTCACATCCACCAGTAGATACGGTCTTGTTCATTTCCGGTCTGTGCTCCCCTGCTTACTGTACTGTGACCTCCAGCACAGTGACGTAGGAGTGCCTGGTTCTTAGCCTCGCAGGGGAAACATTCAGTCTTCACCATTCCTATATTAGCTGTAGGCTTTCTAGTAAATGATCTTTCAGGTTGAGAATCCTCTCTTCCAGGTGTGCCGAAGAGTTTGTGTGTATGTGTGTGTGTGCATTTCAATCATAAGTGGGTCTTGAGTTTTGTCAGATAACTTTTCTGTACCTTTTAATTTTTTTGGAGATATTTGAGATGTAATTTATGTATTGTAATATTAACCCTCTTAAAGCCTATAATTCAGTAGTTTTTATATTCAAAAGGTTCCCTGTAACTTTTGAGATGATCATACAGTTTTACTTCTTTTTTTTATGTCCATACAGTGAATTACATTCACTGTAATTCACATTCATTATTTTTGGATGTTGAGTCAACTTTTTATTCCTGAGATAAACCCAACCTGGTCATGATGCATTCTTTCCACCTATTGCCAGACTTCATTTGAGAATATAATCAGAGAGTTAAAGTCTGTGGCCTTCTAGTAAATATTACCCTGAATATATTTTCTTAATACTTTTGAGTTAAAAAAAAAAAAGACCTTAAATGCTTTCATAAAACTATTTAAAATTTTTACTTTAAAAAAAGCCCTTATACCTTTCATTTTATAAACTCGTTTGGCTCATAAAGACCTCACATTTGGTCTATAGATCATGATAAAATCTGCATTAAGGAAACACACACACACACACCACACACACGCACAGCCCTAAGTAACTGAAATAACAGAAAATAACTCCAATAGTAAAGGCTTTCTAGCTGATTGACTTCCTTCTCCTTTGGGTTGCTGCTGCAGAATTTCTACAGAAAATGCTGAAAAAGATGCAACATGATGGTAGAGGTCCTAGTTTGAAGCTTCATTTACATAACGAGTGTTCTCCTAGCTATTTGTGTTACAGAACAATAAAAGTGAAAAACTTTTCTAAAGGTTATTTTTATTCGCATTTTACATAAGATTTAGAAAATGTTAGTTGTCTGAATCAAAGAACGGAAGCGAAAGCAGTAGTCTCTCCCTAAAGGTGCTGCTCTGCTTGTTTTCCTACCTGCAACATTAAGGTTTTATTTCCCAGATAATCCACAGATAAGTCCTAGAGGTTGCTTTCTGTTTTGAGAGAAAAGGAAACTAAGAAAGGTGCTCACCATAAAAACATCAAACATTAAAAGAAAGGAAAGAACAGACTGAGTTTCTGCCCTTAAACAAACAGTGGAAAAAAGATGACTTATTTTCATTTCAAAGCAATTTTGGGTTAATGATAATTGGGCAAAATGATACTTTTTGTGTGCTCTCAGAAGTAATGTCGAATTTGCTTAAAATCAGATATTTTAAGTTTCTTATACATTAAATGGTTAAAAGTGGTGTTCTTAAAAAAAAAGCAAAACCCCCTTTTTTTTTTTTACAGAATAGTATAAATGTTTATTTTCTGTATGATTTACTTTGCTGTCCTGTTTTTACAATATAGAAAAGTGTATTCTTTGAATAGCTCTAGTAAATATAAATTTAATCTTTCTACTTTGGGATGTAAATAGAGCTAAAAAAATTATATACCCAACCCTCCCCCAATAGTCTTTTAAAATTGTTGGATTAATGTGGATATTAATCTTGTTCAGCAATTCGATGCAAATGCCTAAATACAAAAAGTTGCTTAGTAAGTACTACACAGGAAGGAAAGTCTTAATACTTTAGATAGCTTCTTGAAAATCAGAAAAACTAGTAGCATTTGATTGCACCTTCAAGTTTTTACAAGCAAAACATTCTCAAGCAATGCCGTCATACATAATCTACAATTGTAATCCAAATTTCACAAACATTTTCTGCACACTGTATATAAATACACATCACAAAGGTGCAATTAGAATTAAACACAGAATATGTACAAAATGAACAAAGTTTAGGTTTAGACCAAAAAGGTATTGTAATCTTTTGAAAAATAACTTGATTAGATATTTTATCCTCTTACACTAATTTACATTTATACAAATTTTAATTAAACATACTAGATTGAGGTGCTAAGAATGTCTGCACTATCTACATTTAAAGTTACTGCACGATAGTTTGATAAAGCCAGATTTCAAAAGGAAGATACTTCAATGAATAACGGAATCTTCTTTTTGGATTACTTAATTTCTGTTGCCTATATCTTGCATGTTCGTATGAACATATATACACACTTAATACATACAACTATAGATTCCTTGTAGGAAATGTAATAATCATACACTAATAATTACTGAGGAATAAGGTACCTAACAAAATGCCTGAATTCCAACATGGTTTTTTCTTGTCATAAAATCCAGAGTCCTATTACAGGCTCTTAAATTCATAAAGCTTTTGAATTTTGAATTAGCGAAAATGATTTAGGTTATTTTAGTAATAATAAGAAAACATTCATACCTTCAGCTTATCAAATCACTGGCTAAAAATAATGCCATATTAAGCTTCCCTTATAAAAAGAAATCCCATTATAATTTTGAAAGCTTTGTTAGGAGGCCCTTTCAGTAAATCAAGTAAGACTCCTACACTGGATTGAGACCTCTTAGTTCAAAAGTCTATAAAGAGAATTGTATAGATGAAAAGTCCTTCCCTCAATTCATTTATTAGAGCTTCAGTGTTCTTTATTTCTCCATCCACGTCGAATTTTATACCTGATGATTAAGCTTCTATAGTATCACTACATAATAGTAAGTTCTATTCATATGCACCTCTCACTTTTAATAGTACCCAGGAATCACTTTGACAATTTATTGCCATTTCAAATACACAGCACCTCCTTCCAAGAAAACAGAAACACCCCAGAGCATTTCTTAGTCACTCTTTCTTAGAGAAACCCCTTGCCTATCAAGAACTACTTACTGTCCCTTAACACTTTGTTTTTTTTTTAAAAAACAACTCTTTACTCTTTAATTCTAAAAGTCTGCCTACGGATTACTTCACCTTCTGACATTCCCAAAGTGACAATACGATATTATTCCAGAATCTGTGCTAAAAAGTTGTTTTTTCTTAAAAAGGTAGTGCTTTTCTAAACACAAAATGTCATCTGAATATGTTTCATAAGAATTCGTTTATGGAGACATTCTATCTGCTTAGGTCTAGTGCCAAAGAAGGACTGGGTAATACCAATGGTTCTCTGGCTTTTTCTAAGGGAACAAAGTCATACAACGCCATACATTATAAATTATATTAATTTATAAATGTCCTTTGTCAATAGTATCAGAAGGATAGAACATCTAATTCTTAAGAAACCCATGCAAATTAAAAATCTATATAATACAATAAAGAAAAACTCAATTTAGAAGGGGCATAAACAGATTTAACTAAGATTTAAAACGTACTAATTTCCTCATTTAAAATTTCTTCTCTTTCAATATTATAACTGCAGGTCTCCCAAGGACCGAATTGACAGTACAATCATTGTTAAATTATCTTCCAGAAAATCAAGTGTCCCCAGACCTTCCAATTTTCTGTACAGTTCCATTTGTCAGTCTTTTGTGCAAGAGTTAGCAATTCATGGCACAAGGGTCACTTTTTGCTTTGCCTGCAGAATTGATGACGCTCATCAAACATCGTCCGAATTCCTCAAGTATCATCCGTTCGGCTGCTGCCTTTGATTTTCCCTTCTTGTCTGCCTGCTCCGCCTGAGCAAGAAGGCAGTTACACGTGGCTTCTGCTACTTCCTTAGTTACAAATGTAAATGGCAATCTGAAGTGATTTTTGGAGAGAGAAAGAGAGAGAGATGATGATGGTGTTGTGTAACAACACAAGCGGATGACGTTACTTCGCATGAATATCTGTTGACATTTTCATGACTCCCCAGCACACTGAACATTAGAATTTGTGCAGTGAGCACAAGCACATCCCAAAGAGCTTTAAAAAGTTAGACTTGGTTTTATTATTGCCTATTTTTTAAACACTGTCAGAAAATATAATTTTACATAAAATACATGTCTTATTACCTACACAAGGTTATCTGGTTAATTATAAGATGTTAATTCTATATGTCGAGTGGATAATTCTGTAACAAAGTACTCCTAATTCATGTTAGTTTCCAGAGTGCAGCCTTTTTTAAATTTACTACTGTTTCTTCACAGCCTAGAACACTGCCTGGCACACAGAAACACTCCATAAGTATTTGTTCAACGAAGGAATAAAATTGGGAATTGAAAGCACTATCTCCTGGAAAACACTAAAAATAAAGCACTCTCCTAGAGTCTCACATACTGTTCATAAAACAAAAAGCACACCAAAATTTTGCATTGTTCCAGCATGACAGACAGAACAGTGGGGAAACCTAATGCTTTCCTATACATAAAGACCTTTTCATTCATAAAGAGCTAAGCGGTTAGGAATTAAGTAAGAGCAAGCCATCCCGAGGCTTGCTATATGTAGGCAAGTCTTAAAGCCTTCGGAGACAAATCCGTCAACCTAATGTAACCACCAACTCAACACTGACAGAAGGAAACTGCGAAACGAAGTCTAAAGTTCAGACCTGCTATGACAAGAGAGTAACTGAGGGTTTGGGCTGCTGTACAGTTGTATACCAATCTTTAAAATGCAGAACACTTTAAACTAGAAAATATTATAATAATGTTTATATTGTATAATTCGTAACACTGTATAATAGTTCTTCAGAACTGCTATCTGAAAAATTTTGTACAAAAAGAAGCATTTCTGTAAGCACTGGAGCCTATTTCAACTTAGGCATTTTACATAATATACCATCTGCAAGGCTCACTGCATTTAATAATTCCGCAAATTAACCTCTACCAAACCCTCTGATACAAATCCACACCAGCAAGCTGTGCGGCATCGGGCCCCGCCAAACGCTGAGACAGCACTGCGTTTTTCTTCACAGGCACTCGGTAAGGCTGATGGGAGCGATGAGAGAACCGAGCCCCAGAGAGGAGGAGTGCTTGTCGAATTCACAGACTACCGCACAGCACACACAGTATTCAAACTCAGCTCGGCTGAACTTTAAAGCTCGAGCTTTCCTGCTCCAGAGTTTAGCAGTCTAGTGAAACAAGGTGCCCCGACAGGATCGGGAAAGTGCTACCAGGGCGCGGAAAAGGCAAGAGAAGGTAAGAATGTGCAAAAATATGAATGATACTACTACCAGGAACAGGTGGAAAAATTTAGTTTTCTTAGGGATTTGTCGAATTACATCACTACCTCAGTGGAGAGAAATCCAATTAAATGAAGCACAAAGCATTTTTAGCAGCGTGTACTGTACCTGACAGTGGTTTTCCTATTACCTTCAACATCCTTTACAAGTAACCAGAGATAGAAAGTGCAGAAAAGAGGTTTGCAACAATCCAAAGTATGAACTTAATTTTGTCCAAAAAGAAACTTTACCAAAAATAATACTGATATCATACTCTAAAAAGACATTAAAATACTGACTTACTTTCCTCCTCCACTATTCAAAGCTGGTGTTGGCCTAGTAAGCAAGTCCGAAATTTGAGACGATAATTTCGTTTTCGCTGCCGTCTGTTGCTGTACCCTTACTTCGGCTGCATCTGCCAAGTGCATCAGTGTCTTTCTCTCTGGGCTTTCTTCAAAATTCTTACAGCCAACACATTTGCATATTGAGGAACACATTATTTTTGCCTAAAAGATTTACAAAAGAAAAGCTTCCAAATCAAACCCAAAAGCATTACTCCAAGTAGACTCTGTGATCAAATCAACAGATGACAGAATTAACTGGTCAAATGACATAAGATACAATGGAAACATCTCTTCCTGACACTCAATGGGCTACCTACATGTGGATAGGTCAAGTATTTAAGTCCGAGAGTGGCTATAGTGTTTGTTTTTGAGCACTTCCATATCAATTCTTCCCCTGCTAAAGGTTCTCCTCCTTCAACATGATTAACATATGTTCTTTATAAAGAATACGAATGATACAATATTAAAAAATAACGGTTATCCAGAATCCAACCACCTGAATCAAATCACCATTAATATGTTGATCATTTCTCACTTATGCAAACACGCAACTATCACATGAAAGGAATTTCATAGATGCTATTTTTATTATGGATAATCTCCATAATCTCCCTTCGCCAGATTCCCAAATCCTTCTATAGTCCATATTAGACCAGTGTGTCCTTGTATGTAAAAATATGTAAAGCGTATTATTTTTATGAAAAACACAGCCCTTATGTACATATACCTATCTTAACAAATACCCAAGTCTTTTTTCTAGTTCGTTTTACAAAATCATATGCCCACTTTCTGCATCTTCCATTTCTCACATTACATCTCATGGAATCCCTCCCCCCAAGTCATCTAGCATAGCTGAATTCATTCTATTTAATGGCTGAGTATTAATGCCTGGTATGGATGTGCCACATTATATTTGGGCATTCACTTGCCTGTTGCTGGGCATTTATTTTGTTACCAGTTCTTGAGTACCACAAATAATGGTAATAGATTATTTTATATATATAACAAATATATATATTATGCTTTTATTTCTGTGAGCTAGATTTCTAGAATTGGGCTCACTGGCCAAAGGGTATGTGTATTTTAATAGATGTGGCCAAGCTGTTTTTACAAAAGGCTCTAACACCTCACATCTCATCAGCAATGTATAAAAGAAGCCTTTCCCACATTCCCTCCAACAGTGTATATTATAGCTCTTTTTAATATTTAGCAATCTGACTGGGGGAAAGAGGTAAAGTGAGGTGTCATTGTTCTGTCATTGACATTTCCCAAACCTAGTAAATTTGAGTATCTTTTGTTGGCTGCATTTTCTTCAGTGAACCCATGTCAATTTAAAGAAACATACCTGCTGTCCTTTGTCTCTTATAGCACCTAGCAAGATAAACGAATCATATTATGATGAACACATTTAACCCTGCTCCTTTCTTATAGTACACAAATAAATTCTCTTTACCAAGGGAAAAAAATGGATATACATTTTGGGTTAACTGGGTTAAGCTACACTTAATAAGTAGCTAATGATGAATAGATAAAATCCCTGATATCAAGGGGGGAAAAGACACACCAGTAATGATAATTTGGATTAAGTATGAAGAACCGTTAAGAAAGGTACTAATGATCTAACAGGAGCTCAGGAAGAAGAAATTAGAGTGACAGAGTATCCATTTAGCGTTGCTGATTCAACTTCCCTTGTGGTCAAAAAAAAGGAGAGGAAAAAAGGTTACAAGGCACAAACATCTGAAACATGCGGACGGGGCACCTGCGCTCAACAAGCCCTGCAAGCTGGGTGAAGGGCGCGGGCGTCTGTTGTCCAGATGCAGGTGCAGACCATCAGGCCAAAGCCCGGTCTGCAATTCAAAAGACCAACAACTGAACACACAAACTGTCAGATAAGATCACAGCCAATTCACAAGGGGCCAGTCGGCCACTGCTAGTCACAGATTCGTGTATTCCACGTTTTCCCATTTCTTGGTCTTTGAGAATGACAAGGTAGTTATTAGACACTAGACGTGTCCTAAAAGTCAAGGATTTTATAACAGGGCAGCTTTCTCTCTCTTAGCATATTTCAACCAGCTCACTCACTGCCTTTTCTACTTCTGTTAATTCTCAGATTTATTTAAATTGTTAGTTCTTGTATGTTCGACTATCATATGCCTGGCATGTGTGGACTGTTCAATGCCATATGCATGGAGGGGTTTCTTTGCCCTTCTGACCCAGCTTTACATCAATTTCCATTTTGTCTCTTTTTGTGGACTTGGTTTTATAATAAGAATATGCTATTCTTACATTTTTACATATTCATGACAAATTTTATATGATACGGTTTATGAACAGAAGCCACCTATTTCATGTGTTCAAATAAAGGAGTCCATCTTTTCCAACATAGGATAAAAAAACCGACCTGTTGGACTCTCAGACATTATTTAAGACACCTTCAAAATACTCTTAATTATACACAATTTTCATTCATTTTGACTTTAGGACTAACAAGAGGTTACCTTACTCTACTTCTTGGAAGGAGTATTTGACTTCTAGCATAGGTGAATTAAGTTCATTACGCAGGGAATACAGTATACATAATCTTTACTGTGACATATTTTGAACGGGAAGGGGCCCTCAATGGCAGGCACTCACTCCTAAAGCAGAGCAACCTTATGAGGGGAGGATGCCGTACGCGGTAGGACTTTACCGAGTACAAGGCTAGGGCTTCTGCCAAAACAAAAAATAAGGTATCCTTTGAATAGGAAATCTTAAAGTATGAAAATCTAATAGATGAGAAGAAGGGCCAACTAACTGTAGGGATGATTCAACTCCAAAGACTGTCAGTGAAGAGTTTCAGGTACACCAAAAAAGCAAATACAGTAACATAGAGTTCATCTTGGGCATGATCGGATTATTCTATTTAAGCTCTGAAAATAAAAACAATGTTTATTATTATGTAGTACTTTGTCTATAGCAAGAAGGGGATGATTTAAATAGCACTTAAAAATAAACAAATAAATAGCACCTGTCAAAGATGCATGACCAATAATGGTCAGCAGCGAAAATGGATGCAATCGCTACACAATGACCAATAACCTCGACCAGCAATATTTCATATTTCTCCTTTCCTATTTTTATGCTCAGAAAGCAAACTTCATAACATAATTCAGTTTTCCAAAGAGCACTGCTCTTCAACAAGGCACTAAAGGTATGTTGGGCAAGATAAATCTTCACTTTCAGGACTGCCCCTCGAATGCAGACTATTTTGTATCCACATATATTTTCAAAAGCCCATGGAGGACAGTGGGTAGCACTACCCTTCCGTTAAGGACAGCTGCTAGTTTCCAATCCACTTTGCAGTTATTTAAAAGTTTTTTTAATGTTTTATTTATTTGTTTATTTATTTTTAAGAGACAGAGACAGAGCGTGAGCAGGGGAAGGGCAGAGAGAGAGAGGGAGACACAGAATCCGAAGCAGGCTCCAGGCTCTGAGCAGGCAACACAGAGCCTGACGCGGGGCTCGAATTCACAGACCAAGAGATCATGAGCCGAAGTCGGCCGCTTAACCGACTGAGCCACCCAGGCGCCCCTAATGTTTATTTATTTTTGAGACACACACACACACACACACATACACACACACACACAGTGTGAGCAGAGAAGGGGCAGAGAGAGAGGGAGACACAGAATCTGAAACAGGCTCCAGACTCTGAGCTGTTAGCACAGAGCCCAACGCAAGGCTCAAACTCACGAACCGTGAGATCATGACCTGAGCTGAAGTCGGACACCCAACCAACTGAGCTACTCAGGCACCCCCTGATGTTATTTTTACTAAAAATCAATAAACTGGTGCTCTGATTTGCATACTTCCAGGTCTAATGATCAAGAAGTTATGAACTGGTAATCGGGTATTGAGTCCCAAAGCCATAATGACAAAACCGAGGTTTGTTCCTCTGAAGCCCTGCTTGGGAGGCCAGAAGGTCTTCCTCAAACTAGGGCCCTTGCAGCGACTGCGCATATTTTCAAACTGCAATAGCAGAGTAATTTCCCAATTTACAAGTAAATTTTACAATACACCTTTCTAAAGTTATTTTCAGAAAACGGTCAGATTATGTTCCCCAGTCAGCATCTCACCTCATAGCATTCACAGTAGTTTTTAAGACATCCTGATCGTTTGCAATTACATCCTTTGCTGTGACGGCGATCTGATTCTCCCTCCTTTCCTTTCCCTATCTTAGGCTTAAAAGCTTCTGGATTTCTGTCAAGGCATGCCTATCAAAACAGATCAAATATCAACTGAAGTTCAATCACAGAAGATTAAATACAGCACAAGGAATTAATTTTCATTGTAAAACAACGGAGTTCTACAAAAATTAGGTGAAACTAGAAATTTGTTAAATAAAATAAAAAATAATCACCTTTATTGCTTTTTGCCTTTCATTTTCATGTTCCAAATTATTATAACAATTAGTACAATTGCAGTTGTTGCAAAATTCACCATTTGCAAAGCAATCACAATATCTGGAATACAAAAATCGGTGCAAGTCACATAGAAAAGTCACTGGTTTTGTTTTTTTTTAAGACTTATTTATTTTGAGAGAGCGAGCAAGAGCAAGGGGAGGGGCAGAGGGGGGGGGGAGAAAAAAGAAAACTCCCAAGTAGGCTCCAAGCTGTCAGCACAGAGCCCAACATGACGCTCAAACCCACGAACCGTGTGAGATTGTGACCTGAGCCAAAATCAAGAGTCAGACACTTAACCAAATGAGCCACCCAGGTGCCCCAGAAAAGTCACTGTTAAAATAAACAAAACTAGAAATTATCTGATTAAAAGCATTATATATGCAGAGCCACCTTCTTCTTTTTTTTTTATAATAGTTTATTTTCAAATTGGTTTACATATAACACCCAGTGTTCATCCCAACACGTGCCCTCTTTAATGCCCATCACCCCCTCTCCCCCCTCCCTCACCTCCCTCACCCTCAGATTGTTCTTAGTCTTTGAGAGTCTCTTATGTTTTATCTCCCTCCCTCTCTGTGTCTTTTTTTCCTTTCCCCTCTAGCCCTCCCCCTGATTTTTGCTTAGTCTCACAAAGTCCACCTATTCGTGGAAACATATGGTATCTGTCTTTTTCTGACTGACTTATTTCACTTAACATAATACCCTCCAGTCCATCCATGTTGCTACACATGGCCAGATTTCATTTTTTCTCATTGCCATGTAGTAGTCCATTGTATATATGTGCCACAACTTCTTTATCCATTCGTCAGTTGATGGGCACTTGGTTAGCTTCCATGATTTGGCTATTGTCGAAAGTGCACGTACCCCTATGCATCAGCATTCCTGTGTCAGAGCCACCTTCTTACAGAGTTAATACATACTGACTGTCAACCACGTGATCAGTTACTGGCTCCTAGAATTTTGGTTTAGAAAAACTTAGTTCCAGTAGTAACCGCTGTCAACACAAAAGCTATGTGATTTTATGTGAACCCAAAGTAAGTTATTTCAAAGTCATTAAAAAGGAAAAACATGAGCCATACTGAGTAGTGCAATCTGATTACTTGGACTATTCACGCTTCTTGGGATTTTAAACCACTTCTATGACCAAAGCTTTTCACTTAACTGTTTCATGTCAAAGCCCTTGGTTCAGAACTATGCAAAGTAATCATCCAACAAATTTTTTTAATGTTTTTTAATTTTTGAGGCAGAGAGAGAAGGAAACAGAATCTGCGCTGATAGCAGAGAGCCTGACGTGGGGCTCGAATTCATGAACTGTGTGATCACGACCTGAGCTGAATCAGATGCTTAACTGACTGAGTCGCCCAGGTGCCCCCATCCAACAATTTTTAAAGCTACTCAGAATATCATCTCACTCAGGAGACCAAATATAAAGGTCATAAACATAATCAAATTTATTATTAACAAAAGAGACTATGTCTGTCTCATGCTACTGTGTCCCTATATTCCTATTCCAGGGTCTCATCTATGGTAAAGACTATAAAATAACTTCTGAATGAATGAATGAGAAACAGTATTTTTATACCATCATGAGTGCTCATTCACTTACATGTTTATTTAAATTACTTGGACTTATAAAACCAGTTTGTTAAGAATTTTTATTTAACTCCATTTACTTTTAAAAGTATTTTCAGTTATATCAAAATGAAGAAACAGTAGCAAAAAGACTTACAATTTCAAACACAGCGATTTTGTACAATTACAGGGCTTTCTGGGTCGACTGGCAGACTCTGATGGAATTATGCTATACCGATACAAAAAAAAAAGATACACATTTTAATCAATTAAAGATAAATGTTAATAAAAAAAGTAAAAAAAAAAAAAAAGATAAATGTTAAAAATTAGAACTGTCTCTGTAAATTCCTCCTAAAATAGAGCTTTAACAAATGTATCCATCTCTAATAATGCATCTCTATGTTGTCCCCTTCACATCAAACTCAAAAGCAGGTTGTAGAGTCAAGATAGGGATTTTTTTAAGAAGGAAGTTATGAACAGCTTCTAAAGAACACTGCACAAAAACTCTTTCTTCTGAGAGAACTAGGGCTGAAATCTGCTTAAAACTTTTGGGATTCAACTATAAAAGGTAGTGAGGAAAAAGGGGTGTATGGGGTTGGAACTGGGGAGAGGTGGACAGGTCCCATGCAATTAACTAAGCACTGCTTCTAAACCAATATTGCAGAGGAAGCAATTCACAGATTAAAAAATGGACTAATGACAACAACAAAAAAGGCAAAGACCTAACATAACAATTTAAAAACTAGTTAAAAACATAACCAGGATGAGAGAGAAAAAGAAAAGAAAGAGACAGAGAATATGAGGCAAAACTGATGAATCTAAGTAAAAGATATCTGGGAAATCTCTGACTGCTCCTGTAACTTTTCTGCTTAAAAGCATCTCAAAATAAAAAGTTTTACACAGGCGTGCTCACCAGGTGTTGAAGAAAAAATATCATATGAATGTGTTTTGAAATATATATGTATATATTTGATGCTGCATTTAACCTGATTCAACAACTTCTCTTACATATTTTCAAAAGACTCACCCATTGAATGGAAGTCTTGCCTGGGTCTGGATACCAGGTGTTCCAGTGAAGTTTGAGTTGCTTGCTATAGACACATATGAAGACTGCTGTAGCTACATAGAAAGAAAGGTAGTTTTAGACCATATTTACAAAAATGCACAATACTCGCAGATGTAATGATCAGTAAGAAACACAAATTCATCCACTAAATTAGAAAAAATACTACGGGGAATTTCACACAGACACACTACTTCATGAAGCTCTTCTAAAGACCCAAACTAATACAAGAGGTGAAAGCAACATGAACATTTTAAAGAACTACATGGTACAAATACAAGAAATTTTTCACAGAGGAGTAAGCACATTAGGACTGGGAAATTCTGGATGAATGCCTCAAAAGTAGAAGTATTAACTTGTATTGGCTAGAAAAATGCAATGTGTCTACTTGTAAATAAAATAGGCACTATACTGATCATTTATCACATTACGATTTATAGGGAATGAGAAGTTACATGGGCAATAATTTTCTATTTTACATTGATTTCTACACAAGAGATGCTGATGACAAAAATACTGGACATTCATTTTCTAATCAGTAGCCACATTAGCATAATCCATAGTACATTTCATTAAAGTACACGGGTTTCTGTTTTTCTCTCTTATAAGTTGGGTAGATCAATTCAACAGCTAAGAACACGGTGCTAATCTGCTGGATTCTTACATGAAAAATAAAAACTTCTAACTGCTTCCTAGAAGCAGCACTCGTACTCCTCACCAGCTAGTTGGATAATAGATGGCTTTAACTCTAAAGATGACCAGATGAAGAGTTTCTGGCAAAGATGAGTCACCTAGAAATGTATCTCGCGGTCTACTTTCCAAGAGCAAGTCAGTGGCATCCTACTCATATGCGAGGAAGAGCTGGATCACAGTCGCAAGGCTCTCTAAATGCACTTGGACTCTGCCAACTTCAACTTCGACTTCCCTTCTATCTACGTAGTCTTGCCCTCTTGCCACACTGCTCTCAGTTCCTAAGTGTCTGACTTGTATATGTGACTTGTGCTATTTCTAAATGCTACTGATACACAGAAATAAATTCAGAAGTTTTTGTTAGCAGCTTAAGACTTTGGAAACAGCCGATTCAATACCGAGTAAGATGTTTCTGAGTAGAAAGAGTAGATGGGTTCCTAAGTAGATGTTTCAGAATGTGAAACAAATTATCCTTTTTGAAAGGCTACGACTCTGTTTTTTTCTCATACCTGAGTAACATACTGAGCTGGAAGCACTGCATAACCCACATTTCCTGTCCCTGGAGCCGGGGCCAACACAGTGCCTGGCGGCAGGTTAGTGAGGTTCGGCTGGATCTGTGGCAGTGGTGTGGCAGGCATGATGAGCCGCTGCTGTGGCTGGCTGGTGGTAACTATTTGTGAAGTGGGGTTAATTGGTTTGGGAACAACCTTAAAAAAAAAAGGAAGTATATCCATGATTACGAAAGTAAATTTTACAGCCTCTCCATTCAGCATATATCTCTTGCACGTGAATCTTAACTTTCAATTTCAAAAGTGAATTGTCCGTTTGGGAGAGACTGGGAAACGAAGCGCTGTGACACTCACCTGTTTGACAGTCTGCGCGGAGACGAGTGGAACTGACATCCGCACGGGAGTGGTATTAACCACCACTGGTTTTGCTTTTTAAAAAAGGGGAGAAAGGACAACTTATTTTCAGAAAATCGTGCTTGAAACATTTAAGATACTTAGTTCTCTCAAGATAACCTCAAACAAGAGCTTAAAGAATTTCATTTCTTTCCTCTTTAGAGCAATCTTTAATCAAGGTAGTTACCTTTTCAAAGTTCCTTAGCCCATCTACCAAGGACCTTATGTCTAACGGAGCTATAGTCTATCTGCCTTCTAAGGGAATGTTTTGTCATTTAAGACAGTCTACTGAAAATATTTCAGTCTGTACTCAGGTGATTTAAACATTCCCCACTAAAGCCAGTCACTTGAAATGTTGTATAAATTTAAAAAACTGCCATTCAGGAGCTTGAGTAACAATGCTGTTCTGTATTCTATCTAATTGCCGTGTTTGTACCGAAACCAGAGAAGATGCCATTTTTGTATGATTCATTATTTACAGAGTACCTACTAAAAGGCAGCGCAGCATGAAGATGAAGAATATGGTTTCTTGAGTCATAACACCCTGGGGGGTCAAATCCCAATTCTGCTGCTTTCTAACTTTGTTTGCCTGTACCCCCATCTACAACATGGAGATAGTACCTCCATTATAGAGTATAAGGATTAAATATGTTAATCCATGAACATTTACTAAAACAGTGTCCGACAAATAGTAAGTGCTCAATAAACGTTAGTTACCACTAATGTGATTATTGTTATTACAACCAATATTACCATATAAATGGCATTGTGGATAGTGTTCCAGGGAAACTAAAGTATAAAGACACTTGCTCAAAGAGGTTACAGTCCAGTAGGGCAGATGAGACATATACCAAATAAAATAAACACGATTAAAAAAGAGAAAGGGCTGTGGAGTCCGGGGGAGACAGAATGTGTGTCTGACTGGCAGAATACTGAAGGAAGCATGGTGGACACGGTGTCTGAAGTGGGCCCAGGTCAATGGTCAGGCTGCAGAGGGGGCACACAGATTGGAGCAGGACATTCCATGAAGAGGCAGAAGCGTGAGACGCAGGGGCTTGATGCTGGGAAACAGCAAAGCATTTCGCAAAATGCTGGTCAACAGATCAGTCTGGTTGGAACCTAGGGTTAAAGTAGGCAAGCATGGGTCTTGAACGTTAGGGTAGAAATCTATATATTTAATCTGCATTTTTAATTCAGTAAGCGATGAGAAGTTTCTGAGGATTCTGCAGTACGGAAATATTACTTGGAATAGCACAAAAAGAAACCGCATTTGGTCACAGTGTATACAACAGAAGGAAGCTCCACAAAACAAGGAAGGTTAGAAGAGTGCAGAAACTGAGGGTCTACTTGGGACGACACGGCTGGGGATGGACAGGAGAGGGCGACCGCAAGACAGAGGTGGAGGGGAGAGGAACCACCCAAGAGGAGGGCAGAAACTGCACATTATTAGGGAAGAGAGCATAAGTCGTGGGAAGCTTCCAAGTGGCCAGGGGACAGACGGCAAGCAGATCGAACACCTCAAGGGTGGGCTGATTTGAAGGGAAGACGAGCCCGGACACAGAGACGAGCTATGATGGAATGGAGGAGAGAGGCTGGCACTAGACCTGTCTGTTTGGACCAAAAGAAGTACAATCTTTAAAACTGCCTACTGCCATTTCCATAGTCTAAAAAAGGGATTTAAGAAGGCAGGAAGAAAAAAAAAAAAAAAGAAGGCAGGAAGGATAGCCCTTTAGGTTTTATTTATGCAAAGAGGCCTAGAGCCTGGTCTGAAAGAGAGAGATTGAGATAATGGGATCTAACAATAAAAGAAAAAGAACAGACTTCCTTAGATAAAAATGCTGGGAGGGTTGATGGCTGAAGACAGAAGGTTAAGAGTCCTGGAGGAACATTCGACAATACTCTGACTAAAGGGAGCAGGCCCCTGCAAGCAAGGGGACCAAGGGAAAGGGGGGAAAGTGGGAGACCTCCAGAAAGTGCTTGATTAGTGATGATGACTGCACCTTTCTCAATATACTAAAAACCACTACACTGTATGCTTCACAAGGGTGAATTCTATAGTCGACACAAATTCTATCTCCACAAAGCTGTTACACAAAAAGAGTGTATGACCATGAATTACAGGAGCAGTGACAACCGATACCTAATCTGAACTTACTTCCTGTTCTGATTTTCTTCAGTTACTTCAGCTTCATTTAGTTAAGTTATAATAACCACTGAGGTTGGTCTCAGCAATACTAAAAAGAATTAAAAGGCAAATTAAAAGAGATTAAAAGACTGAATTCCTGCTTGGAACACAGAAGAACGACTCCCTACTCCGCTGACTCCTCGGAGAGGAGAGGCTGGCCATCGTTCCGTGAGCACATACAGCAGCGGTTCTCCAGGGACTCCAACAACCAGAGAGGGTAAGAGTTTCCTGGTGGTCTCTGAAGCAAGGCGAAGGAGTGTGTGGCCTGTCCTCAGTCATAGCAAACGACAGATGCAGATGATTTTTATTTGGATAATAAAGAAAGGGTTAACGGTCTCCATGCATGGATGTGTGTGTTGTGTGTGCGCGTGCGCACAGACGAGAGCTAGAAAATTTGGGAACTCTAGGTTTACATTAGCTTTGCATCTGCACACTGAGTTTTCACTAAAACCTGAGAAATGAAGACAATACAAAATGAATGGTCAGAAAAGAGAGACTACGAATCGCCTAGGGGAAGGGGGACAGAATACTATTACATAACTACATCAACAGTCTCTCTTTCTCCTCCCCCTCAACTTCTGAGCACAGACCCACGTTACTAGTATCGCCGTTTTCATAAAAGCTGGAATAATCTTTTCTTTTTTAGTCTTTAAAAGAAATTCTGAACAATCCTGTTAGACCAGGCTCCTTCCAAATTTTAGAAACCATACGTGCAAGTGTTTAAGGCTTTTTAATTTCTTAAATTGACTTCCTCTCCAAGATGGGAGACTACATTCTAAAGAGATTAACTATGAAGTCTTCTGAATGTTTCAAGTGTGTGGCCTGCTATCCAGCCAGGAGTTAACATTGTGGAACCTCTGAACACTGGTTTTTGTATGGCTTTGGTGGGAAATGTACAAGATGACCCCGACTCCCTTTGGCATAAGGAAATCCCTCATTGGAAATTAAGCCCTTAGAAAGACATATTAATACATTCATGAACAAGAGCAACTATTTTTTATGTATCTCTAATAAAAATTATAAATTTAATTCATTATTCCTGCCAAATAATATATGTTATATTTACCTAGGTCTCTTACAGGATAGGAGAACAAAAAAAGAAAAATATGGGTGGACATAAGGGAAATTGCATGGGCGGCTGTGTATGCGGGCGGGCCGGAGAAGGGTATATACAGGAAGAACTGAAGGAGCGGGAAAGGTAGAGGGGAGGACAGAGAGGGAAAGTTGCGTAGAAGGCAAAACAGAAAGAAGCAGAGAAATAGAAAAAGGTTGGGGGGGGGGGGCAGGAGGGTGGATTTCCAGGAGTCAATGAGCCTAAGTAGAGAGAGGTAGAAAGGTAGATAGAAACTTGGAAAAGGTACCAGTAATTAGAATTATGTAGTGTCGAACGTATTCACGTACACCTCCTGGATCTTCAGCTTCTTTTCTACTTATACCAAAGGCTTATTATTGTTTATAGTTAGTGTCAACATCACTCTGGAAATGGATCTCAGCATATGGTACGCATACAAACACACACATAAAATATAACCGACTGTATCTAATGATGGCTTCGTATCATTATGATTATCTAGGTACCCTGAACTTGCAGCACCTCTTTTAGTCCCCTGCTAAGTTTAAGTACTGAGAGAATATAAAACTTGACTCTCTTAGTCAGCAATATGCAAGTGTCATTTTCCTTTCCTTAAGAACACTGTAATATAAGATTTTCTTCTAAAATCAATTTAAAGAGAGATTAGAAAATATAACTGCTTGATAGGTTAATTTTAATAGAATACAAACTAAAATACTGTTTCCTTCACATATCCTCTATTTTCTCCCATCAGTAATTTAAAAAATAAATAGGTTTTATTTATTTTTCCGGTTTCCCTTAGTGAACTAGGGAACCTATCAGCAATAGGTCGCTCCAACCTTCCGATCCCCTAATCGAAACGAAAGAGGAAACGAGTGGTCTTTAACTCTGCTATTTACATCCAACATATAGTAAGTCATTTACTTGCCATCAATTGCTTTGTAACATCGAAGGGATACGCAGCAGTCTTCTAAGACCAAAAATTGGGCCCTAAATTATAAACTGCCCTGAGTCTCTCATATCATTCAATTTTTAACAAGCAGATAAACTGGAGAGCAGTTATGTGTGAGTCTATGTACATGTCAGGTGGCAGGAAGGGTTAAACACACACAGAAAATGGAAGGACTACAAACAGGCATATCCTCCAAGAAAAGTACAACTAAGCAACATAACAGAACATTTTAATTGCTTTTTATTAGCAATTACAGATTCAATATAAGGATGAAAGTGGTATAAAGTTCTTATTTATACCATCTGGTTTCATCTACATTTGTCCCACTAACATAAATGGTAGGCTTATAAACAAGTACTATAATGGCTACGCACAAACTGACAAACAATTCTGGTTGTCTGGTAGGATAGTACACTGTGTACCAACTTCTAGCAGAGTGCAATACTATATTTATATACCGCTAGGATTCTATTTTGCGGCTTTCTGTCACAGTTGCTGAATTCATAACTCAGCTGAAATGCCATACTTAATCAGGATTTCAGCAAGAAAAGGACCAATATTCTTTAATAATGTTCAAAGAATTAATTACTGTTTTTAAAAAATGGTTACTAACCTTGCTGGAGAGGTTGAGTGTTTGTACTGGGATTCTGACTAACTGGCTGGGTGGAGCTACTGGCTGTTGTGGCAGTAACAAGTCGGACATAATGAAACTTGCTTCCAGGCACTTGAATCTGCTGGACATTGGGAGCAGTTGCCAGAGGAATAATTGTCTTAAACTGTGATGTGCTCACGCCTCCAACAGTGATGGTCTGCACAGCTGATTTCACTGCCTATTAAACAATACAACATGGCTCTCATTAATCTGGGATTTAACTTCCCTACTCTTTTAACTTATGACAATTGCTCAAGTAAAAAAGTATGTTCCTGTATTTCATCAAAAGCTGTTGAAAGGAACAACCTGTTCAAAGAGAAATGAAAAGAATAGTAATGAATACAGGAGTGAAACCAAAATCAATGAGTTCTACCTTCCATCTCTAGTAGTTACATCCAGGTCAGATGACTTGCTATGAAGAAATTATTACTTAAATTACAAGAACTTACTCACTTTTAATAATATTTATAAGGAAAGAATTATTTTAAAACCCCAAGAATTAAGCCTCATATTCAACATAGAGAAAAGAGGATGCAGACACTTGGCTTTATTGATTGCTACCCACCAAATTAACTATGACAAATTTCATTTTCACATGTTCTAAAGAAGAAACCCAAAAGAAAAGCCCATCTTATATCCTCACTAAGTCCAGTCAATTCAATTGCATCTGCCGACACAAACGTAGCCACTAACGTATGGGTAAGGGGTGAAATTCAGTCCAAAATTACCCTGATTTTGGTTGTCTAACAAAACTAATTTTGGGAGATTCAAACTTGAGTCAGTATAATCACTTTCATCATTTTTCATCCTTTTCTTCATTCTGATAAACAGCAGTGTAACTTCCCAAAAAGCTAAATGAAACATCAGAGGCAGAACAGAACAAAAGTCTCTCAAGATGTCTTCCTTCAGCTGGTGTTTAACCAACATACAACCGACTGTCCTGTAAAGGTCTAGGCCAGATTCTCAACCAGTTCTATAGTATTATTTTATAATTACATCCCAACCTATTTTTCAAAGAGCCCTCATGCTAAAGACCATTAATCACATGATGTTGGAAATCTATATATATTATGTGGATAATAATTTATGAAAGAATACTTAAGAATTTGAACATTTTCATAAGAGCCTGAAAGACAGAGACAAAGTGAGAGAGAGAGAGAGAGAGAGAGAAGAATGTCATTTAGCATGGAAACTCTACAGACAATAGTCAAAGGAGATTACTTCAAAAAATGAGTCACATATTATCACTGGGCAGAGGCACCACAAAGCAGATCTAAAATAAAGGTAAGAGACAACAGCCCCAACTGTCATTGGGTTAAATGAAAATATAAAGCTTAAGAAAGGGGATAAAATGTGTACCTATGAAAGCTACTGAAAAATCAAGCAAGCATGAGTATGTACAACGATGCAAGAGATACATATCAGCTCAAAATGGAAAAAAAATACTATCTTAAGGTGCCTCAAGCAGAGTAGTTAGATACTTAACATGAATGAAGAACAGTGCTTTTAAAACTCTATGTAAGATGATCTGTTTTAAATCTAGCAGCCACATTATGAGCTAGGTATAGTGCAGCCCAAGGACAGGGGATGGTTTAGGTAAATGTGCTTAGCATACCTTTTTCCAACTTTCAACTTTTCTGCATCCTAAGTTTCTAGCTACAACTCTTACAAGATGTATAGAATTGGGTCTTCAAAACAAAAATCAGATCTGACTGTATGTTTAAATCAGTATATGTCTGTTTACATCTAATAGACTTAAAGATCTGGATTGAAACCCACCATTGTACTGTTTCCTATTTGAACCACCTGTCCACTTCTGTTTCTTTCTCTCTTTCTTACCTTCTTTTGGGTTATTATTTCATCCCCCCTCCCTGTATTACCTTTTTATTTATGCATTATGTTGCTAATCTTTTAATGGTCACCCTAGAGTTACAATGGACAAGGTAGGAATTAATCAGTACTTTACGCATCACCCAGGAAATGAAAAGAACCACAGAACATGAACATCATTTACTCTTATCCCATCTTTGTGCTATTGTTAAGTATTTTAATTCTACATATAGTAATTAAAACAAAATTTTTAATGTTTATTTTTGAGAGGGGGGGAGGGGCCGAGAGAGAGGGAGACCGAATCTGAAACAGGCTCCAGGCTTCACGCTGACAGCACAGAGCCCAACACGGGGCTCAAACCCAGAAACTGTGAGATCATGACCTGAGCTGAAGTTGGACGCTTAAGTGACTGAGCCACCCAGGCGCCCCTCTACATATAATAATTTTAACTCCACAATACATTCATATATTCACAATATATACATATGTAAAAATGTATATTTTACATATACTCACAAATTTACCCTTTCTGTATCTTTCTACTTCAAAGCACGAATGATTTAGGATCTTTTTCCTTCTGCCTAAAGAACTCACTTGAGGATTTCCTTAAGTGTGGGTCTGCTGATGAGGAATTCTTTCCATTTTATTTCTCAAAAAATGTCCAATATTTTTTATCTAATTTGTTGATAAACTCATCTACTGAACTCTTAATCTCAGTTTTATGTTTTCAATTTGAAAATATTCACCTGATTCCTTTTTTTTATTGAGGCATAATGGATACACAATGCTACGTGAGTTTCAGTTTCCTCAGATTCCTTCTTACAGTTTCTGTTGAAATCCTGCAACTTGTTACATATCTGAATATATTAATCTTAGTTATTTTAAAAGTCTCAGTCTGATAACTCCATTATCTATATTTCTTGGTTTTGAATAATTTTGTCTGGTTGCCTGGTGACCTGATGATTACTGACTAAATGCCAAACATTGTTTACAAAAAATTAAAGAAGTACTTTGAGGCTCTAATGATATTATATTCCTCCAGGGATAATTCACTTTGGCTTCTGGCAGTTAAAAGTAGGGGCAGATTATCCTAAGCCAATCACAAATTGAGCAGTGTGAAGCAGAGTTTCACTCTTCCGGAGGCCTGGTCTGTTTCTGGTTCCCTCTACCCCTATATGTCATGTCAGTGGTCCCAACTAGGAACTGGGTGTTTATAGGCTTCCACCTCCCTGGTGGGCCTGAAACCAATTTTTTGTTCATGAGGTCTAGAAGACTGACAGATCTGCTCAGCTCCTTAACCTCTCTGTAGCCACTTTCTGCTCATCACCTCAGTCTCTCAGCCATAATTTACAAATCAGCAAATGCTCTAAGAAGAAGGTCATAGTGAACATGAGGCTGACCTCACTAGGCTTCCTTTTACTTCATGAATGTGGCCTCTGGTATCCTGGCCTCCTTACCAGGTCTCCAATGACTTCAAACAGATTTTTAAAATATTTTTTCCCTGCTTTTTAGTTGTTTTTAGTGGGACAGGTGGTCTGCAACAAGCTAGTTCTGTATAGCCAAAAACAAAATACCAACTACTTGGGTTTTAATTTAGGCTACGACACTCCTTTGTTGTGTGACCTTGTGCAAGTTAATGAACTTCTCTATGCTTAAGTTCCCTCATCTGAAAATAATACCTTTCTTATAGGATTGCTGCAAGGATTAAATGAGTTATATTATATGAAGTACTAATAACATCACATATTACAATGCTCAATAAACACGAGCTGCTATTTGTATCATCGTCATTATGCCCATTACAGATAGGAAAAACTGAAGCTCAGAGAGATTAAGAAATTTCCCCAAAGTCATAAAGCTAAAAAGTAGCAGAGCCAGGATTTGAACCAGACCCAAGTCCAAGGGCCATTCTTTCAGTAAGACATCATAATGCCTCCAACTTTAGATGCTTAATGAATAGTTATTAAATCACTAAACAAAACTAAATAGTATCCAGTACTCGCAGAACTCTATCAAGAACTAAAGTTGCACATTTGCTTCTAAGAAACATTGAAAGTATTTTTTTATTCAGTATGCTGAATAGAAGTATAAACACATTTTTAAAATGTTTTTATTTTAAGACGATTTTAGACTCACAAGAAGTTACAAAACGAATAGAGTTCCCACACTTTCCCCATAGAGTAACATCTTACATAATCATAGAACATTATCAAAATGTACCAGGAAATTGGTACAATACTATTAACTACAGAACAGAAGAGAACAGAACAGATTTCAGGTTTCCCAGTTTTTATATGCATTTTTGGGGGTGTATTCTAAAGGGTGTATACATTTATGTAATCAACATCACCGTCAAGATACAAAATTGTTCCATCACAACAAAGAAACTCTCTTGCACTACCCTTCATAGTCACATCCTCCTCCCCAACCCTAAAACTCTTGACAAACTCTAACTAAATTGCATTTTCACAAACCTGAAATACTTGGTAACATACAACAGTTACTATTTTTGCCAAAGACCAAGGCACTGGAATACAATTAATTTCTTCGAGAATTTACAAGTTAGTCCCTTCCTTGAAGTACAGTGGTCTGAGAAACTCCATGTGAATGCGCCTCTGAACATAGAACATTACCAGAAAAACAGCTAATGTGCATTCAAGAAATATCCTCAGGTATCTCTATTTCCTGATTAACATCCTTGACACCTCAGTTAAAAAGCAACTATCTTAATTTAAATTCAGATAGCAACATTTAACATGGATTAAGGGCTGCCCTAAAATACATGGACTTGAAAGATTTTCCTTCTTTGTATTATTTCCTAAGCTATTTCTATTTAGAGATTAATATCATAATTATGTGTTTAAAAATAAATTTCTTTGAACGTTATTTTCCAATTAGCAATTGGCAAAAGTCTTTGCTTAATTGAAGCTTACCTAAAAGGAAAGGAATAAAACACTCTTCTAGTTCTGCAAATGAGGACTCTTACTCTATTTGGTAAAGCTGGAGAGAGAAAGAGAGAGGGAGGGAAACAGGAGGAGAAAGAGAGAGAGAAAAGAAACAGATAGACTCAACCAATACTCTAAAACAATGAGTTTGTAGCGTTCTATTTGGTTCTGTTTGTAAATATTGCTTAGAAATCACTGTTTGGACATATGGGCTTTGGTTCCAGTTAGTCTCAATCTTGTGTGTACTTTGGCAAGCAACCTAATGCTTTATATCTTTCTCTACTGTACAAGGGAGAACATTACTGCTAAATGAAATCTGTATAGCACTTTGAGACACCTGTACAAACTGTACTGTTTCAAACAGATATTAAGATGGCCTTTGTTTAATCTACCGCAAAATCAGAACAATATTTTCCTTAACGCTAATTGGGTAGTGTTTACTACAGTGTGTTTGTTTCATTAAATATTAGCTCTTCAGGATTAGTTATTACATGAAACAGCTTACTTTGTAGAATTAATTTATGAAACCCTAAGGTAAAGAAAGTTAAACAAAAACCTTCTAGGAGCCCTTAGTATGCTAACGACCACTATAAACTTATTAGATGGGTACGGTATAGGGTGCTTCTCAAACTTATTTTACAGTAGTAGCATTTGGAGGGGAAATCTATCTATCTACCTACCTATTTTTCTTTCTTTCTCTCTCTTTCTTTTAAATGTATTGGTGCCTTTAGAGAAAGGCAGACAGTATCGTGTAAAGATACTCCATAGGAAATAGTTTTTCACAGAAGTTGGAATATAGAATGTTAGCACAGACGTAATTAATCCTAAGGAACTTGTACTATAAATATTTGTGAAATCCCTTAAAGTAGCAATTCATATGTATTTCTACATAAAATACGACTTGGGACTCATTTTGAATCAGGTAAATGGCAGCTAATTTTGGCATAATTTTCTAAGAGGAAAGAACTTATGTTTTTCTTTTCTTTTTTATTGAAATATAATTTACCTAATGTTGTATTAGTTTTAGGTATACAGAATAATGATTTCATAGATGTATATATTGCAAATCGATTACCACAATAAGTTAACATCCATTATTGCATATAGTGAGGTTTTTCCTGTGATGAGAAGTTTTGGGACATACTTTTTGAGATCTACTCGCTTAGCAACTTTGAAGTATACACAATTATTAACTAAAGTCACCATGCTGTACATTACATTCCCAGAATTTATCCTAGATAACTGGAACTTTGCACATTTTGATCACCTTCACCCATTTTACCCACCACCACCCCCACCTCACAGCAAACAAAACTTGTTCTCTGCATCTATGAGTTCATTTTTCCTTTTCTTTTTTAAGATTCCACATGTAAGTGAGATCACACAGTTATTTGTCCTTCTGTATCTGACTTACTTCATTTAGCATAATGCCCTCAAGGTTCCATGTTGTGGCAAATGGCAGGATTTTGTTCTTTTTTATGGGTGAATACTATTCCATTCATTATATATGATATATACCACATCTTCATTATCCATTCATCTGTCAAAAGACACTTAGGTTGTTTTCATGTCCTGGCTATTGTAAATAATGCTGCAATAAACCTAAGAGTACAGACATCTTTTCAAGGTGGTGATCCTTTTTCCTTAAGATAAACACCCAGAAATATAATTTTTGTACTATATGGTAGTTTTATTTTTAATTGGGCGAGGGGGGGTGCTCCACACTGTTTTCCACAGTGGCTGCACCAGTTTACATTCCCAGCAACAGTGCACCAGCGTTCCCGACATCCTCGCCAATGCCTGTTTCTTGAGTTTGCTAACAGCCATTCTAACAGGTGTGAGGTGGTACCTCACTGTCACTTTGATCTACGTGTCCCAGGTGACGCTGAGCACCTCTTCACGTGCCGGTGGGCCATCTGGATGTCTTCTTTGGAAAAACGTCTCTTCAGCTCCTCTGCCCATGTTTTAATTGGATTGTTTGTTTTTTCTCAGCTGAGTTCTAGTTCTTTATATATTTTCAATATCACCCCTTATCAGATAAATACTTTGCAAATATTTTCTCCCATTCTCCCTTTTCCATTTTGTTGGTTTTCTTTGCTCTGCAGAAGCTTTTAAGTTTGATATTGTCCCACTTACTTATTTTTTGCTTTTGTTGTCTTTGCTTTTGGTGTCAAATCCAAAAAATCATTGCCGAGATTGTCAAAGATCCTTATCATTTTCTTCTAGGAGTTATATGGTTTCAGGTCTTATGTTCAAGTCTTTAATCTATTTTGAGTTTATTTTTATGTATGATGTTACAATGACAGCACAGTTTCATTCTTTCGCATGTAGCCGTCCAGTTTTCCTAATGCCATTTCTAAAGAAACTATCCCTCCCCCATTGTATATTTTTGGCTCCTTGGCCACAAATTAATTGACCATATGTATGTGGGTTATTTCTGGGCTCTCTACTCTGTGGCACTGATCTGTGTATCTGTGTTTATGACAATACCATACTCTTTTGATTACAACAGTTTCGCAATACAGTTTAAAATCAGGACTTTGTAGGGTTCTGTATTAATATAGCTTTTAAAAATTTATGATGGAATGTTTATAAAGTTTATCATCATGGACAAACTATGTTTACATTATCCTAATTCCCAAACTTCGGGTTATTAAATTGAATAAACCCATCAAGAAGCAAATTTGCAAGCTATAAAATGTTTCCAGGCTAAGAGACATACGAAAGAATAAGAACAGATAAATATTATATGTATTATATGACTAATGTCAGAGTCAAACCTTGAGATGAATTCCAGAACTTTCAGCACTCTTCTACTGACTAATGAAATATTATGAATTAGCTATAAGGCATTCTTTTGCTATTTTTTCACAGATAGTAAGCAAACTTATATGTATTTACAATTGTAAATTACAGTAACAAAGATGAGTAATTTAAGTACATTAGTATCCATGGAAACATTCAAGGAAAGGGTTAAATGACCATAACAGGCAAAATTAGACAACCTGCTCTATAAGCATCAGCCTTATACAAATCACAAGTCAGCCCTGCTAAATATTAAAACATTATCAAGATAGGTAAATAAAATAACATGGGACTGGCCTAGGAGCAGAATACTAAAGATCAAAAGAGTAGATAAGTGAACCTGTATTACAAACAAATGAACAAAGAAAAAAGAGACAAACAAAAAACAGACTCTTGAATACAGAGAACAAATTTGTGGTTGCCAGAGGGGAGGTAAGTAGGGGGATGGGTGAAATAAAGAGGATGAAGGGCACACTTATTTGCAATGAACACTGAATAATGTATAGAATTGTTGTATCATTATATTGTACACCTGAAATTAATATCACAGTGTATGTTAATTATACTTGAATAACAAAAAGGAGAGAAAAAAGGAAAAAAATTACAGAACAATGAACTACAGCTACAGATTATGACATAGGTGAATCTTGCACAGTATGTTGTAAAGCAAGTTTTAAATGATTAAATTTGGTATTATAACAAAAATAATTTTGAAATAAATTATTTGGAGAAGGAAAAGAACTATATATAGAACAGTTCATGACGAAAGCTGGCATCTCAAATCAACAGATACTGATTAGCTATTCAGTAAATGATACGAATTAGCTATCTGATCTGCAGAAAAAGAGCTGGATCCCTATAATTCATTCCGTGAAACAATTTTCAAATAGATCAAAGATTTAACCTTAAGAAAACACCAAAACCAATACGGGCATAAAGCCTAAGACACAGACCAATGGAACAAAGAGAGTCTAGAAATAAACCTGCACATATAGGTTCAAATGATTTCTGACCAGGATGCCACGACCATTCGATGTGGAAAAGAAAAAGGGTGTCAGGAAAACTGGAGATTTACCTGCAAGTGAATGAAGAGGATCCTTTGCCAATATCACATGAAAAAATGAACTCGAAAGGGATCCCCAATCTAAATGTAAGATCTAATACTAAAAAACTCTTAGGAGAAAAACACACGGTGATGCTTCATGACGTTGGATTTGGCAATGGTTTCTTGGATATGAAACTAAAGGCACGGAAAATAAAAGAAAAAATAAACAAACTGGACCTTCATGAAAATTTTTAAATTTTTTGCTTCAAAAGATACCATCAACAAAGTAAAACAGCAACTCAGAGAATGACAGAAAATACTCGCTAATCATATATCTGATGAGGAATTAAGGTCCAGAATAAAGACAGAACTTAAAAAAAAAAAAAAGCTTTTTATTTATTTATTTGGAGAGAAAGAGCTCAAAAGAGGGTGAAGGGCACAGAGAAGAAGACACAGAATCCAAAGCAGGCTCGACACCATCAACACAGAGCCCTATATGGGGCTTGAACTCACAAACTGTGAGATCATGACCTGAGCCGAAATCAAGAGTCAGAAGCTTAACCGACTGTGTCACCCACGTGCCCCTAAAGAGAGAACTTTTAAAACTCAAACAAACAAATGGATTCAAAAATAGGCAAAGAACTTGAAAGAACATTTCTCCAAAGACCTACAATGGCCAATAAATATGAAAAAATATTTGAACATCACTTACCTTCCTTAATCTTTAGGGAAATGCAAATCAAAACTACACTGAGATACTACCTCACACCCATTAGGATGGGTACTATCAAAAAAAAGTGTTGATGAGAATATGGAGAGGGATGCCTGGGACAACAGGATGAATGTCAGCTCAGCTTCAGCTCAGGCCAGGATCTTGCAGCTTGTGAGTTCAAGCCCTGCACTGAGCTCTGTGTTGACAGTCAGAGCCTGGAACCTGCTTTCAGATTCTGTGTCTCCCTCTCTCTCTGCCCCTCCCCACCCCCTCTCTCTCAAAAATAAATAAATATTTTTAAAAATTAAAGAAAAAAAGAATATGGAGAAACTGGAACCCTTGTGCATTACATTGTAAAATGGTACAATTGTTGTGGAAAGTATTATGATGTTTCCTCAAAAAATTAAACACAGCATTGCCATGTGATCCAGAAATTCCACTTCTGGATATACACTCAAAGGAGTCGAAAGCAGGGTCTCCACGAGATATTCATACATCTATTTAATATATAGCAGGATTATTCACAATAGCTAAAACATGGAAACCACCCAAGTGTCCATTGACAGATGAATACACATAAAATAAAGTGATATTTAGCCTTAAAATGGAAGAAAATTCTGAGATATGCCACACCACTGGTGAACCTTTAAAACATTATGCTGAGTGAAATAAGCCAGTTGCTAAAAGACAAATACTGTATGATTCCTCTTACATGAGTAGACAGAATCATAGAGACAGAAAGTAGAATGGTGGCTGCCAAGAGCTGGGGGGAAAGGAGGAATGGCAACTTTTATGTAATGGGCTCATAGTTTCAGTTTTCCAAGAGAAGGAAAGCGTTCTGAAGATGAAAGGTGGGGATGCCTGGACAACAGGATGAATGCACTCAATACCACTGAGCTGCACACTTAAAAATGGTTAAGATAGTAACTTTCATGGTATGTGTATTCTACCCAAATAGATATTCACTTTGCAAGATGGGCTATGAAAATCTGTCAGGATAAAAATGATATAGAAACTAATATTAATGTAACTATTTCATAAAATTTAAAAAACAAGAACAAATCTATTCTTGTACTTAATGTGTAATAAAAGATTACATGTAAAAGAAATAAAATAAAGCCAAATAACTTTTAAAAATGAATGCATATTTTATAATATTGGAGTAAGGAAGACTTATCTAGGCATAGCTCAAAGCCTCAAAATTCATAAAGACACTACAATATTTAACTAATGTGCAAAATTTCTGCAAGGAAAAGAAAAAAGACAAAGCCAACTGGGAAAAATGTTTACAACTAAATTAATAACAAAGGAGTAATTTCCTTAATATGCTCTGGGCTTTTTTCAGTTCACAGGGGAAAAAAGACAAACCACCCAATGGGCATCAGAGTCCACAGAGAGGAGTCCAGAAGACACAAAAACATGAATAATTTTTAAAAATATAAATCTATGTGAGGGGCGCCTAGGTGCTTGGTCGGTTAAGCGACCCAGTCTTTATCTTGGCTCAGATCATGATTTCACAGTTGGTGGTTTGTGGGTTCGAGCCCCACCCTCGTGTACAGCTCTATGATGCCAGTACAGAGCCTGCCTGGGATTCTTTCTCTTCTTCCCTCTTTGCCCCTCCCCTGCTCACTCGCACACACATACTCTCTCTCAAAGTAAATAAATAAACTTTTTATATATCTATGTGAAATCTTTTAATCAATTAGATTGGCAAAGACTAAAAATGACTTATTAAACAGGAGAGCACAAAAATAGACTCACTTATATATAGTTCAATGATCTGTGACAAAGGAGCAAAAATAATTCAGTGGAAATAGTTTTTTCAACAAAAGGTGCTAGAACAACAGGACATCCACATGCTAAAAAGTGAATCTAAACACAGACACCTTTCACATGGATTCAACCTAAAACTATAAAACTATGAGGCAAAACAATAAAATTCCTGGAAGATAACATAGGAGAAAATTTAATTTACCTTGGGTTTGGTGATAACTTTTTAGGTACAATAAGAGAAGCATGATCCATGAAAGAAAAGACTGATAAGTCAAACCTCATTAATATTAAAATTTTCTTCTCTGCAAAACATACTGTTAAGAGTATAAAAGATAAGCCACAGACTGGGAAAAAATATCTGCAAAACACACTGTAAGGTCTAAAGATGCAAGAGCCATCTGGGTTCCATTCCAGAAATGCTTGAAACTAAAAAGCACCAGAGGAATGCAACCAGCCAATGAAAAACTATAGGATGTAAACAACTCAATTTTGTTCGTTTTTTGTTTTTTTAAAGGGCAAGATAATAAAAGGAAGATGAAAAAACTAAGAGAAATATCATTTGCAGATGTTATCTGAATCCCAAGTTCAAACATACCATAAAAATAAATACAATGATTAGGGAAATGTGAATTAACTAGGTATTTAACAACATTAAAGGAATGTAGGTAGCTTTAAAAATAGTGTTCTTAGTTTTATATACATAAATATCTACAGATGAAATGACATGATTTACTAAAAAAAAAAAGTGGGAGAGGTTACACATAAAAACAAGGTAAAGCTGATCATTCTAAAGTTGGATAAAGGACACATGGGAATTAATTAATACTATCCCAACTTTTTAATATTTTTAGGTTTTTAACATACGATTTTAAGTTTGTATAATACAAAAAGTTTTTAGTAATATGGCCACAGGACCCCACAGGTATTCAATCAACATAACTATAGAAGCATAAAACAAAACCAACAGAAAAAATAACAGAAAAAAGAATACAATCTCAGTCATTTATTCCTTCTGTTCCATAACCTGGCTAATGGGTACTGGTATGAGAAGCTATAGACAAAATAAAACTTCAGGCAACAGAATCAATGGAGCCTACAACCTGTAATCACCTCAAGTCCAACTCTTATTATTCTTACAACAATTTATGTCAAAATTTATTAGGAAAACAAACACCCTTCACTTCAAATTGTACTCATTATAGCCATAATCACTCCCAACTCAAATACATAAGAGCTTCATGGCAAAAACTACCAGAACTTCTGAAATCTCTGTCTCCAAACTGTTGTACCTCAATTTTTTGATATTGTCATTGCTCATGTCACTTCCTGTTTGGATATTTGCCAAACAAATTCAATCATCTTTATGACTTACCTCTATCTGCCACCAGAGACACCACTAATTTTTTTGCAAATTTCACTTTCATACTTTGATTATAGCTCTTGACAACTCAGAAACAATCCGTGAGTCTCCATTTAATGATAAAATTAAACCTAAATTTGCTTTGTTTTAAAAATCATCCAAAATCTATTCTTATCTTTATATGCCCTCCATTCCCTCCAAAGCCTTACTAATTCCAATCAGATTAGTTGTCTTACCGTCCTACATGTACAGTACACCTATTTCAGCTCTAGACCTTCACACTTGCGGCTGACATCCACTCTAATTCATACCCATACAAAACCTTAGCTCGGGGAAGCCTTCTCTAATCATTCTGTGGTTCAGTCTCCTTATGTAGGATCTCATACCATCATAAATCTCTTCATGGCTTTGCAATTTTATCTGTTTGTATATTATTTGATTCATTTCTATCACACTCCCTCTCACAACCTCCATAGGCTTTAGGTTCTTTGTTGCTCTCTAGTGTTTCATAGTACAGCCTCTAACACATAGTAGATATTGACGAAGAATCTGAGTAAATGGTAAATAATGAAGTACCAGGATTTATCTCTCTTTAGTTTCAAACCAGCTTGTCTATACCACACAAGTAAGCACCTATTTCATTACTCATTATTGTTTTATGTGCATTCAATTTTGTCTCTCCAACCACTGTACAGCTATAGTTTCTACAGCCTCCGCCCAGGGTACACACTGACCTCAATAAATACTGATAACCATGAAAAGCACAGAATGGAAAAGTGTCTCTCTATAATGGAAACCTTCATTACTGTTCAGGGTCCCAGTTTCCTGACTGTCAATTATCTGTGTTCATGTAGCACTATTATGCTATATATGTGGACGATTATGTTACAGATGGCTTGCTGCTAACCGAAATCCAGAGTCTCTTCTGCTTCCTAGGCATATTGCTGATTATATTTCCTAGCCTCCCTTGTTAAGGTGAAGCCATGCAACTCAATTTTAGCTAGTGAACTGAATGGATGCTATGTGCCTATTTATAAGCCTCTCACATGTGCTTTTCCATGTCTTTTCCCTTCCAGCTGGCTAGGATGGAGATAACCTTCAGAGAGATTGAGAACATCATTCAGTTTATCATAATTTCAAGCCTAAAAATATTAACAAAATTAAATTAAAATACATCTGTCAAATCACTTTTTATAATATATTCCATGGAATCAAAGCAACACAGTGATATGATACTCACCAGTATCTATTATATTTTTTAAAACATAAATAAACTATTCTTAAGCAGACAGAAATTTACATTATCCCCTTTCATCTGTGAATCTGTATTTAATTCCATACCCTCTAAAAATTCTATTCTAGTGTAAAATTTTTATGCTGGAAATTCTTTTAGAATTCTCTGAAACAAAAAGATGTATATAAATTAAAAATTTAAAAACATTATTTCCTATTTACTCTTTGTACAATATCAACAAGAGCCAAATTAAAGAGACATTCCAGATGTCCATCGACTGATGATGGATAAAGAAGATGTGGTACGTATATACAATGGACTATTACTCAGCCATCAAAACGAATGAAATTTTGCCATCTGCAATGACATGGATGGAGCTAGAATCTAGTATGCTAAGCAAAATAACTCAATCAGAGAAAAGACAAATATCATATGACTTCTCTCATATGTGGAATTTAAGAAATAAACAGATAAACATATGGGAAGGGGATGAAGAGAAGAAAGAGAAACAAACCACCACAAGAGACTTGATGCTAGAGAACAAACAGAGCTGATGGAGGGAGGAGGTGGGAGATAGGCTGGATGAGTGACAGGTATTAAGGAGGGCACTTGTTATGATATGAGCACTGGGTATTGTATGTAAGTGATGAATCACAGAACTCTACTTCTGAAATCAACACTGTTTATATATTATATATATATTTATTACACATATTTATGTATATTAACTAATAAAAATTTAAAATAGATATTGTCTGGATTGAGGTAATAATTACTGTATACACTTAATCAAAACAACACAATATTATAAATTTTGATTACAAATAAAAAATATTTTATTGGGATGCATCTCTTATTCAGATGGATGATGGGACTCATTAATTCCTGTATCCATGGCTGAATATTACATATTGCAAGAGTGAGAGCTCAGCACCAATTCTACTCCTATTTTTCTTATAAACACTGAAAAATATTATTTTCATAAATAAGTATACATGAATAGAAGAATATTGACTATAATACTATACATTAATATTTTGAACTCCTCTTGAATCTCATACCAAAACTTAAATTGTATTCTACCTGCAAATATTATTTTTGGTGATCTGAAAACTCACGTAGGCCCTCCTTTAATTTAGCAGAGAGAAAAAAACTGGAATCAATGTGAGTTACAAGCAAAAAGTTTTAATAATCTGCAGTCATTTGTTTCCAGGACGTATGTCAAAAATTATTTTTATCAAAACCTATCAAATAACAGGTGCACAGGTCATGCTCTCACGGTTGTGGGATCAAGCCCTGTATTAGGCTCTGCACTGAGAGTGAAGCCTGCTTGGGATTCTCTCTCTCTGCTCCACCTCTGCTCACGCTTTCTCTCCCTCAAAATAAATAAACATTAAAAAGAATCCAATTTTTTTTTTTAAAGTCCAGACAGTCATTCCAATAATAAAAAAAGAGGTAGATTCAGAGATGACCTAGATGTTGCAACCATTAGATAAGAACTTTAAAATAACACGATTAATATATTAGTAGACCTAGTGGGAAAGTAAAACAACATGCAGTGAACTATGGGGAACTGCATCAGAGAGATGGAAAATGAAAGAAAGAGTCAAATGGAAAAGCTAGAAGTTAAAAAACACAATTACTGGAGATGAAGAAGTCCTTCAATGGGCCCAGTTAGTAAACTCCACCCAAAGGAGGAAAGAATCCATGAATTTGAAGACATGTCAGTAGAAATTATCCAAACTGAAACACAAAACAAAGTAGGGGAGGATAAGCAGAACAGAGCATCTAAGAGCTGTGGAACTATATCAGTCTAACGTTTTTGAAACTAGAGTTCTAAAATGAGAAGAAGGGCACATGGGTGGCTTAGCTGGTTGAGAGTCTGACTCTTGCTTTCAGGTCAGGTCATGATCTCACAGTGATGAGATCAAGCTCTGTGTTGGGCTCCACGCTGAGCATGGAGCCTGCTTGAGATTCTCTCCCTCTTTCTCCCTCTGCCCCTCCCCTTCTTGTGCATGCTCTCTAAAAATAAAAAAAAATAAATAAAAAAAATAAATAATGAATGAGAAGAGAGAAAAAACGAGGCAGAAGAATGAGATTCGAACTCACGAACTACCACAAGATCATGACCTGAGCAGAAATCAAGATTGGACACTCAACCGACTGAGCCAACCAGGCACCACATAAATTATACTGCATTTCTGAAATAAACCCAAATATTCCATGAAAAAAAAATAGTACTTAAAGGTAAGAATAAGATTACAAGACAAAAGACACATTAAATGTCAGAAAGTAGAGGACAGCTTTGCTAAAATCTAAAGCAAGAAGGAAGTAAACCATGCAGAATCACGTTTTCATTGGTTTAGTGCTCATTTACATGTCTAATAAATACTTTTGTAGAGAACAGAGGATTACTTTACAAAATAAATATAATGGAAGAAATATGTCCTGTAACAACAGACAACTATAGTATCAAGTAAATTGAGAAAACATTAGACTTGCCTCGCTTCCCATAACAAACCTGGTAACGTCAGTGTCAAAGATGGGGAAGAAAGTTGAGAATGGTTTTCAGATAGTAATGAGAGAAGCAAGGAAAACACTAGTCCCAACCCTCTACTGCAGGATCAGTGGCCTAAGGCTAAAGGAGAAAAAAATGGCCATATTTAAGAGGTCTGCTGGGGAAGCAGTATTGTTGGGGAGAGTCAGGAGGCTATCAGAACAAGATAAAAAGAACATTCCGTGAAGAGATTGAGGATTTAGGGGATTCTTTTGATTATGAACTCCAGAGAGGGCACAATGGAAGTAGTTCAAGAGTTGGGGATAAATGAGAACAAGGCTAGAAGACACTGACAGCTTTAAGAAGATTAGATGTGGGAGATAAAAGGTGATGTAGGAGTCTGGGTCTTTGGATGGCACACAATATAAACAGGGATAGATAACGAGAGACGTCCTGGCTATTCAAGGCAGATGGTGGTCAGACTGTTGATGTTGGCAGGCAGAGAAAGGTGGATACTCAGGGTTTCCTTTTCACCACTTGTGATCGATGAGGGCAAAGCTTTACTTTTCAGTCTTTTTCTTCATTGACTTTCCTGACATTTGAAATTGTAGCCCAATAGCATTCTTGAAGTCATCTCCCCTTCCAGTTTTTTTGTTTGTTTCTCCTACTATTTGTATCATTCCTTCTCTTTCATTGACTCCTTTTCTTCTATTAACTTTTAATATTCTGTGGTTCAGTCCTGATTTCTTCTATCTCTACACACAACCTCATGTTCCCTGGTTAATTTCATCTATATGCATAGTTTTGGTCACTGCCTACATTCAGCTTCCTAAAGGACATCTTTCTTTAGATAATCAATGAATACTTTGATGACAAACATCTCCAAGAACTAAACAACATCTCTTTGCCCTAACCAGTTACTCTCTCTATATTTCCTGTCTAGTATAAGAGGATAATGGGATTTTTTTTCTATTATTTCAAAATTTGGGTGAAGTGAGGCCTCCAAGGCTGAGAACTACAAATGATAAATCCCCACACTCTAAAAAGGAAGTGGATGCCAAGACATCCATGGCAGACTTACTGAAAGACAGCATCCCTATCATCCCTCCTCCCTGTTGAAAATGAAACCAAACAGATTAGAAATAGAAATAGTGGCACACGGGTGGCTCAGTTGGGTAAGTGTCCGACTTTGGCTCGGGTCATAATCTCAAAGTTTGTGAGTTCAAGCCCCATGTCAGGCTCTGTGCTGACAGCTCAAATTCTGTTTCTCACGTTCTCGCTGGCCCTCCCCTGCTCACACTCAATCTCTCTCTCTAAAATTAAAAAAAAAAAATAGAAGTAAATTTATAAACATAGAGAAGACTTCATACCTCCACAAGAACAAAGACAGGGGTTCTCCAAGAAAATCTCTGGGATGGACTAGGTGATAACTATAAGAAGGAAAACCTGACATCTCAATCTTTGGCTAGCAACATACTGTAATAAAGAAACTTCCTTTTGGAAGTTTATCTTGGTCTAGCCACCAGAAATGATTTCTTGAGAGAACCTGACACATACCCACAGGAGCTTAGGACATATGTAAACACAGAAACTGGTCCTAGCCTAAAGAATTCTGAAAGCAAGAGGCTGGATGGAGCTGTCAAAATGGTAGAGCAAGGAAAAGGAGGACAGCAGTAAGTCAAGCTGCACTTCTATCACTGGGTTCTTCTATAGGTTTCCCATTTGCCAAGCAGATGCTGCAGAAGGGCTAAAGCATCTTCATGGGCCAAAGACATGTGCCTCTGCCCTAAGGGCGCAGTACCAGGCTGTACAAACTACAGGAGGTAAGAGACAGCCAGGAGAAAACTGCCAAAGATAGACTGAGTGTGTATCACACTCTCGACAAAGAAGTGGCCAATGGGGACATATCTATGGGGATCTCCAAAATCTTTCCTAAATGCCAAACTGTAAAAGTCCACACTTAGCCACCTGCTATACTGGCAGCTAGATTACAACAGTCCCAATCACAGAAGACTTTGTCCTTTCTCTTCTAATCTTCCTTCCAGTCAGAAGCCAAAAGCAACAAGGGGGAGAAGGTAGAAAAGTGAAGAAAACAGATCACACTCTTCTTCACTCTAGGGCACCCGTGTCATGATTAGGTCTGAGTTGAGGGGAAAAGCTTTCAATTGGATTTAAGCTTTTGACTAGACTTTTCATACCTGTGAATTTCATCACCAAAATTAGGCTTGTTCTTTTTTTTTTTTTAAATGTTTATTTATTTTTGAGACAGAGACAGGGCATGAACAGGGGAGGGGCAGAGAGAGATGGAGACACAGAATCCGAAGCAGGCTCCAGGCTCTCAGTACAGAGCCCAATGCGGGGCTCGAACTCACAAACTGCGAGATCATGACCTGAGCCGAAGTCGGGTGCTTAACTGACTGAGCCACCCAGGCGCCCCTAGGCTTGTTCTTATATTTAAAAATAACCTCTTGTCAGGATGGCGGGAAGGAAGATCCAAGATGGCATGGCTAAAGTCAAGGATGAAAGAAAAATAAAGCTAGTTCCTATTTGTACGCAAATCAGATATAGCCCATATCCCAGTCTTACTAGTCCACAGTGCCACCATGTACTCTGTTACTCAAGTCAGGGATCCAGGAGTCATCCTAGATTCTCACCCTCCCTAAGACTCTGACATCCACTATTACGCCTTAAACCTCTTTTCACACATCTCTTCTTCCGAAGCCCCTTAGCTACTAGTCTAGCTCAAACCTAAAGTACTATAATAATCTAACTTAGTGATTCTCTACCCTGGCTCAAACTTAAGAATTTTAAAATATTAAAACTAATATTAAAACTAATACTTAGGTCCCAGACTAGAGACGCTCATGTACAGAGTCAGGTAGGACTCAGCCGTAAGTTTTTTCAAGGGGTCTCCACGGTGTTTCAAAAGTTCATGGCTGAGAATCAATAAGCTAACTGGTCTCTTCCAGACTGTCTTTCATGAAGCCACAAGAATCATCTTTTTAAAAATGCAAATCTTGGAGCATCTGGGCGGTTCAGTTGGTGGAGTGTCTGACTCCTGACCATCTGGATCACGAGATCGAGCCCCGAGTCGGGCTCTGTGAGGACCCTGCTTGAGACTCTCTCTTTCTCTCCCTCTGCTGCTCTCTCTCACTTGTATGTGTGCTCTCTCTCTCCCTCTCTAAAAAAATTTAAAAACATGCAAATCTTGTATTATCCTAGAGTAGTGGTTTTCAATTTAAGGTACCCATTACAATCACTTAGCTTTTATAAAATCCTGATACCAGGCCAAACTCCAGACCAATTAAAACAGTCTCTAGGGATATAAACCAGGTATTCCCAGGTGATCCCGATACGCGGGCAAGGAAATCACTGCTCTAAAAGCAATGGAAAGCCACAGAAAGTCTTTCAGAACAATAAAATGCAAACTCCCCTGAAGATAATAAAACCTTTTATCTAACCTTAGTACCCTCACCTCTTACACTATCAAAGCAATGTAGTTCCCTCAAAGGGCCACACTTTCCCCCATTTGCGTAAAGTATTAGCTCAACTGAGAAATTACCTCAAAGCAAGTATTACCTCCGTGTCTCACCCACAGCTAAGACCCAAACCACCTTTAAGGTTAAGACCTTTCAAAAACAGCTTTTGTACACACTGTCCCCGACACACAGCAGAGCTCATCAGTCCACCTGTAACTGTCATGATTGTGTAGGGCAATTCTTAATGTTTACGTCTAACTTCCCTGTTGAACTGCTTGAAATGAAATACGTGTCTTATTCATGCTTTTATCCCCAGTGCCTATCACTATGCATAGCACATAGTAAGCACTCAAATATCTACTGGATTCTTTCCATTT